>CM064577.1:16109604-16172045 GCA_032716605.1 Paralithodes platypus | reverse complement strand
GAGCTAAGGTGACGGCAACACTTACTTCGGGAGGTATACAGAGCCGCTGGACGCTTACTGTGGGGTGAATTTGGTCAACGCTGATTTCGGAGGCCATCTTGCATACCTGGCTTACTGTGCGGAGAATTTGGTCAACGTGGATTTCAGAGGGGCCATCTTGCATACTTTGGTCTACTGTGGGGTGAATTTGGTCAACGCGGATTTCAGATGGGCCATCTTTGTATTTGGTTAAGGCGGATTTTGTAGAGACTATCTTCCATACCTCATCGGCCACATAGGAAAACAAATCGACACCTAAATGGCACGAATGGTCCGAAGATTGAAAAACAAATGGGGTGAATGGTCTTAAAATAGCCAAACTAAGAGGGCGAACGTCTTAAAATTTCGTAGACAAACTATATATTTTAGATATATGGCGGTTACCGTAAAATATCGTCGAAATGCACTCTCTCTATAGATGGCTCTGAATGCCCCAGCTTCTCTCTCTCTTATCTTATCTTATTGAAGGGGTTAAGGGGAGATGGGTCGTTTTTCTGATCCCCCTTCTTCCTCATGTTTAGCCCCATTAGTTTTGAGATTATAAGACGTTCGGCCCATTAGTTTGACGTTTTTAACACCTTTCACCCCATTTTCGTCGGTCGGTTGGATTTATTACGGAGGCTAATTATGGCTGGAATATTGTCCCTTCATATATTTAACCCCTTGAGGATTAGGACGCGTTTGAAGGGGGGGTTCTCTGTACCACCTTCTCCCTCGTGCTTAGCCCCAATACTTTTGACATTTAAAGCCATTCGCCCCATTAGTTTGGCGATTTTAAGACCCTTCGTGCCATTTAGGTGTCGATTTTTTCCTAATGAGCGATAGCGAGCCCGCATAAACAGTAACACCCACAAGTCCTTACCAAGCTGAATATAATCTTCTAATGATCGTTATTCTATTCTATCTATTCTATATGCTCAGGCCCAATCCCCACTCTTCCTATTTGTATATTTTATTTTCCTCTATTTTATTATTTTGTTTTGTTTGTATTTTCTTGGGGGTGGCCGACTCAAGACAGAGCAAGAACAGGAAAACACAAAACACAATACAAAACACAGACAAAACACCAAATTCACACACACCCACATCTAGGTTACGCAGGAGTTATATAAACGGAAAAATAGCGTCATCTTATTGACCCTTTGAAGATTATGATGCATTTTGACATTTTGTTCTAGTTATCAGCAGGTTATTTTATGCAGCTTAACCCTCTCCGACATATGACGCGATTTTGAGGCTATTGGGGATACTTTAAAGCCTTTGTTACCATCAGGGGTATTTAGAAACCTTTAGTTTAGTTACTTCAACCTCTGCAGTTGTCTTTGAGTTAGCTGTGTTGAGCCTATTGGGGATACTTTAAAGCCTTTGTTACCATCAGGGGTATTTAGAAACCTTTAGTTTAGTTACTTCAACCTCTGCAGTTGTCTTTGAGTTAGCTGTGGGCAGAAAACTAATTTTGGAGAGGTAATTATAAGAGTGAGAGAACTCTATTTCTTATTGCTAATAGGGCAAACTCTGCGTCATAAATGCGTGAAAGGGTTAAGCAGGATCTGTGGGCAAATGTAAGGGGAAAGGCTAGCTCAATCAACCCTCTGACTTCCATATACCCTGCCTAATCTGCATACAATCATATAATATACAACAGAACACATATGGAAATTGGATCTGGAAAGGGTTAAAATGCTTAACAAAAGGTAACTATAGGTAACACAAGGTAACTATAGGTAACACAAGGTAACTATAGGTAACACAAGGTAACTATAGGTAACACAAGGTAACTATAGGTAACACAAGGTAACTATAGGTAACACAAGGTAACTATAGGTAATACCAGGTAACTATAGGTAACACAAGGTAACTATAGGTAACACAAGGTAACTATAGGTAACACAAGGTAACTATAGGTAACACAAGGTAACTATAGGTAACGCCAGCTAACTTGACAACAATCTTGATCCCTTAAGGGGAGATATCGACTTGAGGGATTTTTTTCTGGACCCCTTTCTCCCTCGTGTTTAGCCCCATTGCTTTTGAGATTTTAAGACAGTTGCCCCATTAGTTTGGCGATTTTAAGAAGTTTCGCCCCATATCCGTCAATTTTAAGACCTTTCGTGCAATTTAGGTGTCGATTTTATCCTGGCGAGCGATAGCGAGCCTGTAATTTAAGAGGAACCGGCTTTCAGCCGGGACATTTTTCTACCGAAAAATGTACAAATTTATCTTGAAAGGGGCTCAAAGGGGTGTAATCTTAAGCTTGAAGGATATCTACGGACCAAACTAAAAACCTCCCCTTAAGGGGACCAACCTGTTTTTTTTGGGGGTAGTAGCCATTCGACCCTATTCAGCCTACTGTTTTAAGACGTTTATCCCCATCCAGGTGTCGATTTACAACTGGCGAGCGTTAGTGAGCCAGCATATTTTGGATTATGTTTTAGACAGCCGACTTAATTTGTACATTTTTCGGTAGAAAAATGTCTCCGGCGAAGGCGGATGTCTCTAAACAATGATGGCTCGCTATCGCTCGCCAGGAAAAAAATCGATACCTGAATGGGGATAATTGTCTTAAAACAGTAGGCTGAATGTATAAAACCAAGAGAGAAAAAGCAGGTCGAACCCCTTAACGTCTTATAACTCGAAATGAATGAAAGCAATCGGGCTGACGTTTCTATCATTTGGGAAGAGCCCACCAGGAAATAGGTGTGGATATTTACAGCCAGTTTACTCTAGGCCCTTTAGAGTTACAGAAAGGCCAGGGATCAAGATTATATTAAAGTTACCTATAAAGTTACCTATAAAGTTACCTGTAAAGTTACCTATAAAGTTACCTATAAAGTTATCTATAAAGTTACCTATAAAGTTACCTGTAAAGTTACCTATAAAGTTACCTATAAAGTTACCTGTAAAGTTACCTATAAAGTTACCTATAAAGTTACCTATAAAGTTACCTATAAAGTTACCTATAAAGTTACCTATAAAGTTACCTATAAAGTTACCTGTAAAGTTACCTGTAATGTAAAGTTACCTATAAGTTACCTATAAAGTTACCTATAAAGTTACCTGTAAAGTTACCTATAAAGTTACCTATAAAGTTACCTGTAAAGTTACCTATAAAGTTACCTATAAAGTTACCTGTAAAGTTACCTATAAAGTTACCTATAAAGTTACCTGTAAAGTTACCTGTAAAGTTACCTATAAAGTTACCTATAAAGTTACCTGTAAAGTTACCTATAAAGTTACCTGTAAAGTTACCTGTAAAGTTACCTATAAAGTTACCTATAAAGTTACCTATAAAGTTATCTATAATCATCATACTCTAAAAGCTAATTAAACTCGTGAAATATAATAGACCGGCTTGTCTAATATAAATCTCCAACTATTTTTTTTCTATGTGAATGAGGGAAACAAAAGGCAGAACTGGCTGTAGCGAGTGCCTCTACTGGACGGCACCAATCAAAATTACAATGCTATTACAGAACAGACAATTACCATGGCGTTGGAAAGCTGATTTATCCGATCGGGTTAAGGGGGCATGGGTCGTTTTTTTAGACCCCCTTCTCCCTCATGTTTAGCCCCATTAGTTTTCTGATTTTGTGGCGTTCGACCCATTAGTTTGACGATTTTAAGATTTTTCGCCCCATTTCATTTTCAATATTAAGACTTTTCGTGGCATTTAAGTGTAGATTTTTTCCTTGCGAGCGATAGCGAGCCTGTAATTTATCGAAAAATGTACACATTTATCTTGAAGGTGGGTGTTGGGGTGTGTTGTTTTATGCTTGATGGAGGTCTAGAGAGGAAACTTAATTACAATGATATTACAAAACAGACTATAAGCAATTACCAGAGCGTTGGCAAGCTGATTATTCGAGCCAGTGTGTAATCGGATCGGGTTTAGGGGAGATGGGTCGTTTTTTTTTTTAAAAGACTCTCTTCTCCCTCATATTTATGGCGTTCGGCCCACTAGTTTGGCGATTTTAAGACTTTTCGACCCATTTATTTGTCAATATTAAGACTTTTCGTGTCATCTAGGTGTCGATTTTTTCCTGGCGAGCGAAAGCGAGCCTGTAATTTATCGAAAAATGTACACATTTATCTTGGGGTGTGTTGTTTTATGCTTGATGGAGGTCCAGGGAGGACATTTAATTACAATAATATTACAGAACGCACTAGGCAATTACCCAGGCGTTGGAAAGCTAATTTAATCGATCCAGTGTGTAATCGGATCGTGTTAAAGTGATGCCTGGCTGAGAAAATTATATCGATTTACATGCAGACAATACATGGAGATTGAGTGATATACCTACGGGTGCTTGGAGAGAGAGAGAGAGAGAGAGAGAGAGAGAGAGAGAGAGAGAGAGAGAGAGAGAGAGAGAGAGAGAGAGAGAGAGAGACAAAAGAAAGAAAACGGGTGTGGAGAGATTTATTGTTGGGAGATATTTTAGAGATGGAGATTGTAGATATATGAGAGAGAGAGAAAGAGAGAGAGATTGTATCTATTGTAGAAAATATAAGTATTGTAGAGAGATTGTAGGTATTGTAGAGAGATTATAGGTATTGTAGATATATTGTAAGTATTGCAGATATTGTAAGTATTGTAGCAATATATTGTAAGTATTGTAGCGAAAATTGGTAAGTATCGTAGCGAGATATTGTAGGTATCGTAGCGAGATTGTAGGTATCGTATCGAGAGATTGTAAGTATCGTAGCGAAATATTGTAGGTATCGTAACGAGATTGTAAGTATTATAGCAAGATTGTAGCTATTGTAGAGAGAGATTGTAAGTTGTAAGTATTGTAGCAAGATTGTAAATATTATAACCAGAGATTGTAGGTATTGTAGCGATAGATTGTAAGTATCGTAGCGAGCGTGTAATCGGCTTCTAGAAACTGATACTTGACTAAGAAGATTAATGATTAACACAATTCAGGACGAATGATTTTGCAACGGACGATCGGAGTGAGAGAGAGAGAGAGAGAGAGAGAGAGAGAGAGAGAGAGAGAGAGAGAGAGAGAGAGAATATTGTCATACTTATTTGGTATACAAAGGAGTACAAAGGAAATCAAGTAGCAACAGGTCGTATAAGTGTTCTTGTAATATGTGTTCGACAATAGCGTTTTCAATTAATATGTCTAATTTGAGACGATTACTTTTGCTTGTGAAAGATCTATGCATATAATTGGTTCTAAACTGTCTCAATTAACCCTCCTATCAATCCCTCATAATTTGATTAAAATTGCCTTATGATAACCAAAATATTATTAAATGTAATTTAGCTTAGTGGAAGTGTAATGAATTATAGCAATGATGAATATTATATAATAAGTTACAACAATTATCATCAACAAACGGTGTAGTTGATGATGGAACTCCTTAATTAATATAATTTATAATCCACACATTGTAAAACCATTTATAGAATTGAATATATAGTTATTTTATATGAACAAAATAAAAATAACAGATAAAATATATGTGCAATATATATAAAATACCAAAATACAGAAGTTACATGTACATGATGAAAAGGATCAGGTATGAGTGACTGTGTGTGTGTGCGTGTGTGTGAGTGTGAGTGTGAGTGTGTGTGTGTGAGTGTGAGTGTGAGTGTGTGTGTGTGTGTGTGTGTACATGTTAAAACCCTCTTGCATTATGTAGCTTTAAGGGGAGGTTTTCAGTGTGTTTCCTAGACTTCCATCAAGCTTGAAATTACACCCCCTTGACCCCCTTTCAAGATAAATTTTTACATTTTTCGGTAGAAAAATGTCCCAGCCGAAGGCCGGTTCTTCTTAAATTACAGGCTCGCTATCGCTCGCCAGGAAAAACTCGACACCTAAATGGCACGAAAGGTCTTACAAGTGACATAAATGGGGTGAACGTTCTTAAAATCGCCAAACTAATGGGACGAACATCTTAAAATCTCAATAGCAATGGGGCTAAACATGAGAGAGAAAGGGGTAAAGAAAAAAATCCCTCAAGTGGAAATCTCCCCTTAAGGTTTGCCTGGAGAACAATACATACCAGCCCTTTGAATCAAATGGTTTATTAATAGCCAGAAAACAGAAGAGAAACGCTTAAGCGGATCTTGAATGTGATGATAATAGTCGGAATAAACTGGAAGGATGAGGAGGAATTGAAGGGACGGTTTCAGGGGGGGGGGGGGGGGCAATAATCTGACTGGCTATGTCCCGGGAAATCAGAGACCTTGTGAAAAATGTGATCAGAATTGGATTTTTCGGCCATTATGGGAGAGCGGCCGGAGTGGGTGTGGGTTTGTGGATGTGTGGGTGTGAGGGTAGGTGGGCGGAGGTGTGGGTGTGATGGTAAGTGTGTGGGGGTGGTTGTGAGGGTAGGTGGTTGAAGGTGGGGGAGAGATAATCATGGATAAAAAACACCATCTGAGGAAGAGCACTTTATTGATAACGTTTCGCAGATAGCTTAATCAGGGCACTGACCTGGTGTCATTTAGGTGCCCAATTACTACTACTACTACTACTACTACTACTACTACTACTACTACTACTACTACTACTACTACTACTACTACTACTACTACTACTACTACTACTACTACTACTACTACTACTACTACTACTACTACTAATAATAATAATAATAATAATAATCTGGTCTTTTATTTCTCGCAAGCGCCAGTTCTTCCAGAGGAATTCACTAGCGCAATTTTTTTCTTCCAGAATTTGAATACAAATTATATAGAAATTATCCAGAAAATGTCCAGATATTGTATAGAAATTGTGTAGAAATGTATAGAAATTGTACATAAGCTATCCAGAAATTGTCTAGAAATTGTCCAAACATTATCCAAGTATTGTCCAAAGATTCCTGACCACGATTGTACAGTTGGCCAATTAATCCGTGTCGCCGCTGTCATTACGTTTTCATCACTGTGTGCTGTATTAAGGGCAGGTATTTAGTTTGTTCCCTACGTTTTCATCAAGCTTAAAATTACACCCCCTAGACCCCCTTTCAATATAAATTTGTACATTTTTCGGTAGAAAAATTTCCCGGCCGGAGGCCGGTTGCTCTTAAATTACAGGCATGCTATCACTCGCCAGGAAAAAATCGACACCTTAATGGCACGAAAGGTCTTAAAATTGACAGCAATGGGGCAAAATGTCTTAAAATGTCAAAACTACTAGGGCGAACGTCTTAAAATCTCAAAAGCAATGGGGCTAAACATGAGGGAGAAAGAGGTTCAGAAACAAATCCTCCAGGTGGAAATCTCTCCTTAATGTCCGTCAGATGTTGAATAGGGTGTGTATAGATAGGAACATGGTTGTATATCTCACTCGAAAAGATCAATTCATGCTTAGATAGTGCCGATACTAATTATTGATCGAAATATACTTGGTGCTGCGACGTCACTTATTTGGCCGACTATACCAGATAAAAATATGTGTGAACAATGGGTCTCTATCATGCCTGGGAAGCTTCACGGGTTCGCTTCACGTTTCCAAATGTCAGTTGTGTTCAGGGAATTTTGAGTGCCTAATATGTATGCGTAGCTGGTGGTGGTGGTGCTCTCTCTCTCTCTCTCGTTCTCGTTCTCGTTCTCTCTCGTTCTCTCTCTCTCGTTCTCTCTCTCTCGTTCTCGTTCCCTCTCGTTCTCGTTCCCTCTCGTTCTCTCTCTCTCGTTCTCGTTCTCTTTCTCTCTCTCTCTCGTTCTCGTTCTCTCTCGTTCTCTCTCTCTCGTTCTCGTTCTCGTTCTCGTTCTCGTTCTCTCTCTCTCTCTCGTTTGCTCTCGTTCTCTCTCTCTCTCTCTCATTTGCTCTCTCGTTCTCTCTCTCGTTTGGTCTCTCGTTCTCTCATTCACTCTCTCTCTCACACACACACTCACTCACTCACTCACACGCCTCTCTCTCTCTCTCTCTGGTGATGGGTGGGGAGAGAGCCTTCTGCTTTTCTATTCTTATCTTCCACTATGTAGCAAATTCTGTTATCATTAGGTATATATGTAACTATATGCAACTCTCTCTTTTACGTGTGTGTTTATCGCAGTGGCTGTGCGTGAGTGTGTCACAATCGTTACAGAAAATTACAAATACGAAATGATTGTCGATGATATTTGTTTAGATTGAAGTATCGGATATAGATGTTCTCATCAATTAATGAAAAGATGGGAAAATCGTGTGAGGGTAGAAGTAATAAAATGATTGAAATATAAAAGTGAAGCGGAGAGAAAGACACAATTCGACAGAGGAAGAAAGAAAACTAAAAATAAACAATTTATAAAGGAAAAGTCATGGCAGCAAAAACGGGGGACACATATAGACCCTATGCATATACAGTATACTGTATATGCATGGTAACTGCCTGCTCCTTCTCTCTCTCTCTCTCTCTCTCAACTAGTAATGCTCTCTCACATATAGCTCTCTCTCAACTAGTAATGATCGCACATATAGGGATTAACAACCAGTAATGATCGCACACATAGGGATTAACGCCTTGTAATAATCGCACATATAGGGATTAACAACACACGAACCTTACCCCCCCCCCCCCACCTCGGGTGCCCTCAGAGAAGGTCCCAGGGGAATAGGACGGGGAGAGACAATGGCATCACGGCCATTGTGTTAGAGGGGAGGGGGTTCTTTTGCTTCAAGGGCTATAATGAAGTGATGAAGGGAAGAGAGAGAGAGAGAGAGAGAGAGAGTCACAAGCTTACAGTATGTATACTCACAATTACACACACACACACACACACACACACACACACGTAATCAATTCGTTTAATCTGCAGTCTCAGAGATTGTAGTTATGCAATTATAATTTGTCAGATTGTTGCAGGAAACAGTATTGCTTATATATTTCTTGATTCATCCCTTTTCCACTATATATATTGCAGATTTATGTTGTGCAATAACTTTTAAGCTTCTAATAATCCTAAATGATATTCTGAGACTCTGAGGATTAAACGAATTGACTGTACAATCGCGTTAATAAGTGATGTCTCGGCACCAAGTATCTTTTGATCAATAATTGGTATCAGCAATATCTAAGCTTCATTTCTACATATCGAGTGAAATATAAAAACATGTTCCTACACTTACCCACCCTGTTCAACATCTGACAGACATTAATACAGCACAGAGCAAGCCAAACATAATGACAGCTGGTACATGACTTATTAGCGCGACCGTACCTAGACACAGACAGAGATACACATAACACGGAAACCTCTGTAGCTAAGTAAGGGTTAGAGCAAAATGACCACACCTATTACCTAGCTGACCCTTCCCAAATGGTAGAAATATCAACTCGATTACTCTCGTCGTTTGTGAATCATAGAGATCAATGCTCAAGAGTTTTGCCTACTTATTTGGAACACGGTATAGGCGGTATAGTCTATTTTTTCCAGCTCAGGGTAAATTGCCATGTTTCCATCTTCATTACTTGGATATTACGGAGATTTTGTAGCGAAATTTGTTGTTAATTATGAAGACTTGGCATTATAATGACGTAGATATATATTTGTATGACGTAGATATATATTAGTATGACGTAGATATATATTAGTATGACGTAGATATATATTAGTATGACGTAGATATATATTAGTATGACGTAGATATATATTTGTATGACGTAGATATATATTAGTATGACGTAGATATATATTAGTATGACGTAGATATATATTAGCTTCATATTTCTTCACTAAGTATCGGGAAATTTGCTGCTAAGAGATACAGTTTACCATCAGCTGGGGAAAAAAAGACTATAGTGATATATATAATTGTAGTCTATTCGCTGTAAGTAGGCGAGCAATCATGACCTCCATCCTCTGTAACTCAAAAAGGGCTAGAGCAAATAGGATGTACATTTCCACATCTATGCCTTAAGGGGAGGTATTTAGTTTGTTCCCTAGACCTCCATCAAGCTTAAAATTACACCCCCTTGAACCCCTTTCAAGATAGATTTGTACATTTTTCGGTAGAAAAATGTCCCGGCCGAAGGCCGATTCCTCTTAAATTACAGGCTCGCTATCGCTCGCCAGGATAAAATCGACACCTAAATTGCACGAAAGGTCTTAATATGGGGTGAAAGTTCTTAAAATCGCTAAACTAATGGGGCAAACGTTTTATAATATCAAAAGCAATGGGGCTAAACATGAGGGAGAAAGGGGTCAAGAAAAAAATCCCTCAAGTCGACATCTCCCCTTAACTGACTCTTCCCAAACTCTTTCCAGAACGCCCCAGCCAGCAATCCTTCAAAGTGAAACGTAATGAAGCCATAGAACACTTAACTTCTGATCTAACTACTATTTCCAATTGGGGCAGAGAAAATCTTGTTGCCTTTAATGCTTCCAAAACCCAATTTCTCCATCTATCTACCCGTCCGGAACTCCCAGCGGACTATCCCTTATCCTTCAACTATACAAAAATCAATCCTTCATCTTCTCTCAATATTCTTGGTGTCTCTTTTTCTTCTGCTCTCACTTGGAAGGACCATATTATCAGTCTTGCCAAGGCAGCCTCCCAGGAGCTGGGTGTACACGGAGGCCTTCTTCAATCTCTGAAAATGGGCCACTTGCGAGTTTCAGGTTATAAGGTATTTAGATAATTTGGTATGTATAGGGGGCAGGGGGCTAGGCATCCTCCTCCCCTTGTATAATTCTCCTACTCGACGAGACAGAGAAAGGGGCGAGGGAACGCGAAAGTGGTCCCGGACCCTGAGAATAAGAACTTTAAATGTTGTTCCTGTTCGGGCTCTGTTTCGTGTCGGCCACCCCCAGCAATAGGGTATGTGTCTAAGTATATATATACATACATACATACATACATATATATGCCACAGATACATAGAAGTTTTCTATATTTCCATTTTCGATAAATCAGTTGCTAAGAGATTCAATTTACCCTCAGCCAAAAAAATAAAAAAATAAAAAATAAAGAAACAACAACATACCGTATATATATATATATATATATATATATATATATATATATATATATATATATATATATATATACTGTATATACTGTATATATATAATACAAATTAAAATAAACCTATACAATTGGAAGAGAAAATGTAAAGGGTCCGAAATGCTAGTCTGGAAAAGAGAGAAGACCGGGAAGAGTTGAAAGAAGGGGAAGGAAGGATTTAAAACTGTGGAAAAGAGTGAGAGAGACAGAAAACAAAGGAGTCAGTGAGATGTGATGTGCTTCGTGTGTGTGTGTGTATGTGTGTGTGTGTGTGTGTGTGTGTGATAAAATAATAATAAAATAATAATCGGTTTATGTGGGAGTGAGAGAGAGACAGAGAGAGAGAGAGAGTGTGAGAGAGAGTGTGAGTTTGTAAGAGTGAGAGTAATAATGAGTTGCATCGATATACAGACCACACACACCATTTGGTCCAATCGAGGTGATCCAGCCACACAAGTGACTAGTAGTTGATTCCTTCCTATATACGGTACTAAGACATTGGATTGGAAGAAAAGGACAGCTCTCACACACACACACACACACACACACACACACACACACACACACACACACACATTCTCTCTATCTCTCACACACACATTTAAAAAGTTATAATGTCTAAAAACAAATATCCGAAATTCGTCTTAAACCAAATAAAACCTAAAGCCGAGAACCGTCAAATATCCCGTGAAATATCCCTTGAGTGAGAGGAACCGAGGTAATAAAAAAAACAAAAAAAACTACAACAACAACACAAAAACAAATAAAACCAACAGTAACAAATATAACCCGTCTAAAACCAAATATAATTCTCGAACCGTCTAATATCCCCGCGAAATAAACCTTGAGTGAGAGGAGCCGAGGGTACCGATAACGCCGCCGCTGACGCCCGGGAATATTCCAGGGATTCCTTTTCTCTTTGTATTCATTACCGCTGACAGGAATATCGGGGGTGCGGGGGGCCGGTTTCAGCCATTCGCAGACTCCGGCATCCGCGGTCTCGGGTATCCGCGGTTTGGCTGAGTTTGTTTTTTAAGGGGGCACATTTTTTTTTTTTTATCTTTCTCTCCTTTTCTCTCTTTCCCTGGATTGTATCCATTGGGCCTCATTCAGCCAACTGTTTTAAGACGTTTATCCCTATCCAGGTGCATTGTATGGAGAAATCCGGCTTCGCCGGAGAAATTTTTCTATCGAAAAATGTACAAATTTAGATTGTTGTAAAAAACAAATATATATATGCTGGCTCGCTACCGCTCGCCCAAAAAAATATTGACACCTGGATCGGGGTAAACTTCTTAAAACAGTAGGCTGAATGTGGAAAACAATTGTTGGGAGGCTATTCATTTGTAAAAACAGTTAACTGGGGTTTAAGTGAGAGATATTAATCAAGGCAATTTTTGAACGATTGAACAATACAACATTCAATAACTTTTATAGGTAGGTTACTGTCAGTAATTCGTATACCTTAGTTTGTGAAACTGCGCGCACTATAGAACGGAATAATTAGAAATATACTAAAACTTTAAAATGTTGGGGATATCAAGTTCTATTTCCCAAGTCAACATTCACTGGATTAACTCAATCAAGATACGATGACGCAGATCTTTTTGGGTTTCTGGTAATTTTGAGACTATTTCACTCGGATTAGAATGGCTATATGGCAGAGGGAGGGGGGTTGAGATAGTCTTTACCCTTTGCATTCCCACAGATCCTTCCCAAGCTGCAAAAGATGGTCTAAGGACAGGCAGGATAAACTGTAACAACGCGGCCTAATCCTTAAGGGGGCCCACCTCGCTTTTTTTCTCTTTCTCTCCCTCTCTTTGGCTTTTATCCATTTGGCCCCATTCAGCCTACTGTTTTAAGACGTTTACCCCCATCCAGGTGTCAATATTTTCCCGCGAGCCAGTATATATATATTTTTGTTTTGCCAGCAAGCTAAATTTGTACATTTTTCGATAGAAAAATGTCTCCGGCGAAGCCGGATTTCTCCATACAATGCTGGCTCGCTATCGCTCGCCAGGAAGAAATCGACACCTGGATGGGGATAAACTTCTTAAAACAGTTGGCTGAATGGGGCCGAATGGATACAAGCCAGAAAAGAAGAGAAAGATAAAAAAAGCCGGTGACCCCCCTTAATCCTCAAAAGGTGTAAAATCTTTGTTCACATGATACAACCCTCGTTACACCACTTGCTGTGTCAAAACTAGCTCAAGGGGTTTAGACAAAAAAATAGAAATAACAAAGAAAACGATTGTGACAGAATATTATTGGGATACTACTTTAGATCCAATAGCTTGCAGTGAGAAGTGGGACACATTTTAAGCCTCGTCTTTTTTTATATTTTAGCTACATTTAGACGATTTTAACCTCTGTAACTCAAATGGGGTAGAGGAAATGGGCTGTAAATATTCACACCTATTCCCTGGCTGACTCTTCCCAAATGCTAGAAATATTAGCGCGATTACTCTTGTCTTTTTGGAGTTATGAAGGTTAAGGGAGTGGGGATCGGGTTTCCATCTCTAGAAATCTATCACAATATAAAACATAAAAACATCCCCAAGACCCCCATTGAAGATAAGTTTGAAATTTGTCGGGTTACTTTTAAAGATCGAGGGGTGTGTGTACAGAACAGGGGGAGCACCGAGCCCGCGGAGAACGGCTCGCCCGCAGGAAGTCGGTAACTAGAAAATGTGTGAATTTCATCCCACCGTCTGAGACTCCCGAAGAGCTTGGTGGGATATTAGGTCTAGCAAGTTTACGACACCTTATCTCCACCTTACGGCACCTTACCTCCACCTTACGGCACCTTACCTCCACCTTACGGTACCTTACCTCCACCTTACGGCACCTTACCTCCACCTTATGGTACCTTACCTCCACCTTACGACACCTTACCTCCACCTTACGGTACCTTACGGTACCTTACCTCCACCTTACGGTACCTTACCTCCACCTTACGGCACCTTACCTCCACCTTACGGCACCTTACCTCCACCTTACGGTACCTTACCTCCACCTTACCTCCACCTTACGGCACCTTACCTCCACCTTACGGCACCTTACCTCCACCTTACGGCACCTTACCTCCACCTTACGGCACCTTACCTCCACCTTACGGTACCTACCTCCACCTTACGACACCTTACGGTACCTTACCTCCACCTTACGACACCTTACCTCCACCTTACAGCACCTTACCTCCACCTTATGACACCTTACCTCCACCTTACGGCACCTTACCTCCACCTTACGGTACCTTACCTCCACCTTACGGCACCTTACCTCCACCTTACGGCACCTACCTCCACCTTACGGCACCTTACGGCACCTTACCTCCACCTTACGGCACCTTACCTCCACCTTACCTCCACCTTACGGCACCTTACCTCCACCTTACCTCCACCTTACGGCACCTTACCTCCACCTTACCTCCACCTTACGGCACCTTACCTCCACCTTACCTCCACCTTACGGCACCTTACCTCCACCTTACCTCCACCTTACGGCACCTTACCTCTACCTTACCTCCACCTTACCTCCACCTTACGGCACCTTACCTCTACCTTACCTCCACCTTACTGCTAACTCTGTCTAAACCATAGCTGGTCTTATTTTGGATTCCATATTAGTTTGGCATATTTAATGACGTTTCACCCCATTGTGTTGGTGAGTATAAGAGTCCTCGCCCGCTTTTGGCCACTACTGGAAAAAACGAAAACAAAAACTAATATATATATATATATATATATATATATATATATATATATATATATATATATATATATATATTAAAGATATGGTTACTATAGTCTATTCGCTGTAAGTAGGTGAGAAATCATGACCTCTAACCTCTGTAACTCAAAAGGATCTAGAGCAAAATGAGCTGTAACTTTCCACATCTATTCCTTGACAAACTCTTCCCAAATGGTAGAAATATTAGCTCGATTACTACAGTCGTTTGTGAGTTACAGAGGTAGAGGACATGAGTTACAGAGGTAGAGGACATGAGTTACAGAGGTAGAGGTCATGAGTTACAGAGGTTAGAGGTCATGCTTTCTCGCCTACTTACAGCGAATAGACTATAGGAAAAGAAGGATCGCCATTTTGATCAATTTATTTTCTATCTTGCAATATTTTGGACGGTCGTCCATCATCAGGCTACACACTTGGTCCTATTAATTAATAAATACACACCGTTTAATAAATACACACCATTTAATAAATACACACCGTTTAATAAATACACACCGTTTAATAAATACACACCGTTTAATAAATACACACCGTTTAATAAATACACACCGTTTAATAAATACACACCGTTTTCTTTCAATTTAACATAGGAAGAATCTAAAATGTATGTATTTAAATATTTTAAAATAACAACTTACGAAAGAAGGTTATATAAAAGGCAACTTATGCAGCTTACAAAAATTCGTCTATTCTCTCAAGACATCTTCAGGGTAAGCACCCTGAAGATGTCTTGAGAGAATAGACGAAAGCTTGTTGTTCCATTGTTTCAATTTTTTTAGCGAGTTTTACTATATATATATATACAGGTATATATATATATATATATATATATATATATATATATATATAGGCATATATATATATATACAGGTATATATAATTATATACAGGTGTATATATATAATTCACGCTTTGTTTCTTTCCACATACACGTACGCGCGTTTTCTCTCGTTCCTGGAACTAGAGTGTAGACCAAGGCAGGACAGGTGACACACTTCCTGGCCTTAATCACCCTAACTGGCTTAATCCGCCTGACACCCGAGCGACCTGGTTCCATTACTGGCCACCGACCGACAGTGGTGGCGAGCGGCGAGTGTCCGTGTTTTGGTTTACGGCCGATATGACGTAATTTGGTCCTTTCCGTGGTGAGAATAGTACGACAAATTGGCATGTGACCTTGGATTTGTATTAACCCTTTCAGTAGCAGATGGCGTCGTTCTGTCAATTAACCCTTGACTACAGCAGATCAATCCTAAGCTTAGAAAATCATCAAATAATAGCCAGAATATAATTAAGAATTACGTGTGGATGGGACTCGTCAGCCTTGGTCGGCAACCTGTCTAGGGGAGTAAACCTTATACAAACGTACTGCTACCTTAGGGTGAAACTGGTTAATCGATGGATTAGCTACCCACCACTGTAGAGCAAATATTGCTAAACAAATACCTAGAGGGCCTCGGAGTCGGACGGACCCTAAATTGAGTGGTCCATCCTGTAAGTCCTTCAGTGAACTGGCACGGGTTGTCCCTCTTACAGGGGATAGGTCCGCTTGGGGGAATTTTGTGTATGGCCACCTCCATTAAGAGGAGTAAGGCGTCTGGCAATAGATAGATAGATTCTGAAAAAGTTAACTATATTTCCTGTATTCTAACCTCCTACTCCTATTCTTCACGATAGAAGTAAGGTCGTTGTCCTCTCTGTAAAATTGGAGCCTTCAAATAACCCAATTAAGATAGTAGATATTCTATATACCATCAATAATACGGGCAAAAGTAATTTATATCACAATGAAACCGAAAATTCTGTTTGATATTTTGTGACATGGATATATTATGGACACTTTTGGTATTTATTTGGCCATTTAAGACCTCTAATTGCCAGCACCTAAAAATATAATGAATGCTCAAAATCAGCACCGGGAACTGTTCACCAACTCTCATTTATCTGTTTTGCCTCCATCGGGTCCCGAGGAGAGGCTTAAGGGGTGGTTTCTAGTTTGTTTCCTACTCCTCCAGCAATCTTAAAATGTCACCCCCTTGACTCCCTTTCAAGAAAAATTTATAAATTTTTCGGTAGAAAAATGTCCCGGCCGGCTGAAAGCCGGTTCCTTTTAAATTACAGGCTCGCTATCGCTCGCCAGGATAAAATCGACACTTAAATAGCACGAAAGGTCTTAAAATTGACGGAAATGGGTCGAAAGTTCTTAAAATCGTCAAAATAATGGGGCGAACGTCTTAAAATTAGAAAAGCAATGGGGCTAAACATGAAGGAGAAAGGAGTCAAGAAAAAAGGATATCTCCCCTTAAAACCACTCGTCTCACTTTGGATGTTGTGCTTCTTGTTGGGCTGGATAAGCCGAAAGAGGTGGAGCGAGTGAGACTAGGAAGGAAAAGGGTTATGAGCGATTGGCAGGGTTCGACGAAGGTTGTCATGAAGTGTTTTTGCAATGCTTGTTTATTAAATCTTTCAAAATATACCCTTCTTACCCTCTTTCTTTCTTTCCATTCATACATACTCAGTTACTCACATGAACAAATTGTAAAAAACACCCCCTAGACGCTCCTTCAAGATAATTTTGTACATTTTTCGGTAGAAAAATGTCCCGACCGAAGGCCGGTTTCTCTTAAAATTACAAAAAATCGACACCTAAATGGCAAGAAAGGTCTTTATATTGATATAGAAATGGGACGAAAGGTCTTAAAATCGCCAATCTAATGGGCCAACCCTCATACAACCTGAAAACTAATGGGGCTAAGAATGAGGGAGAAGAGGAGACAGAAAAACGACCCACCTCTCCTTAAGTTTGGGAAGGATTTACCTTGATTAGTGATTGAATCCATAGATATACTGGCTTTACCTTTATTAAATCCATAGATATACTGGCTTTACCTATATTAAATCCATAGATATACTGGCTTTACCTATATTAAATCCATAGATATACTGGCTTTACCTATATTAAATCCATAGATATACTGGCTTTACCTATATTAATGATTAAATCCATAGATATACTGGCTTTACCTTTATTAATGATTAAATCCATAGATATACTGGCTTTACCTTTATTAATGATTAAATCCATAGATATACTGGCTTTACCTATATTAATGATTAAGGGGAGGTATTTAGTTTGTTCCCTAGACCTCCATCAAGCTTAAAATTACACCCCCTTGAGTCCCTTTCAAGATAAATTTGTACATTTTTCGGTAGAAAAATCGTGGACCGGCCGAAGGCCGGTTCCTCTTAAATTACAGGCTCGCTATCGCTCGCCAGGATAAAATCGACACCTGAATTGCACGAAAGGTCTTAATATGGGATGAAAGTTCTTAAAATCGTTAAACTAACGGGGCAAACGTTTTATAATATCAAAAGCAATGGGGCTAAACATGAGGGAGAAAGGGGTCAAGAAAAAAATCCCTCAAGTGGAGATCTCCCCTTAAGTCCATGAATATACTTGCATAGGCCTACTTATAACATAGGCCTACTTATAACATAGGCCTACTTATAACATAGGCCTACTTATAAAAAAAAAAAAAATAGGTATCCACGATTTTTTCTGAGTGCCTGTACATTACCGCAGCGCTCATTACACCCACAAACTCTCGTAGGCGGTTCTCATCATGTTGGTGAGTCATTAATTACGCTTGAACATTACCCCCTGATGATAGATTGGTAAAGTTAGCTGACCAAAACAGCAAGTCCTTTCGTAGGGCTATAAACATACTTATTATCACAAGGTTTCCGGGCTTGGCGTTGTTCATAGTTAGTGCAAGGTGTGGTTATTGATGGTATAGGTAATTGTTTATACATCTTGCAGTTTTATTAATTAGTCTATCTATATATCTATATCTGGCATTATACACACACACACACACATGCACACACACACACGCTCTCTCCTTTTCTCTCTCTCTCTCTCTCTCTCTCACTAACTCCAATATCACTAACTCCAATTGTTTCAACTCCAGCATCCACCACCGCCCCATCGTCATCTGCCAACAATCCAACACCTGGAGTAGACACTGCAGCAGATGCTTCTGACGAACCTGAGCCGACATCAAACCAGGACAGCCGCCCTGTTCACCTTAGTCTCTCCCCCACTCCTCGTGCAAGAAGCCTGCTAGCACGAACAGTACCAACCCCTCGCCCCCGTTCTAACCACTCCTCTCCCCGACCTGTACGTAGAGTCCCGCCACCACAGGTTTCCGAATTTACACCAGTGAGGAACGGTGCACGGCCAACGCAGAAAAGGTCTCATCTACCAGTCACAATGTCAAACAGATTTGAGATATTGGTAGAGATGGAAGACGAACCAGAGGAGACCAGGCTTGTTGGGGATTCCATCCTACGAGGACAGGTCGAAGAGTTCTGCGACAGAGTCCCAAATAAACGAAAAAGATTTTGCATCCCAGGAGCTGGACTGGACGACATTGTGGAAGCCTTCGAAGATACCACAAAGGATGCAAATGAAAATACCCTTTTTGTCATCCATGCTGGTTCAAATGACGTCATGCGCACCAGATCCGAAGAGTTGATGGAGAAATATCGCAAGATGATCCAGCACTACAAAAACAAGTCAAGGAATATCATCATCTCAGGCATTCTCCCCAAGATCGACGCACCTGACAAATTCTACGACAAGGCCTTCAGCACAAATAGCCGACTAAAATATTTGTGTCTGAGGGAAGAAGTTGAATTCATCAACCTCTGGGACAACTTCTACAACCAGCCTACTCTGTTCCGCAAGGATGGCACTCATCTAAACCCTGTTGGTTCAGCACTCATGGGTCGTCTCCTACACGAAGCAGTCCGCAGCCATGGATCAAAAACGCCATCCGAGAAGAAGCAGCAGTGACATAAATCATCCAACGCCAAGAAAAAACAGAGGCAACCGAGGACCACCAGCGATAAGGACCGAAGACAGCGAGGACCGAGGACAGCCATGAACATAAATGTAGATCCGACAAGAACCAAAAATATTATTAAAGAGCGTTCCGTGAGTTCTAAAATAACAAATTTAAAGGTTTTCTATGCAAACGCTCGTAGCATACGCAATAAATTTTCAGATTTAGAGGAGCTAGTGTTTACAGAAAATTATGATGTGATTGGCATAACAGAATCTTGGCTCAATACAGAAGATAGAGACTTTTTAGCAGAGTATTCACTTCCCGGTTATGTAATGTTTGAGAAAAGCCGAATAAATCGAAATGGAGGTGGCGTTTTACTTTATATCAAAGAAAGTCTTAACCCTACCCTCTTGTCAAAACCTCAAATTGTGAACGTCGACGCATCTTTTGTGCTAATAAAGAATAATAAAGGTACAAAAATAATACTTGCATTAATATACAGACCTCCAGCTCAATCAGTGCAAACTGGCCGAGAAATTTACGAACAAATTGCAGATGTAAGTAACTCACAAGATACCGTAATTTTTGGCGACTTTAATTTACCTGTGACCAAGTGGGGCGATACTCTTACTTCACACTCCGGACATGACTTGTATACGAACTTGCAAGAGAGTTCGCTTTATCAATTTGTACGAACGCCAACCCGTGGTAATAACGTTCTTGACATTGTACTTGCAACAAAAGAAGAATTAATAGAGAATTTGAATGTTGGTGATGAATTCAGTAACAGCGACCATCGTACGATAACTTTCACTTTAAAGTTTACTAGTAACGAACCAAATAGTAGCATCGAAAAAGTCCCTAATTTCAAGAAAGCAAACTTCCATAAACTTAGAGCTATGTTTAAAGAAACTGACTGGAGCTTTTTAATTCACAATAACGACATAAATACATCTTGGAAGTTATTCGAAGCCACTTACCTAAAAGCAGTGCAAGACTGCATACCATCGAAAATACGGCGTCCAAGCCATAATAATAAGCCCAAATGGTGGAATAAAGATATTTCAAACTGCCTGCTTGCTAAAAAATTTGCTAATGATAGATTAAAATCCTCACAAAATGACGAAGAACGGCTGAAATTTGTAGAGCTACGACGCAAAGCCAAAAAGTTAATTAAGCAAAGTAAAAAGACCTTAGAGTTACATATTGCGAATCAAAGTAAAACAAACTCGAAAGAATTCTATAGTTATATCAGAAAGAAAAAAGTAGTTACTTCAACTGTTGGACCGTTAGTCGATGAAAATGGAGAATACACCAAAGACGAAGTACAAATGAGTAATGCCCTCAATACCTTCTTTGCATCAGTTTTTACAACAGAAGACCTCAGTGATATCCCTACACCATCGCCGATTCAGATTGATAATTCAGATGTTCTAAGCAATATCACCGTTACAGAGAGAGAAGTATTGAATTGTTTAGATAAACTCAAGGTAAATAAAACGCCTGGACCTGATACAATCTCGCCTAGAGTTCTAAAGGAAGCTAAGGATGAGCTCTCCAAACCACTGACATTACTATTCAATAAATCCTTGCAGTCTGGAACTATGCCCGATCAGTGGAAGCTAGCCAACGTAACACCGATATTCAAAAAAGGCAGCAAATCCCTACCCAGTAACTATCGTCCAATTAGCTTAACCTCAGTTGTATGTAAAATGCTAGAAACGGTCATACGAGACTGACTCGTAAATCACTTAGAGGAAAATAACATACTTAAAGATACTCAACACGGCTTTCGTAAAAAACGTTCCTGTTTAACAAACCTCTTAGACTTCTTCCACGATATCCTCAACCTCTACGATGAGAGTAAAGCTGTAGATATTATATACCTTGATTTTCAAAAGGCCTTTGACAAAGTTCCCCACAAACGTTTACTGCTAAAACTAAAAGCGCATGGAATACAAGACGGTGTTGAAATGGATAGAAAATTGGCTCAGCGACAGAAAGCAAAGAGTAGTCATAAACGGTAAGGCATCTAAATGGACCAATGTAAGTAGCGGGGTACCCCAGGGATCGGTAATAGGACCAATTCTCTTTCTAATTTACATCAACGACATAGATGAGGGTCTCACCTGTACAATCTCAAAATTTGCTGACGATACAAAAATTGCAAATAGCGTACTCTCAAAAGATCAAGTTGACGATATGCAACACAATCTAGATAAATTGTCACATTGGGCCCAAATTTGGCAAATGAGTTTCAATGCGGATAAATGTAAAGTACTACATATCGGATACCTAAATGAGAAAGCAAACTATTCGATGAATGGCACTCAGCTTAAGAATGTAAACAGAGAAACCGATCTGGGAGTAACAATATCGAGTAACCTAAAACCGAGTCAACAATGTTCAGAAGTTGTTAAGAAGGCAAACAAAATAATTGGCTTTATAGGCAGATCATTTGAGCATAAATCCAAAGACGTAATCCTAACCCTTTACAATTCCTTAGTCCGCCCTCTTCTGGAATACTGCGTTCAATGCTGGTGCCCTTATTACCAAAAAGACATAAACAAGCTAGAACGAGTTCAACGTAGAGTTACCAAAATGATACCTAACCTAAAGAACAAACCATACGAAGAGCGTCTTAGAGAATTAAATCTATTTCCTTTAACCCAGCGCAGATTAAGAGGTGACTTAATTCAAGTGTTCAAAATCATCAAAGGCATGGACAATATGAACTGTAGTAAGTACTTCACTATCGACCAATCTAATTACACGCGGGGAAACGGTTGCAAAATTATTGGTAAATCTTTTAACTCACACGAATCTAAGAATTTCTTCTTCAATCGAGTTGTCAACTTGTGGAATGGGCTTCCCCGAGACGTTATAGACTGCAGCACCGTTGATTCATTTAAATTCCGCCTAGACAAATATCTCGCATCAAACCCGCGACTGACTGCGTTTGTAAATGAATAACTTTATTTTATCCTCCCCTCAGTTACTAACCCATATGCCCCCTACTAACTTCCTAGTCCTGCCACGTTAGGGGCAGGGCAGTAGTTCCCTTTCCAATGTTCCCTTACCCACTCTAAACCACTGTTTGGACACTTGATCCTCAGTGTTTTGAAGGACAAGCAGCCTAGAAGGGTCACTAGATCTGTTGTTGCTTGATTTCCTTTGTACTCCTTTGTACTCTCTCTCTCTCTCTTATTATTTTTGTTATTACTCTCTTTAACTTCATTTCTCGCTTTTTCTCTTGTTTTTTTCTATATCTTTCGCTTTTCCGATTTTTCGTTCTCTCTCTCTCTCTCTCTCTCTCTCTCTCTCTCTCTCTCTCTCTCTCTCTCTCCTGTAACCCCTTCAGTACGGCTATAGTCTCCTTGGGGCTAACTTTAGACGATTTTATACTTTTGACATGAGTTTTTTCTATCAAATAACCATACACACCCATACTTACTACCAACACACACACGCCACCAATACACACACACGCCACCAATACACACACACGCCACCAATACACACACACACTCGCCAACGCACACATACACATACGCCACCAATATACACACACACACACACGCCACACCAACACACACACATACACGCTGCCAATGCACGCACACATACACACACGAGACATTACACACACACACGACAATACACACATACAGCACACACGTCACCAACACACACACACACACACACGCTTACCAACGCGCGCGCGCACACACACACACACACACACACACACACACACACACCACCACCACCACCAACACACACACATAACCGCGACAAACTCCAATATTTGAGTTGAGAGTTGGCATAGAAAACGAGGTGCCGGAGACGGAAAGAAGGTTAGCGATGGAACTCCCACCCAGATCGGAAGAGTAGGGGGGAGGGGGTGGGGGGGGGGGGGGGATAGTATTATGGAAGGTTGGTTAAGGGGGGATAGGTGCTTGTTCTGGCCCCCCCCCCCCTTCTCCCTCCTGTTTAGCTCCCTTGGGATTCAGTTCTTAAGAAGTTATATTATTTTGGCTATTTTAAGACTGTACACCCCATTTCATTGTCAATATTATTACCTTTCCTGTCATTTAGGTGTCGATTTTTTCCTGGCGAGCGATAGCGAGCCTGTAATATTAAGAGTAACCGGCCTTTGGCCGGGATATTTTTCTACCAAAAAATTTACAAATTTATCTTGAAGGAGGTTCTAGGGGGTGTTTTTTATAGCTTGATAGAGGTCTAGCGAGGAAACTAAGAACTAAATGAATATATGAATTAATAGACCAAAAAACCAGCCACTATCCCCTTACGGGGGGTGGGGGGGGTAGTTTTGGGGGACTTGTTTACATGTGTGTACGGATTGCTTACATGTGTGAACGGATTGTAGGTAGGGTGTTTATTTAGGTTTATTGAAATGTTCCACTATTCAGTCATGTTCTAACTATTTGTTGACTTACTTCACTTACGCACTATATATATATATATATGTGTGTGTGTGTATAATACATTTTGCAAGATAAGCTAACAAACGCAGAACAGACCAAATTGAGTACAGTACGTGCTTTCGCTTTCCTTGTCTAGAATTGTGTTGAGTTAATTACGAAGACTGTTAGGCCATTAAAACACTCTGGCTTTCATTACTTTAAGTGCATTCAATTACATTTACGATATGAATAAAACAAAAATGAATAATACAAATTTATATGCCCTGCAGGTGTTTTTCACTTCGCAGATACAGACATTGGGATTCATTTAGGAGAGAGTACAAAGGAAATCAAGCAACAACAGATCTAGTGACCCTTCTAGGTTGCTTGTCCTCCAAAACACTGAGGATCAAGTGTCCAAACAGTGGTTTAGAGTGGGTAAGGGAACATTGGAAAGGGAATTACTGCCCTGGAACTAATGTCCGTGGCAGGATTAGGAAGTTAGTAGGGGACAGATGGGTTAGTAACTGACCGTCTTGTATTCCATGCGCTTTTAGTTTTAGCAGTAAACGTTTGTGGGGAACTTTGTCAAAGGCCTTTTGAAAATCAAGGTATATAATATCTACAGCTTTACTCTCATCGTAGAGGTTGAGGATATCGTGGAAGAAGTCTAAGAGGTTTGTTAAACAGGAACGTTTTTTACGAAAGCCGTGTTGAGTATCTTTAAGTATGTTATTTTCCTCTAAGTGATTTACGAGTCTGTCTCTTATGACCGTTTCTAGCATTTTACATACAACTGAGGTTAAGCTAATTGGACGATAGTTACTGGGTAGGGATTTGCTGCCTTTTTTGAATATCGGTGTTACGTTGGCTATCTTCCACTGATCAGGCATAGTTCCAGACTGCAAGGATTTATTGAATAGTAATGTCAGTGGTTTGGAGAGCTCATCCTTAGCTTCCTTTAGAACTCTAGGCGAGATTGTATCAGGTCCTGGCGTTTTATTTACCTTGAGTTTATCTAAACAATTCAATACTTCTCTCTCTGTAACGGTGATATTGCTTAGAACATCTGAATTATCAATCTGAATCGGCGAGAGAGAGAGAGAGAGAGAGAGAGAGAGAGAGAGAGAGAGAGAGAGAGAGAGAGAGAGAGAGAGAGAGAGAGAGAGAGAGAGAGAGAGAGAGCGAACCCGCCACACACCTCCACCTGACGTTTACTGCTGATTGATATAATAAATCCGAGGCACAGGCGCGGACAAAAATTTCGCTGCGACCCCTTCGACGTGATTTCTTGCGTCTTATTGGGGCTAAACATGAGGGAGAAGGGGGTCCAGAAAAAATATCCCTCTTTGAATGTGACAGCGCCTCTCATGGATTCCTATAAACACCACCAAAGCTAAAGGAAATTATTTATACTCCACTCATTATGATTATGACAACACATTTAAGAGAGATGGGTCGCTTTTGCTGGACCTCCTTCTCCCTCATGTTTAACCCCCTTTCGTTTTGAGAATTTAAGAAGTTCTTTCCATTAGTCTTTATAATGACAAATAAATGGGGTGAACGGTCTTAAAATAGCCAAACTAATGGGCCGAATGTCTTAAAATCTGAACACTTATGGGGATAACCATGAGGGAGAAAAGGGGGTGGGGGCTCCTGGGGGGGGGGGGGACCTACATTACCCTGAAAGACTAGAAAGACAAGGGCTTCCCACGCTAGAGGAGAGAAGAGCTCGAGGTGACCTGGTAGCAATGTATAGATGCCTGAGAGGGCTCCAGAGACTCGATAAGGAGGATTTTATTAGGCTGAACGATGCAAGAACCAGAGGGCATATGCTTAACATAAGACAGGAGAGGTGAAAGTCCAATGTGAACAAGTTCAGCTTTCCGTATAAAACGATATATAGGTGGAACAATTTAACCCTTTCACGCATTTATGACGCAGAGGTTGCCAGATTAGCAATAAGAAATAGTTATCTTACTCTTATAATTACCTCTCCAAAATTAGTTTTCTGCCCACAGCTAACTCAAAGACAACTGCAGAGGTTGAAGTAACTAAACTAAAGGTTTCTAAATACCCCTGATGGTAAAAAAGGTTTTAAAGTATCCCCAATAGTCACAAAATTGCGTCATTTGACGGAGAGGGTTAAGTGCGGAGATTGTAGAAGCAAGAAATGTCCAGGACTTTAAAAGTAAACTGGATAGCCAATAGAAACTGAGGCAGGACAACACGAACGCAGCTCAATTCCTGTAAACTACAAATAGGTGAATACAAATAGGTGAACACACACACACACACACCCACACACATAACCACACCCACACAAACTCTCTCTCTCTCTCTCTTCTTCCCTCCCTTCCCCTGTCAGCCACCTATTCCGCTGACATGTAACCCAAAGCCTCCCCCGTCACTCCCAGACACACAGCACATCTAACATCTGCATATTTAACAACACGTATTTATTCGTAGGGGGGAGGGATTTGCAGTGGGAGGGGTTTACGTAGACTTTGAGAGGCAGGCATGATGTATATACAGTATGTATACAGTGTCTCTCTCTCTCTCTGACACACGTCCAATTTTTCTTCATTGACTTTTTTTTTTTCTTTTTTTTTTCTTGTATTTTTATCTCTGTACGTCCCATCAATCTTTCTCCTTTACCTCTCACCTTTCTTCTTCTCCTCTTCTTCTTCTTTTTTTCTTCTCCTTCTCCTTCTTATTTTTCTTTTTCTCTTTATCTCTTTCTTTTTCTCTCTATCTTTTTCTTGTTTTCTTTATTTTTTTATTTTTTTTCTCCATCTTTTTTTCTTTCTTTTATTCTTATTTTTCATCTGTTTTCTTTTTCTCCTTCGTTTTCTTTGTATTCTTCTTTTTCTTCCACCCCTTTACCTTCTCTTGTCTGTTTTCCCATCAGCCTTCTTATTTTTCTGTCTGCTCTTCTTCTGCTTTTCTCTGCTCACCTATACTCAACTCACTATATGTCTGCTCTTTCCATCCATTTTCCTATTCTCTCTATTCCCCCTTTATCTCTGTCTTTAATTCTCCCTCTCTGCTCTGTATCTGCTTCGCTCTTACTTCCCTATACCGAACTCTCTATATGTCTGCTTTTTCAATCAATTGTTCTATTCTCTATATTCATCTTTATCCTTCTTATATCTCTATCTTTAATTACCTCTGTCTGCTCTTCCTCTGCTTCTCTCTGCTCCCTTATATCACACTCCCTACGTCTGCTCTTTCCTCCCATTTTCCTATTCTCCCTATTCCGCTTTTATCTCCATCTGTAATTACCTCTGTCTGCTCTTCCTCTGCTTCTCTCTGCTCACCTATACCCAACTCTCTTTATATGTCTGCTTCTTCAATCCATTATCCTATTATCTCTATTTTCCTTTTATATCTCTGTCTGCTCTTCCTCTGCTTCTCTATACCCAACTCTATATGTCTGCTCTTCCTCTGCTTCTCTATACCCAACTCTATATGTCTGCTCTTCCTCTGCTTCTCTATATGTCTGCTCTTCCTCTGCTTCTCTATACCCAACTCTATATGTCTGCTCTTCCTCTGCTTCTCTATACCCAACTCTATATGTCTGCTCTTTCCATCCATTTTCCTATTCTCTATATTCCTATATTTGATTACCTATGTCTGCTCTTTCCCCGGCATCTCTATACTCACCTTATATACTCAACTAATTTTCAAGAGGTTAAGTATTTTGTTTTCGTATTCTCTGCTTTCCTTTTACCGACACTTCTCCCAATTCTCCTTCTATTTCCTGACCCTTTTCCACCTCCGTCTCTTCTTCTCCTTCTGTTTACATTTTTCCTCCTTTTATCTTCTCCTCTCTCTCTCTCTTGCTTCTTTATTCCACCTTTGCTTTCTCTTTCACCTTAACCCCTTCTGTACCGGCGACGTTTCTTGATTATAGTCTAGCTAAATTTAGTCGTTTTTGTGCAGTTTAAGAAGGATCTGTGGTAGTAAAAGGGTTAAGTGAGACAGTTGGATGCCTGTTTGTTCTTTTAAAACTGAATAACATCGGTTAATGGTAGGTAGGAAAAGTTAAAAGGACGGTACCGGTAATGAAAGGGTTAATCCGTTCAGTACCGGCGACGTCCTTTTCATTATATGCTGGCGAACTATTAAACGATTATATTCAGCTTCGGAAAGACGTCTACCCATTGAAAGACTGCAGACTATCGCAATTCATCCCTTTAGCTACCATATGTCTTTCCTAAACTATTCTATTCAGCTTAGGCAGGACGTCTACCCATTGAAAGACTGCAGACTATCGCAATTCATCCTTTTAGCTACCATATGTCTTTCCTAAACTATTATATTTAGCTTAGGCAGGACGTCTACCCATTGAAAGACTGCAGACTATCGCAATTAATCCCTTTAGCTACCAATGTCTTTCCCAAGCTTAATAAAATCGTTACTTTGTAGGTGAAATCCAATAAAAAAAACGTCGACGGTATTGAAAAGGTTAACTCGCTCAGTACCGATGAGGTCTAATTTATTTGATTTCAACTACATCTAGACGATTTGATGAACCTATAGGAAGGATATAATGTAGCTAAAAGGTTTAATTGAGATAGTCTGTAGCCTTTTAATGGGTGGATGTTCTTCTTAAGCTGAATAAAATCACTCAATCTTTGCCAGAATAGAATGCAAAGGATGTCACCGGTACTATATGGGTTAACCTCGGTGTCTGCTCTTCTTACCAGTTCTGCCTTTTGTCTCCCTCACTCGCATAGAAAAACACAAAACAAAAAATATTCCAACCGCTCTCTCTCTTGTTTTCTCCCTTCTCTTTCTTGTGTCTTTATCTCCATGTCTCCTTTATTCTTCTCTGTGTCTGCTCTCCTTCTCTGCTTCTGTCTGCTCAACTCTACTAAACACTCCCTCCGTCTGCTCCAGGTCTGCTCCAAGTCACGGGCAAAAAAACCTTCGATCTGCTTAGCATATTCACTAGTATCCCCTTCTTATTTTCTCGTTTTTTATATTTCTTTACTTAGAATTTACTTTACTTTCTTTAATTCCTGTCTCTCCTTCTACTATCTGCTTCTTTTTTTATATATAATTTTCTAATCTAATCTAATCTAATCTAATCTAAAATATAATCTAAATCTAAATACAGTATAATGTAATTTTCTTCCTCGTTTCTCTCAATTTATCTTTCTTATTTATAGAACTTTTATTTTTTGCAGTGTATTTTCTCCCTATCTCTCTTTCTACCTTTTTTGCGGTGTATTTTCTCCCTATCTCTCTTTCTACCTTTTTTTGCGGTGTATTTTCTCCCTATCTCTCTTTCTACCTTTTTTTTGCGGTGTATTTTCTCCCTATCTCTCTTTCTACCTTTTTTTCTTCTAGAATTGTCTTCTTTGTTTCTCTCTATTTTCTTGTTTATATTTCCACACCTCTATTTCTCTGCCCCCCCCCCCCTCCCCCCTATTTTATCTTCCCTTTTCGCCTCTCTCTCTTTCTCTCTCTCTCTCTCTCTCTCTCTCTCTCTCCTTTATTCCCTTTATGTCTGCTCTCCTTCTCTGCTTCTTTTCTGCTCACCTATTTACTAATCTTCCTCTCACTCTCTCTCTCTCTCTACTTCCGGTGTGGTGTGCGTTACGGGACAAACCACCTTCGGTCTGCTTACCATATTATTCCCTTCCCTTACCGACCCGCATAGAAACCACCTCATACCGTGTGTGTGTGTGTGGTGGGGTTCGGGGGTGGGGAGGGGGGTAATGTGTGTATGTGTGTGTGTGTGTGTGTGTGTGTGGAGGTGGGGGGGGGGATGTGTGTATGTGTGTGGGGGAGGGGGGAATGTGTGTGTGTGTGTGTGTGGAGGGGGGGGGGATGTGTGTTTATGGGGGGTGTATGTGTGTGTATATGGGGGGGTGTATGTGTATGTGTATATATGTGTGTGGGGAGGGGGGAATGTGTGGGGGGGGGGAATGTATGTGTGTGTGTGGGGGGGGGGGGGGGGGCGGGGAATGTGTGTTTATGGGGGGTGTATGTATGTGTGTATATGGGGGGGGGGGGGGAGGTGTATGTGTGTCTGTATGTGTGTGTGTGGAGGGGGGGGGAATGTGTGTTTATGGGGGGTGTATGTATGTGTGTATATGAGGGGGGGGAGGTGTATGTGTGTCTGTATGTGTGTGTGTGGAGGGGGGGGGGGGGAATGTGTGTGTGTATATGAGGGGGTGTATGTGTGTGTGTATGTGCAAGCGAGTGTGTCTGTGTGTGTGTGTGTGAGAGAGAGAGAGAGAGAGAGAGAGAGAGAGAGAGAGAGAGAGAGAGAGAACAAAGGAGTACACAAAAAAAAAAAAATCAAGCAACAACAGGTCCAACGACCCCTCAAGGCTGCTTTTCCTCCAAAGCACTGATGGTCAAGTGTTCAAACAGGTGAGAGAGAGTGAGAGTGTGTGTGTGTGTGAGATAAGTGACTGTGTGACTGCTGTGTGAATCCTGCCACGGACATTAGCTCCAGGGCAGTAGTTCCCTTTCCAATGTTCCCTTACCCACTCCAAACCACTGTTTGGACACTTGATCCTCAGTGTTTTGGAGGACAAGCAGCCTAGAAGGGTCACTAGACCTGTTGTTGCTTGATTTCCTTTGTACTCCTTAGATGCCAACCTTCCTGGGAGTGTTAAATGCCCGTATACTAAAGGTGCCCCCCCTCCCACCTCCCTCCCCCCCTACTCCAGACAGGCCAATTCCGTTGTGCCTGAAGTTGGGTAATTGTTGTGGCCCCGGTGGTGCTGTCCTCACCGCTGGTATTACCGTGGGTGATGGTGGGCTTCGGAAGGTCAAGGGGCTACCGGTACACAGTCAGTTAGAGAGAGAGAGAGAGAGGCAGGGAGGGAGGGAGGGAGAGAGAGAGAGAGAGAGGGAGGGAGAGGGGGAGAGAGAGAGAAAGAGAGAGAGAGAGAGAGAGAGAGAGAGGGAGGGAGGGAGGGAGGGAGGGAGAGAGAGAGAGAGAATGGTGATTTAAGGGGGTAGTGCTTGGTTTTTGGTCTATATATTACCGGGTGATGGTGGGCTCTCGGAAGGTCAAGGGGCTACCGGTACACAGTCACTTGAGAATGTTCGGAGACACCCTCTCGTTCTTAAGCAGGTACTGTATATCTAACTGGATCGATTTTTGGATAGTACTTTTTTCAATAAATAGTATTATAGTTTTGTACTTGATATATAGAAAATTATACTCATAAATTGCCAGGTTACGTTACTTAGCTATTACGCAGATATTGTTGCGAAATATGTTAAGTATGAAAACTTGGCATTAATACGACGCAGAGACATGGTAGATTCATATTGTTCTATTAATTATCGATGAACCAGTTACTAAGGGATTCAATTTTCCATCAGCTGAAATTAAACCGACTATAGTGAATCAGAATATCTTGAACTTTGTATTTCAAGCAGTTTACCAAAATAATTTACCAGTGTACTTCGTTTTCTATGTGTATGAAGGAGACAAAAACCAGGTTGCCTGTAACGAGTGTCTCCCCCCAAAGCCAAACGAGTGACCGAGCCAAATTCAAGGAGTAGTGCCTCCAAAAACTGTCCAGAAATATTAGACAGGCAGACAGACAGGCAGAGAAACTGACAGAAGTATACAGTATTTTATAACATTGTCTAAAATTGGTATCCTGTTCTAAGTAGAGCAGATCATAATATCCAAGCATGATTCTGTATAATGGTGGTAAAACTATTTAAGTCCAACTTCCAGCAGTGGCTTGCATGTGATATTAATGTTAACACACACACACACACACACACACACACACACACACACACACACACACACACACACCCATGTTCGTCTTTTACCTTTAGTAATATTACTTCTGTTTGTTGCATATAATGTGTGCGTTCTTTAATACAGTAGGCCTATACCCTTTAATTTGAAATGTAAAGAATGGTTACAAACACGTTTCCACTGCTAATTCCAGTAAATTAACATTATTTATATATGTATTCAATTTCTTCCTTTTCCTTAATATTGAAGGCTAGATACCTTGTGACCGCTAAATGTACAGTACATATATTAAGCATATATCACAAATACACGTGAACACGTTAATATTGTTCTACTCTCAGCCGGGTTCGAACCACCGACAGTCAGGACGAGTGTCAACTCTACCACGGCGTGATACAGAATGCTAAACCTTTTCCTGTGTATATTAATATATATTAACTGTTCCATTATCGTATTTCTAAATCATAAATATAGACCGCAAACCTAAATACCGGAATAGGTTTTCGAACGTCATTGTTCATAGATAAATTCTTAATATACAGGTGATTTGATATGAAACTAACACAGACATGCTATTAAGGTCATGTAATTATAATTTCAATAAAATATTTAATAAGACTCGTGCCTAATAATTTGCCAAAAGAATAAATAATGAAAAATGGACAACTTAAAATATGCAGTTATCAACTACATTAAAAATCCTCCAATCTTTATAATATACAAAGCAACCAACTACACACAAAGCCTTCAATGGAGTCCAATCACCAACATATTATTTTCTCTATACTCCCGGAATATAGAGATAATTTGGCAGGACCGGCAAGAACTGAGAAGATTGGTACTGACTGAGGGAGAAGGGGGCGGGGGGGGGGGGGGGGGGGGTAGTGACTGCAGGGAGCGTAAGGCACATTAGGGGGAGGGGGTTTAAAGAGAGAACGGACAACTTATTATTGGGACGCCATTTTGGTACGTGGTTAGTTAAGAACTGGATTGTCTTATTTTTTATTGTGTAGAAATCAAGGAGAAAGGGTTTATCTATTGGTGTATAATTATATATATATATATTAATTTTTCGTTTGGTTTCCTCTCTAGTCCTAAATTACAGGCCCGCTATCGCTCGCCAGGAAAAACTCTACACCTAAATGGCACGAAAGATCTTAACCCTCAACTCACGCAACCGTCATATGAAGGGAGAGAGAAAAGTGGCCTATCCTGCGGCACCCGTCGCAACATTTTAAGGCTATTATGAGCGCTATTATGGGGGTTGCAGGGACGACAGGCTGATGGAGTGGCATTGTTGTGTGTGTTATTAGTCTGTATATGTCATTGGGGTGTCCCCCGACTGGGTGCGAGCATGTCAAGCATGCTAAGACGTACTACCACACCCACTAAATGTCCGCCTTGGTTGGGATTGGACCCATGTTAAGCAGATTGACACATGAACGTGCTCTCCACTCGATCGCCGCGGCTCTAGAGTTGGATGATATTATCTAGGCTAGGTATACAAAATGTCGTTCATGTTTGAAGAGTTGGCCTGATGATTGAGTGTTGGTTAGGGTCGACGGGTATGGGGGTGCAGGGGGTTGTGGAGGGGGGGAGGGGTGATGGGGGGGGGAGGATTGAGATTGAGCTGTGGTCAGATGGAAGGAGTCGCTCGCGTGACTTGATGGTGGGGGGACTGGCGCTGAGAAAATGAGAGAGCAAAGGAGAGTTACAAGGAAGGGTTAGCATCTCAAAGGTCTAATAATCTTTTTTAAGGAGTCGGTCTAAATGAAGACAAAGATATATAGCTCTGCACTCATTGTAAAGTGTGCAAGAACGCTCTACTCAGACATTGTAAAGTGTGCAAGAACGCTCTACTCAGACATTGTAAAGTGTGCAAGAACGCTCTACTCAGACATTGTAAAGTGTGCAAGAACGCTCTACTCAGACATTGTAAAGTGTGCAAGAACGCTCTACTCAGACATTGTAAAGTGTGCAAGAACGCTCTACTCAGACATTGTAAAGTGTGCAAGAACGCTCTACTCAGACATTGTAAAGTGTGCAAGAACGCTCTACTCAGACATTGTAAAGTGTGCAAGAACGCTCTACTCAGACATAACTTGCTCTACTGAAGAACTTCTTGCAACTTATGTGTGAAAAAGTTTCCAGGTAGAATAGATTTTTTTTTTTTAAATAACAGGTGATCTATACATACACGTGTTAAAGCTGTACAGGCCTTAACCCCTTGAGCACGAACATGTCATTTTCATCATATTCTGGTTACCATTAGACGATTTGCTTTAGCCTCTAGGATCCAAAGAGGTAAATACGATCTCAATATACCCTCTGAATAACGTAGGCCTTTCTTAAACTGCATAAAGTCTTTTCATGTTAGCCAGAATCAAAGATGAAAATGCGTCATCGTGCCAAAGGGGTTAAATAGTTCCAACCATATTTGTGTCACCTGTAGTGTGATGATAGCGTGTTTGACTCGCAATCTGAAGGTCCCCGGTTCGATTCCTGGGCAAGACGAGACGGATGGGAAATCAGCTTACACCTACCTGTAAATAGGAACCTGGACCAAGTAGACCTTTTTGGCATCCCATCCTACATTACGTACATTACACCACGTTTCATATTTATGTCGTGTGAGCATTATATTTATGTCGTGTGAGCATTATATTTATGTCGTGTGAGCATTATATTTATGTCGTGTGAGCATTATATTTATGTCGTGTGAGCATTATATTTATGTCGTGTGAGCATTATATTTATGTCGTGTGAGCATTATATTTATGTCGTGTGAGCATTATCGCCAAGTAAATTAATTAAACATAATTTATTGTACCGACTTATTTATTACGTAAACGATGAACACAAACCCAAATATATAATACGTGTTCTCTACAGAATGGTTCTAAATAAGGATATAGATAAAATTACAGTGATGGTAATATATTTGACACCATATTATTGCCATCACATCTATACAGTACATGTATTTCAAATTGGCTCCCACCCCCATTGTCCCTTCGTAGGGAATAGGATCATAAAAACTGCTTATTGGAAGAAGGGAGACATTATAACTCTATGAACCACTCCATATATAGGTCACGTATATTGAAATTGAATACTGAAAAACTAGCTCTGACAAGTTCAAGTATATGATAGTCTGTTATCTGATTTTGAGCTCAATGGTAGCCTACTAAACTATATTATAAAGGACACATTTAAGGGGAGGTATCTAGTTTATTTCCTAGACCTCCATCAAGCTTAAAATGAAACCCCCTTGACCCCCTTTCAAGATACATTTTTACATTTTTCGGTAGTAAAATGTCCCGGCCGAAGGCCGATTCCTCTTAAATTGCAGGCTCGCTATCGCTCGCCAGGAAAAAATCGACACCTAAATGGGACGAAAGGTCTTAAAAGTGACATAATTTGGGTGAAAGTTCTTAAAATTGCCAAACTAATGGGGCGAACGCCTTACAATCTCGAAAGCAAAGGGACTAAACATGAGGGAGAAGGGGGTAAAGAAAAAAATCCCTTAAGTGGAAATCTCCCCTTAACACCATACCAATATTGAAAGAGAGAGAAGGTGTTAAGGAGGGCAAGTTGGGGTTGCCTTCTGTTTTGGTGAATTGTTCTTATTTATGTCAAAGTTTGATTTAATAATTTTCCATTACTAAACAGATACACATCGAAAATATAATTAATCAAAAGTAGCTCTATAAACAGGCAACAGTATATTATTATGACAGTGCGTAAACATATATGACAGTGCGTAAACAATTATATGACAGTGCGTACTAATATATGACAGTGCGTAAACATATATGACAGTGCGTAAACAATTATGACAGTGCGTAAACATATATGACAGTGCGTACTAATATATGACAGTGCGTAAACATATATGACAGTGCGTACTAATATATGACAGTGCGTAAACATATATGACAGTGCGTACTAATATATGACAGTGCGTACTAATATATGACAGTGCGTAAACATATATGACAGTGCGTACTAATATATGACAGTGCGTACTAATATATGACGGTGCGTAAACATATATGACAGTGCGTACTAATATATGACGATGCGTACGAATATATGACAGTGCGTAAACATATATGACAGTGCGTACTAATATATGACGATGCGTACGAATATATGACAGTGCGTAAACATATATGACAGTGCGTACTAATATATGACAGTGCGTACGAATATATGACAGTGCGTACGTATAGTCAGAGGTGAGTTGCGTAAAGATAAAGCTCATCCCACTCACAGCGTACAAATAGTCAGAGGTGGGTTGCGTATAAATAAAGCGTATCCCACTCAGAGCTCAGACCCCCCCCCCCCAAAAAAAAAAAACCGCCCTTCCGACACAAACCCCGCGGCCCTAAATAAAGCGTACGTCGTCATCCCCGGAGAAATGGAGTGAATTTTGCTCAATATAAACAGCCAGTCAGATTTTGGGGCGTAATAAACGAGGCAATAAACGGGCCGCCTTCCCCGTTATTGTGAGCGTATGTAAGCCCTGTCTCCCGCACCGACAAAATATTCGGGACATTAATGTGGGGGGGGGGGGGAGATTTGGTTCCTTTTTTCGGGACCCCCTTCTCCCTCATGTTTAGCCCCCATTAGTTTTGCGATTTTAAGACGTTCAGCCCATTATTTTGGCGATTTGAACCCATTTCACCTCATTTCGTTGTCAATTTTAAGACCTTTCGTGCCATTTAGCTGTTGATTTTTCCTGGCGAGCGATAGCGAGCCTGTAATTTTAAGAGGAACTGGCCTTCGGTCAGAACATTTTTCTACCGAAAAATGTACACATTTATCTTGAAGGGGGTTCTAGTGTGTGTTTTGTTAAGCTTGATGGAGGTCTAGCGAGGAAACTAAAACATACATGAATAAATATATGAATAGACCAACAAATAGAGACTACCCCCTTAAAGGCTAACTTATCCAACGCTCAAATGTGCTCGTCCATAACTCGTTTGTACAGTCGGTCAAATAAGTGATGTCTTCTCGGCACCAAGTATATTTTGATCCATATAATTGGTATCAGCAATATCAGAGCATGTTTTTTTTCTTACGAGTGTGATTATACAAACATGTTCCTACACTTACTCACCTTATTCAACATCTGACAGACATTGATATAGCACAGAGCGAGCCAAACGTAATGACAGCTGAGACATGACTTATTATCGCTACCGTACACTCTAGGACATAGGACAATCCCTCAAAAACAAACGTAATGAAGCCATACAACACTTATCTTCTGATCTAACTACTATTTCCAATTGAGGCAGAGAAAATCTTGTTGCCTTTAATGCTTCCAAAACCCAATTTCTCCATCTATCTACCCGTCCGGATCTCCCAGCGGACTATCCTTTATCTTTCAACATACAAAAATCAATCCTTCATCTTCTCAATATTCTTGGTGTCTCTTTTTCTTCTGCTCTCACTTGGAAGGACCATATTACCAGTCTTGCTAAGGCAGCCTCCCAGAAGCTGGGTGTGCTCAACCGCCTCAGTTTTTGTTTTGTTTACCCCTGCACAGCTTCTTACTCTGTACAGGGGCACATTGCGTCCTTGTATTGAGTATTGTTCACGTGTGGGGTAGATCCTCTCACACCGCACTCCTAGACAAAGTAGAAAGGAAGGCCTTTCGTATCATCAACTCCCATCCATTCACCAACTCCCTGCAATCTCTCTCTCTTCGCCGTAATGTTGCATCCCTCTCGCTATTCTATCGCTACTACAATAATCAGTGTTCTTCAGAGTCCTCCCAGTGTATACCACCTCCTTTAAGTAGGGTACGTGGTACCCGTCTTGCAACACAATCCTATCCCTACTCTGTGCAACTCTCCAACCCAAGAGTGAAACGTTACTCTGTCTTTCTTCTATTCAACAGCTTAGCTCTGGAACTCTCTCCCAGAATCAGTCTTTCCTTCTTCATATGACGTAAATTGCTTCAAACTCCGTGTGTCCAGGCATTTTGGCTCGAACATCCCTTGATTTCGGCCCTGTCACTCTTTCAACTCTGGGGGAGGCACTCGCTACAGGCAGTTCTGCCTTTTATCTCCCTCACTCACATAGGAAACAAGAAAACAAAAAGTCAACTGTACAAGAGGGGACAGCGCCCCCCTCGGACTCTTGACCTTTCCCCCCCCCCCCCCCTCCCCCGCCAACATGCACGATACACAGAGGCTGACGACCTACACCTTCCAATTTAACTCTGCGATATGGTGGACATGCGGCCGAGTTTATGGCCCAGGGTACCTCAACCATTACACTGCGGAAGGGGACAAAAGACGTCAATGGCTTCCTGCCCACCACCCTAATGTCAACCTTTTAAGGGGAGGTATTTAGTTTGTTCCCTAGACCTCCATCAACCTTTAAATTACACCCCCTCGAGTCCCTTTCAAGATAAATTTGTACATTTTTCGGTAGAAAAATTTCCCGGCCGAAGGCCGGTTCCTATTAAATTACAGGCTCGCTATCGCTCGCCAGGATAAAATAGACACCTGAATTGCACGAAAGGTCTTTATATGGGGTGAAAGTTCTTAAAATCGCTAAACTAATGGGACAAACGTTTTATAATATCAAAAGCAATGGGGCTAAACATGAGGGAGAAAGGGGTCAAGGAAAAAAATCCCTCAAGTGGAGATCTCCCCTTAATGTGACTGGAGAAGAGGAAGGGGGAAATAATACAGTTGATGCATGTTAGCATAAAGCTTTGTGCGATAATTAGGGGCGAACCCACATATGTGAATCTTGTGTTCGAGTCATGGGATAGTGGGTTAAAATATAATACAGACAATTGTTGATCTCATCCAAAAGCTTGCATTTGCTCAATTACTTCAACTGAGATCAACAGGTAGAAACATAAATGACCTTAGAAGACATTGATAAGCCCTGGGAAGATTATTTGAGTGTGCTATTATCCGTATTTAACCATCATTCAAACAACATTGACGAACTATTTAGGGCTTGTGCTATTTGTGGGCTTGTACACTCTCTCTCTCTCTCTCTCTCTCTCTCTCTCTCTCTCTCTCTTTCTCTCTCTCTCTCTCTCTCTCTCTCTCTCTCTCTCTCTCTCTCTCTCTCTCTCTCTCTCTCTCTCTCTCTCTCTCTAGCGGCAAATTTCACTTTTTTTCGGGCTATACAGGAAGTTTTTACTTGAAGTTTTTTTTTTTTTTTTTTTAGTTCGTTTCTGACCTTCAGAATCAACCTTGTTTTTTTATAACCCAATTCCACAGTTTATTCTTTGTGTTCTCTCTCGTGGCAAATTATCATGATTTTAGATTGGAGTTTTGTTTTTAAGATATCAAGGCCAGGGTTTAATTTATCCACTTCCTTTTTTTCCTGGCCCCTTTACGTGTCCCTACGATGTTTACAGCATTTATGAGATTTTTATACCTTCGCCCTAGTAGTTTGGATATTTTAAGACATTTTGCCCCATTTCTGGCAATTTTAAGACCTTTCGTGCCGTTAAGGTGTCGATTTTTTCCTGGCGAGCGATAGCGAGCCTTTAATTTAAGAGCAACCGGCCTTCGGCCGGGAAGTTTTTCTACCGAAAAATGTAAAAATTTATCTTGAAAGGGGGTCTAGGGGGTGTAATTTTAAGCTTGATGAAAAAGTAGGGAACAAACTAAATACCTCCCCTTAACCCGTACAGTTCCAGGGACGTCCTTTTCATCATATTTTGGCCACTATTTAACGATTGTATTCAGCTTAGGAAGGACTTCTAGCAATACCAAGGCTTCCAACTATCTCCACCAACCTTTTACAACTACCACAGATCCTTCCTAAGTTGCAAAATATCGTCTAATCATAGCTGGAATAAAATATAACAAACGTCGCTGGTGCTCAAAGGGTTAAGCCAGAAGAGAGATGGCGACGCCACTCCTGAAGCTTAGACAAAAGACGTCACTTGCTTCCTGTTGTCCGCTTGTGACTGTGACAAGGGCTTATAAATGCACTCTTCTTCCGGCTATCTCTCTCTCTCTCTCTCTCTCTCTCTGTCATTGTCTCTGTCTCTGTATCATTATCTCTCTCTGTCTGTCTGTCTGTCTGTCTGTCTGTCTCTGTTGCGTATTTTCCTGGAACGCTGGAAATTAGCCCTCTGACTTTCATAGATGGTTTTTAAGCTGAATCAAGATCAATACAGAACAATATACACATTCTCGATGTAGGCCTAACAAGATAACCTGGTTCACAGGAAAACGTGACCAGAACTTGTACTGTGTGTATGAGAGAGAGAGAGAGAGAGAGAGAGAGAGAGAGAGAGAGAGAGAGAGAGAGAGAGAGAGAGAGAGAGAGAGAGAGAGAGAGAGAACGAGAGAACAAGAGTGATTGAGAGTGAGAGTGAGAGAGAGAGAGAGAGAGAACAAGAGTGAGTGAGAGTGAGAGAGAACGAGAGAGAGAGAGAGAGAGAACAAGAGAATGAGTGAGAGTGAGAGAGAGAGAGAGAACAAGAGAGAGAGAGAGAGCAAGAGAGAACGAGAGAGAAGAAGAGAGAACAAGAGAGAGTGAGTGAGAGTGAGAGAGAGAGAGAGAGTGTTGACGTAACTTTTGTCCATGTTCGTACAGCGGTGCCAGTGGTTGTCAGGCGGGTAACTATTCAGTATTGGTGCATGACATTGCCACTGTGTCATTCTACCTAACGCTGGACAACTTTGCTCAGCTTAGTAAAGATCTCTGAGAATCAGTGAAGTTAATATAATTTCAATTAACCCTTTCAGTATTTGAGGACGCAATTATATATTTTTACTCTGGCTACCATTATATGACATCTCCGGGGAAGCCGGATTTCTCCACACCTGGATGGGGATAAACATATTAAAGTAGTAGGCTGAATGGGGCCGAATGGATACAACCCAGAGAGAGAAAACAAAAACGAGGTGGGCTCCCTTAAGGGGAGATTTCCACTTGAGGGATTTTTTTCTTGACCCCTTTCTCCCTCATGGTTATCCCCATTGCTTTTGAGATTTTAAGACGTTCGCCCTAGTAGATTTGACATTTTAAGACATTTTGCCCCATTTCTGTCAATTTTAAGACCTTTCGTGCCATTAAGGTGTCGATTTTTTCCTGGCGAGCGATAGCGAGCCTGTAAAAGAGCAACCGGCCTCCGGCCGGGAAATTTTTCTACCGAAAAATGTACAAATTTATCTTGAAAGGGGGTCTAGGGGGTGTAATTTTAAGCTTGATGAAAACGTAGGGAACAAACTAAATACCTCCCCTTAAATCCTCTTAGGTCTCTTCCACTCAGGGATGTCACTTACTGAATCCATCTCAAGAACAGGGTCGATTGTATGGAAGTAAACCCCCTTAAGGGGAGGTTTTTAGTTGATTCCCTAGACTTCCATCAAGCTTAAAATTACTCCCCCTTGACCCCCTTTCAAGATAAATTTGTACATTTTTCGGTAGAAAAATGTCCCGGCCGAAGGCCGGTTCCCCTTAAATTACAGGCTCGCTATCGCTCGCCAGGAAACAATCTACACCTAAATGGCACGAATGGTCTTTAAATTGACAGAAATGGGGCGAGGGTTCTTAAAATCGCCAAAGTAATGGGGCAAGCGTCTTTAAATCTCACAAGGAATGGGGCTAAACATGAGGGAGAAAGAGGTTCAGAAAAAAATCCTCCCGGTGGAAATCTCCCCTTAATCTACATAACTCGTGGGAGACGCAAATCGTTGATCACGTAGAGTTATTTGAAATGGTTGTTTATTTGAGGTTCGCCCGAAGGATTGAGACGAAGGATATGAGAATTGCCACGAAGTAAAACAAGGAGGCACAGTGGATGTTGGTGTACCGCGTGTGAAGTTACGTGGAGAGATAGACAGACGAATGAGGAAGTAGCGGTGTGGTGTGGATGTAGATGTGCTGGAAAGTGGGAAAAGGAACACCTTGAGATGGTTCGGCCATGTGGAACGTATGGGAAGCGAGAGAATGGCTAAGAGAGTGTACGAGAGTGAGGTGGAAGGACAAAGAGGGAGAGGTAAACCGAGAGAAAGTTAAGAAGTATATCCATAAAAATGGTGCTGAATGGGAGGAGAGACATCAACTGACTGGGGACAGGTGCATGCTGGCGATTCGTTCGTGGCCACCACATCAGGGATTCCGGCATCCGGCAATACACAGACAGATAAAGTTACGTAAGTCCACCATTTTCCGATCATTAAATCGGCCACCTACAATTCTTCCAACATTTCCGAAATATTGCACCACCGCCGCCTTCACTTTTACCTGGGTCCATAAAGAGTCCATTTTCGTGTTTCTTGGTCATATAGGTGTGAAATGGTGTAAGGGAGAGTCTGCTAAGCTCCCTGTCTCCCTTCCGTCCCCCTCCTTGGCTTTATTATTCTCTTAGTCTGTCTCTTTGTGTTTCCCTGCTTCTGTCTCGCTTTCACTCTAATTTGGTTAGTTTCTGTCTCCTCTCTCTCTCTTTCTCTACCTGTTAGTCGCCCTCTCGCTCTTTAGTTCGTCCTCTTCCTCCTCTCCCCTGTTCTGCTCTCTCTCTCTCTCTCTCTCTCACTCTCTCACTCACTCATTCACTCTCTCTCTGGCTTTAACCCCGGCTGTACGTGCGGTTCTAGCGTTCCCCTTCATTGTTTACTTCATGTCTGTGTGTGTGTCCCGGAAACAACCCCCCACCCACCACCCCTTGACCCGGACCTTCGCAGCCTCCCCCCCCTCCCCTCCCCCCCCCATTGACGCCACCACTGACGCCATTGGGTTAGCTCAGAGGCCCCAGGGCTTGACGTAGGCGGCGACGCTCACAGAACTCCAGACGGCCAGGGTTATCAAGTCCGTTCGATAGTTAATAAATGCCGATAATAGCTAGAATATCGGCACAATCCCAACACTATCTCTCCGAAAAGGCTTAACTCTATAGCATATCGGTAGAATTCATGTGGCTAGGTGTAAAGATTAGCCTCTACATCGCAGTAAATACCTCTAGATCGCAGTAAATACCTCTAGATCGCAGTAAATACCTCTAGATCGCAGTAAATACCTCTAGATCGAAGTAAATACCTCTAGATCGCAGTAAATATCTCTAGATCGCAGTAAATACCTCTAGATCGCAGTACATACCTCTAGATCGCAGTACATACCTCTAGATCGAAGTAAATACCTCTAGATCGCAGTAAATACCTCTAGATCGCAGTACATACCTCTAGATCGCAGTACATACCTCTAGATCGAAGTAAATACCTCTAGATCGAAGTAAATATCTCTAGATCGAAGTAAATACCTCTAGATCGCAGTAAATACCTCTAGATCGCAGTAAATACCTCTAGATTGCAGTAAATACCTCTAGATCGAAGTAAATACCTCTAGATCGAAGTAAATACCTCTAGATCGCAGTAAATACCTCTAGATCGCAGTAAATACCTCTAGATTGCAGTAAATACCTCTAGATCGAAGTAAATACCTCTAGATCGAAGTAAATACCTCTAGATCGAAGTAAATATCTCTAGATCGCAGTAAATACCTCTAGATCGCAGTAAATACCTCTAGATCGCAGTAAATACCTCTAGATCGAAGTAAATACCTCTAGATCGAAGTAAATATCTCTAGATCGAAGTAAATACCTCTAGATCGCAGTAAATACCTCTAGATCGCAGTAAATACCTCTAGATCGCAGTAAATACCTCTAGATCGCAGTAAATACCTCTAGATTGCAGTAAATACCTCTAGATTGCAGTAAATACCTCTAGATCGAAGTAAATACCTCTAGATCGAAGTAAATACCTCTAGATCGAAGTAAATATCTCTAGATCGCAGTAAATACCTCTAGATCACAGTAAATACCTCTAGATCGAAGTAAATACCTCTAGATCGCAGTAAATACCTCTAGATCGAAGTGAATCCCTCTAGATCGCAGTAAATTCCTCTAGATCGCAGTAAATACCTCTAGATCGAAGTAAATACCTCTAGATCGCAGTAAATACCTCTAGATCGAAGTAAATACCTCTAGATCGCAGTAAATACCTTTAGACCGCAGTAAATACCTCTAGATCGAAGTGAATCCCTCTAGATCGCAGTAAATACCTCTAGATCGAAGTAAATTCCTCTAGATCGCAGTAAATACCTCTAGATCGAAGTAAATACCTCTATATCGCAGTAAATACCTCTAGATCGAAGTAAATTCCTCTAGATTGCAGTAAATACCTCTAGATCGAAGTAAATACCTCTATATCGCAGTAAATACCTCTAGATCGAAGTAAATACCTCTAGATCGCAGTACATACCTCTAGATCGCAGTAAATACCTCTACATCGCAGTAAATACCTCTAGATCGAAGTAAATACCTCTAGATCGCAGTAAATACCTCTAGATCGAAGTAAATACCTCTAGATCGAAGTGAATCCCTCTAGACCGAAGTAAATACCTCTAGATCGCAGTAAATACCTCTAGATCGAAGTAAATACCTCTAGATCGCAGTAAATACCTCTAGATCGAAGTAAATACCTCTAGATCGCAGTAAATACCTCTAGATCGAAGTAAATACCTCTAGATCGCAGTAAATACCTCTAGATCGAAGTAAATACCTCTAGATCGCAGTAAATACCTCTAGATCGCAGTAAATACCTCTAGATCGCAGTAAATACTTCTAGATCGCAGTAAATACCTCTAGATCGCAGTAAATACCTCTAGATCGCAGTAAATACCTCTAGATCGCAGTAAATACCTCTAGATCGAAGTTAATCCCTCTAGACCTAGTGGGAAAGTAGCTAAATTGGCAACACTGAACCCGGCTAATACAGTGACAGCTGATCTTCTTTGACGTTTAACTTTCATACTTATAAACACGTTTATTTAGATCCGTGGTGGTCAAGTGGTGAGCACGCTCACGTGTGAATCTGCAAGACCCGGGATCGAATCCCTGCCACGGCGGACATTTAGTGGGTGTGGTAGTACGTCCTAGCAGGTTTCACATGCTTGCACCCAGTCAGGGAACATCCTGACGACGTATACAGACTAAACACACGTAACAAAGCCACTCCAACAGTTTCCTCTCTCCAACACCCCTTCTCCCCTCTCTACACGCTTCAGAAAAATAGGAAAAGTAGAATGTAAATACGAGGTGCCGTTGTAAAGGCTTATCCCTCAGTACTTCATCTTCACAACAACACCTTCAGGCTCTTCACCGTAAAGCTGAGGTCATACTGAGCAACGTTATAATTATGACGGACTGTATCATAGATTAACCCCTTCTGTACCGGCGACGTCCTATTAACTTTATTCTGGCCACTATTACATAATTTTATTCAGTTTAAACTGGGCCTCCAGCAATTAACAAGCTTCGAACTATCTCACCCACAACCACGGACACACCAGCAGATGCAGTGTGGGCGTCATGGTGGTGGGCGGTGTGGGGGCCTGTACCATCACCACAGGGCCTTAACTATGCAAGGGTCTGGGGGGGCGGGTGGGCGTGGTGGAGAGACACACACACCCACGGACACACCAGCAGATGCAGTGTGGGCGTCATGGTGGTGGGCGGTGTGGGGGCCTGTACCATCACCACAGGGCCTTAACTATGCAAGGGTCTGGGGGGCGGGTGGGCGTGGTGGAGAGACACACACACCCACGGACACACCAGCAGATACAGTGTGGGCGTCATGGTGGTGGGCGGTGTGGGGGCCTGTACCATCACCACAGGGCCTTAACTATGCAAGGGTCTGGGGGGGCGGGTGGGCGTGGTGGAGAGACACACACACCCACGGACACACCAGCAGATACAGTGTGGGCGTCATGGTGGTGGGCGGTGTGGGGGCCTGTACCATCACCACAGGGCCTTAACTATGCAAGGGTCTGGGGGGGCGGGTGTGGTGGTTCGCTGCTATCCACGCCCCACCGCTGTTGGATCGCATATAATTATTATGCTTGCTGTAGCTCTTTCAATTATATTATATAATCTAAAGTATATGCTGGCTAATTCAAAGCAATGTAATTCGATTCAGATTCAAAGTACAAAGGGAAGGTTTTTAGTTTGTTTCCTTGACCTCCATCAAACTTAAAATTACACCCCCTTGATCCCTTTTCATGGTTAACCCCATTGCTTTTGATATTATAAGACGTTCGCCCCATTAGTTTGGTGATTTTAAGAACTTTCGCCCCATTTCTGTAAATTTTAAGACTTTTCGTGCCATTTAGGTGTCAAATTTTTCCTGGCGAGCGATAGCGAGCCTGTAATTTATGAGAAACCGGCCTTCGGCCGGGAAATTTTTCTACCGAAAAATGTACAAATTTATCTTGAAAGGGGGTCAAGGGGGAATAATTTTAAGCTTGATGGAAGTCTAGGGAATCAACTAAAAACCTCCCCTTAATTAGCTTATAACCTACCTTCAGGATTTAAGGGGGTAACATTATATTAAGCTGCATGAAATCGTCTTCAATAGCCATAATAAAGGGTATAAAGGTAACATCGCGCTCTAGGGGCTACATCACTATTATATGGTACAACCTGGCTGGCCTGAAGTACAACCTGGCTGGCCTGAAGTACAACCTGGCTGGCCTGAAGTACAACCTGGCTGGCCTGAAGTACAACCTGGCTGGCCTGAAGTACAACCTGGCTGGCCTGAAGTCCTACCTGGCTGGCCTGAAGTCCTTGTTGAGCTGTATAAAAACGCCCAATGATCGCCAGAATGAAATCAAGAATATCGACTCTGACCTTTAGTTTCACCGCCAATTCCCCCCCCCCCCGCCCCCTTCCTCGACGACGCCCCCCTTTTTCACGAGAGGTATTGTATCGTAGAAGACCGGCCAGAACCCGAGGCTGATTAAGGGGAGAGGGGCTGTTTTGCAGGTCCCCTTTCTTCCTCCACATGTTTAGCCCCATTGGTTTTCCGATTATAAGACGTTTGGCCCATTAGTTTGGCGATTTTGGACCTTGCGCCCCATTTATTTGTCAATATTAAGACTTTTCGTGTCATTTAAGTGTCGATTTTTTTTCCTGGGGAGCGATAGCGAGCCTGTAATTTAAGAGAATCCGGCCTTCGGCTGGGAATTTTTTGTATCGAACAAATTTACAAATTTATCTTGAAGGAGGATCTTGGGTGGGTGTTTTTTTTAAGCTTGATGGATGTCTAGTGAGGAAACTAATAAAATAATACAGAAATACAAAAATGAACCAATAAAAACGCCCCATCTCCCCTTAAAGTCAGCGAGACACTTCCTTTGTTCCTTGAGTCTCTTCTTCTTCAGTCTCCCCTTCCCTGCCTGCCATCTTTATTGCCATCTCTCTAAATCAGCGGACTATCCCTTATACTTTAACAACACACAAATCTATCCTTTATCTTCTCTCAATATTCTTGGTGTCTCATTTTCTTCTGCTCTCACTTGGAAGGACCATATTATACCAGTCTTGCTAAGGCAGCTTCCAAGAAGCTAGGTGTGCTCAACAGCCTCAAGGGGTTCTTTACCTCTGCACAGCTTCTTGCTCTGTACAAGGGCACGGTGCGTCCTTGTATTGAGTATTGTTCACATGTGTGGGGAGGAACCTCTCACACCGCACTCCTAGACAAAGTAGAAAGGAAGGCCTTTCGTATCATTAACTACCGTCCACTCACCAACTTTCTGCAATCTCTTTCTCTTCGGCGCAACGTTGCATCTCTCTCGCTATTCTATCGCTATTACAATAATTAATGTTTCTCAGAGCTCTCCCAGTGCATACCACCTCCTCTACGTAGGGTACGTGGTACCCGTCTTGCAACACAATCCCACCCCTACTTTGTGCAACTCTCCAACCCAAGAGTGAAACGTGACTCTCAGTCTTTCTTCTATTCAACAGCTAAGATCTGGAACTCTCTCCCAGAATCAGTCTTTCCCTCTTCCTATGACTTAAATTGCTTCGATTTCACCCCCCCCCCCCCGTCTCTCTCTCTCTCTCTCTCTCTCTCTCTCTCTCTCTCTCTCTCTCTCTCTCTCTCTCATTGTCCCCTACTAACATCTAATCCTGCCACGGACATTTGTCCCAGGGCAGTCTTCCCTTTCCATTTTTCCCTTACCCACTCTAAACCACTGTTTGGACACTTGACCATCAGTGTTTTGGAGGGCAACCAGCCTTGAGGGGTCGCTGGACCTGTTGTTAATTGATTTTCTTTGTACTCCGTTGTACTCCTTTGTACTCACTCTCACTCACACACACACACTGTCTCTCTCACACTCACTCACTATCACTCTCCCTCACTCACTCTCTCTGTTCCTCGAGTTTGGAATTAATGAGGCAGTCAAAAGTTTGGGCTTGAGCATATCGAGTCACAAGCTATATAGAGTCTTCTTAGGAACTTTTCAAAAAGTTTATAATCTTGGCAATTTTGAACCTTGGAACTCTCGTGTTGCTTTACCCTGTGTTTATCTTACGCCTCATTTTGTTGACAAGGGGATCTAGGGGGTGTTTTTCTAAGTTTGATGGAGGTGTAGCGAGGAAACTAAAATAAATATTAATATATAAACCAAAAACCAAGCACTACCCCCTTAAGGGGAGGTATTTAGTTTGTTCCCTAGACCTCCATCAACCTTAAAATTACACCCCCTCGAGTCCCTTTCAAGATAAATTTGTACATTTTTCGGTAGAAAAATGTCCCGGCCGAAGGCCGGTTCCTCTTAAATTGCAGGCTCGCTATCGCTCGCTAGGATAAAATAGACACCTGAATTGCACGAAAGGTCTTAATATGGGGTGAAAGTTCTTAAAATCGCTAAACTACTGGGGCAAACGTTTTATAATATGAAAAGCAATGGGGCTAAACATGAAGGAGAAGGGGGTCCAGAAAACAATCCCTCAAGTGGAGACCTCCCCTTAAGCGAATGTGTTAACACTATCTGATGCAACGTTTTTAAGACTATTACGAATTTATGTAATTATTGTCGAGGGTTTTGATTGCTTTTGCCAATTATCGAGCATCATGTGTTTATAATTTGCCTCTAAAACACACACACACAGACGCACACAGACACACACACACACACACACACACACAAACAAACAGACACTCACTCACTCACTCACACAGGTCTTATTCCAGTGTAAGAGGAAGACGAAATAAGTATGAAGTTAATCTACAGCTGCTTCACCCTTTGAGGATCATGACGCGTTTTGATAGTTACTCTGGCTATCATTAGACGATCATATACAGCTTAGGAAGGATCTGTGGGAATTAAATGGGTAAAGACTATCTCAATAAACCATCTGACTTCCCTAGACCCTTCCTAATCTGACTAAAATCGTCTAATAATAGCCAGAAAACAGAAAAGAAACGCGTCATTGATCCTCAAAGGGTTAATTCCTCGTAGCACAGTATTACCTCTCTATATTTGTGTTACTACTCTCGTTATTACACACACACACACATACACACACACACAACAAATACACACACAACATAGCTTTGAATCTAAACTAAGGCGGACTTATGAAGTGAACGTACCGTTGTTAATCCCTCACAACACAGAATAACCCCTTCATATGTGTGTGTCACTGCCCTCACCTTAATCCCCCCCCCCTCCTCCTCTCTCTCTCTCTCTCTCTCTCTCTCTCTCTCTCTCTCTCTCTCTCTCTCTCTCTCTCTCTCTCTCTCTCTCTCTCTCTCTCTCTCTCTATCTCTCTCTCTCTCTCTCTCTCCTCTCTATATATATACCGTATATATATATATAGATATATATATATATCTCTCTCTCTCTCACACACACAAAGACGCATACATAAACACACTAAACAAACACCCCACGTATATATATATAAACCACTACACAAACCCAGAAACCAGCACACACAATAAAACAAAACACACAATAAAACAAAACACACAATAAAACACACAATAAAACACACAATAAAACACACAATAAAACACAATAAAACACACAATAAAACACAATAAAACACAATAAAACACAATAAAACAATAAAACACAATAAAACACAATAACACAATAAAACACAATAAAACACACAATAAAACACAATAAAACAATAAAACACAATAAAACACAATAAAACACAATAACACAATAAAACACAATAACACACATTAAAACAATAAAACACACAATAAAACACTAAAACACTAAAACACAATAACACACAATAACACAATAAAACACAATAAAACACACAATAACACACAATAAAACACACAATAACACAATACAACACACAATAACACAATTAAACACAATTAAACACAATAAAACACAATAAAACACAATTAACACAATTAAACACAATAAAACACAATTAAACACAATAAAACACAATAAAACACACAATAAAACACAATAAAACACAATAACACAATAACACAATAAAACACAATAAAACACACAATAACACAATAAAACACACAATAAAACAAAACATACAATAAAACAAAACACATTAAAACACAATAAAACACAATAAACAACCTAAACACAATAAAACACAATAAACAACCTAAACACAATAAAACACACAATAACACACAATAAAACACAATAACACAATAAAACACACAATAACACACAATAACACAATACAACACAATAAAACAATAAAACACACAATAACACATTACAACACAATAAAACACACAATAACACATAAAACAATAACAATAACACAATAAAACAATAACACACAATAAAACACAATAAAACATAATATAAAACACACAATAAAACACACAATAAAACACACAATAAAACACACTCACAGCTTTATTTCCAGACCCAGAAAAAACAAAACTATGAAATTATTCTTGCGCTGACTAATCTCTCTATTGGGTCACTGCTCTCACCTAAACCCCTTTTGTACAGTCGCGCTAATAAGTCATGTCCCAGCCGTCATTACGTTTGGCTCGCTCTGTGCTGTATTAATGTCTGTCAGATGTTGAATAGGGTGGGTAAGTATAGGAACATGTTTGTATATTTCACTCGATATGAAGAAATGAAGCTTAGATATTGCTGATACCAATTATTGATCAAAACATACTTGGTGCCGAGACATCACTTATTAGCGCTAGTGTACAGTCGACCTAATAAGTGATGTCTCGGTACTAATTATGTTTTGATCAGTAATTGGTATGAGCAATATTTACACACGATTGCTTCTTTTTGAGTGAGATACACAACCATGGTCCTACACTTACCCACCCTATTCAACATCTGACAGACATTAATACAGTGCAGAGCGAGCCAAACGTAATGCCAGCTGAGACACGACTTATTAGCGCCACTGTACACTCGGATACCATAGTCTCTAGCTCACTCAGCAGAATTCGTGGACACACTATGTTTTTCTCTATGCAATTATATTTATCCGGATTGATTTTTGGATCGAACTTGCTTTTCAATAAATAGTGTATATATTTTTGTAGTTGATTTATAGACAATTATATTCATACATTCGTTTCTAGAGATATGCTTCCATAGCTAGAAATCGGTGAAGTCCACGAATTTGTAAGAGTGGGTTGGAGACTATGGTATCCGAGTGTACCTGTAACGTCTGATTTAATTTTATTGTAGCTATTTCTAGACGATTTTGTGCGGCTTAAGAATAATTTTGTGGTAGTCAAACAGGTTAAGTGAGATAGTTCGAAGCCTGTTAATAATTTTATGGTAGTCAAACAGGTTAAGTGAGATAGTTCGAAGCCTGTTAATTGCTGGAGGCACTTTTTGAATTGAATAAAATCGTCTAATATTATCCAGCATAGGCTGAAGTTAAAAGGACGGTACCGTTACTGAAAGGGTTAATTTTCTTATTATAGTTTGATTTCATGTTAATATAAAGAGGGTTAAGGGGGAAGGAAGAAAATTAGATAGTACAGAAATACAAGATTAACCTAAAGTAAATCTACGAGAGTTACACAGGGTTACACAGAGACTAAGACTACACAGATCTTGCGGTGTCTACTAGCTGGTCAGGTCTTAATGCTACTAGAGGCAGGGGCAGTTTAAAATAGAAGAATAGGAAGGTCAAGTAGAAGGCACTCTCCCCATCCTCCGCTTCCTTCAGCTAAAAAGCCGTATACAAAAATAGGGGGAAATGTAGCCGTAACGTCTTAAGATCTCATGTGGCGTCCCGAGTTCCAATCCCGGGAGGAACACATGCTTTCAATAGTTTATTCAAGTACATTGGGGTTTGTAATGCATGATTATTGTTCCTTAACCCTTCTTTAGCGGCGCCCGACTTAAGTCCGTATCTAAAAATCTGGACTATGTGGCGGGGCCCGACTTAAGTCTGTGTGCAATTTTGGCGCAATATTGGCTCTGAGAGAGAGATGAGCGACGGGAGGAGCGTAGGTTACCTCATGACCGCTCGCCACGGCCACCGTGGGTCTACTGACATGTACTCCACACTACTCCACCCTCCCTCCCTCGCTACACACCACGTAATTATGTAACAAAATTACCGTATTTTAGTGATTTTGCCCTTCGGTTGCACGATCATTGCAGGACAACCAGTAATCGTAGAAGGATGGTTCTGGTGTCATTGGAGAGCTCAATTTACGCCCTTTCAGGGATACATAATTGTATTACGCTCTGGCTCTTGCTTATGCATGAAAAAGAGCACGGAAACAACGCCATTTATGGTAAAAAATACCCGCTGGGCGGCACGGTGAAATATACTCCACCAGCCGCTCTTTGAGTGTTAAAAACACTAATGATGTTAAACATGAGGGAGAATGGGGCCCAGAAAAAAACTCAATTACTCTATCCAAACCAAGAAACATAATTTGGCCCCCATGATGAATAATATTAATTAGAGAGACTCAAATATATCACATTCTTACCATCAAGTTGTACCTTAAGAAAGAATAGGTTTTTAACTTAGCAATTGTTCATGTAAGTGTCGTGAGATATTATTATTTATTCGACAAGTAATGGGCCGAGATATTTTTCTAAACAGCCTTTGTCTAGAGAACTGGTGAGAGAGAGAGAGAGAGAGAGAGAGAGAGAGAGAGAGAGAGAGAGAGAGAGAGAGAGCGAGAGAAAGAGAGTGAGAGAGAATGATATGGTTCAATTTGTTTGTGTTAGTCTGCTCTTTTTCGCTGTTATTTTCGCTCTCTTCTCCCCACCTCTCTCTCTCTCTCTCTCTCTCTCTCTCTCTCTCTCTCTCTCTCTCTCTCTCTCTCTCTCTCTCTCTCTCTCTCTCTCCACCCCTTTCCTTCTCTTCCCTTCACGTTATCTCCCATGTCAGCTGTCTCTGCGAATGTAAGTGCCACAATGGAATTAACATAACATAAATACCAACGACAAAGTGCTCACTGTTCCATAGAGCTAATTTAATATCTTTGGCATATTCCTCTCTTGAAGAATTGCTAATATACTCTTAATTTATCATTAGTCTTAATTCGTTCAGTACCAAAGACGTTGTATTTTTAAGTTTGATGGAGGTCTTGGGATGAAACTAGAAAAATAATAATATAATTTATGAACAAATCCACCAAAATGTGAACCATCCCCCTCAACTGAGACAGTTCTTTTAACCATATGCTTACGAGGGGTCTTCCATAAGCTGAATCAAATTGGCTAGGGGTAGCTAGAGATTAGTTATGAAAGGCATAATTTGATCTTATAGGATTAATAGGCGTCTTGTCTCTGATATTTCGTGGTAATATTTTTTCAAGGCACAGATACCCCTTTGATGATCGAGGACGCAATTAGTTTCTGTTTTCTGGCTCTTATTAGACGATTTTATTAAGATTATGAAGGGTATGTGGAAATCAGAGGTTTGATTGAGATAGTCCGTACCGTATTAATGCCCACCGATCCTTCCTAAGCTGCATAAAATCGTCTAAAGATAGCCAGAATGTACTGCTAAAACGCGTCATATCCTCAAAGGGATAATATATAAAGCTTTGCACACTATGAATACCTCCGACGCCTTCTCCTACTTGTACTTGACTTCCACTCCTCATTACCCTTACAATAACGGTGACGTCTCTGTTTATAGGATTTCAGCTACATTTAGACGATTTTGTAGAGCTTAGGAATGATATGTGGCAACTAAAAGGGTAAGGACTATCTCAACCAACCCTCTGACTTCCATATATACCCTTCCATATAATTATACCCTTCCATATATACCCTTCCATATATACCCTTCCATATATACCCTTTCGAATCGTATAATATTAGCCAAAAACAAAACAAAACAGACAGAAGGATTAATTGAAATAGTCCGTAGCCTTTTAACTGATAGACGTCCTTCCTAAGCTGAGTAAAATCGTCAAATAGTTACCAGAAATGTGATACTTCTACCAGTAGGGTAGAAGTATCAGATTTCTCCTTTTAACCTTCTTGGTGGTATAGGTGGCTGGACCTCCTGCCTGTACGGTTTGGTTCCTAGCCCTAGCAGTTATATTTGTCATCAAATAAACAACTTGTCATGCTTAGGGGATCCAGAATACGATTAAAAGACCGTCTGTCCCCACCAGAGTCAGGTTGGGGAGAGATACTGGTAGAAGTATCAGATTTCCCCTTTTAACCTTCGTGGTGGTATTACTGTAGGTAGCTGGACCTCCTGCCTGTACGGTTCGATTCTTAGCCCTAGCAGTTATATATATATATATATATATATATATATATATATATATATATATATATATATATATATATATATACTGTATATGTATGAGAGAGAGAGAGAGAGAGCAAAAATGCAAATCCAGAAGGTAGAACGAGCGCAAGAACCACAAAAAAGAAACTGAAGAATTTAAGACACCACACTTCACACACACCAACCACAAGATAAGACCACACACACACAAGCTACTACAAGCCCAAACATTCTCCAGTGAGGCTGAAAGACCCCGAGCCTACACAACCCGGCACCCACATCAATAAAGTTCATTTGCACTCGAGTCTTAAGCACCAGGGCTAGGTCTTTGTACCGGGACAATGGCCTTATTTGTCCAGCAGCAGCAGGAAGGGTGGTGGTGGTGGCGGCTGTCAGTAGTTGGGAGATAAATAGTGTCGTTTGGAAGGGAAGGTTTGACTATTTACTTCTGGACGACCGCCATGTTGTTTACCTTGCATGAGGAAGGGTGGTGGTGGTGGCTGTCAGTAGTTGGGAGATAAATAGTGTCGTTTGGAAGGGAAGGTTTGGCTGTTTACTTCTGTAGGACCGCCATGTTTACCTTGGATAACGTTGATGTGTCGGGAGTGGTGGTGGTGGTTGTCAGTAGTTGGGAGATAAATATAGTGTCGTTTGACTATTTACTTCTCTTTAGCCGCCATGTTGTTTACCTTGGATGACATGGGTGTGTCACTGAACTAGAACATTTAGTTCAGTGGGGTGTGTTGTTTCTTTTCTCTCATTGTCTGTCTTGATGGTGTAATGGTCAGAGTGTTTAAGATTTGTATGTGGTAACCCAGGTTCGAATCCCGATAGGATCACACGGTTTCATTAATTTAATTGGGAGGTGTTTGGTGTTGGGAGTGAAATAAATACATTAGGTTGCCATGTTGTATTCCTTGGGTAGTGTTGTTGTTGTTGCTGTTCCCCAGGCTGCCTGGCCTAACAGCCCCAAGGCCCCGAGCAAGGCCAAAGCCATAACCGAGCGCCCCCAAAGAACCCTCCCTGCCTACCACAATAAAGCCCGGGTGACCGAAGCCACTCCATGGCAGGGAGCCGAGGAGGGTGCGGAAACGCCCGGGAAATCTAAGCCCCACCCAGAGCCCTGTGCCCCTCAGCAATTATGAAGAGAAAGTTGAGGGGCAAAGGAAAAATGTGACGCTTTGGCTTCCAATCTGACAACCTCTAGGTTGGCAGATTGGGAGGTCAATCCACGGAAGAGATACACTCGCTTGTAAGGGGAGATTAAACTATTTACAGCCGCCATGTTGTAGACCTAGGATGCCGTGGGTGTATTTCTTATATTCCTGTTGCCAAATTGTTTACCTTGGGTGGTTTGGGCTTTCAGTAGTTGGGAGATAAATAGTGTCGTCTGTAAGGGGAGATTAAGAAAGTCTCTTCTCTACACACGCCATTTTGTAGACCTGGGATGCCGTGGGTGTATTTACTATATGCCAGTCTCAATTTATTTCAATATATTTCTGAGCGAGCGATGGCAAACCTGAAGATTAGGAGATTTTTGTTTTTTTTTTTTTTTTTTTTTTTTTTTTTTTTTTTTTTTTTTTTTTTTTTTGTGGTGGTGGTTTTTGTTTGTTTTGATGTTGTTGTTGATGTTGTGGTTGTGGTGATTGTTGTTGGTGGTTGTGGTGGTTGTGGTTGTTGTTGTTGTTTTATACTAGCCCGAAGTTGGGTATAGCACTATATTGGTCTATCCCCTTCAAACACATCTTTTTCTGGCACCAGGGGTTTATGAGATTACCACTACGTAAATATTAACTGGCTCGGGTTTTGGCAGGACAGAGTTACACAGAGTTACACAGATACTCAGACCACACAGACCTTGCGGTTCCAATTAGGTGGTCCGGCGAGTAAAGTAGAAGCCGTACCGGAAAATAGGATGAAGTGTAACCTTATGCCCACAAGGAAAGTGTGTGTATATAATATATATATATATATATATATATATAGAGAGAGAGAGAGAGATAGATAGATAGATAATATGTGTGGGTTAGAGAGCCTAGAGTGAGCGAGGTCGGCCATGGCATTATGTGGACGCCATTTTGGGTCGTAATTATCAAACAACGGCGGGGTATTAAATTTTGAAGTTGGACGGAGGTTATGTTTTTGCCTTAATTTGTCTGTTTGTCTGTAACTTTGTCTGTTTGTGAACAAGATATCTCAACATGTTATAAACCGATTTTCACGAAAGTTGGTGGGCAGATAGGATATACTCCAAAGAAGAAGTGATTCCATTTAGAAGGTGATCGGTAGAGCGCATACCTCCACCAGCATAGGTTGAGGTATTCGCTCGCCCGAATACCCCCTCTAGTTTGTCTGTGTGTAAATAAAGATATCTAAAAAAGTTATGGACCGATTTGCGCAAGAGTTGGTGAGCAGGTAGAACACATACCTCCGTCAGCACAGGTGGAGATATGCGCTCTACTGAGTGCCCCTCCAGTTAGTTTGTTTGTTTGTCTGTTTGTTTGTAATCACGATGTCTTACAAAGTCATGACAAAATTTTCACGAAATCTGGTGGGCAGATATGATATACCCCAAGGAAGAAGGGAATCAATTTAGGAAGCGATCTGGATCATATCCAGGAATCCAGATCCACAAGAAAATTTATAAAGGCCTATGGTATGCATTTATAAAGACCTATGGTATGCATTTATAAAGGCCTATGGTATGCATTTATAAAGGCCTATGGTATGCATTTATAAAGGCCTATGGTATGCATTTATAAAGGCCTATGGTATGCATTTATAAAGGCCTATGGTATGCATTTATAAAGGCCTATGGTATGCATTTATAAAGACCTATGGTATGCATTTATAAAGACCTATGGTATGCATTTATAAAGGCCTATGGTATGCATTTATAAAGGCCTATGGTATGCATTTATAAAGACCTATGGTATGCATTTATAAAGACCTATGGTATGCATTTATAAAGACCTATGGTATGCATTTATAAAGACCTATGGTATGCATTTATAAAGACCTATGGTATGCATTTATAAAGGCCTATGGTATGCATTTATAAAGACCTATGGTATGCATTTATAAAGGCCTATGGTATGCATTTATAAAGGCCTATGGTATGCATTTATAAAGACCTATGGTATGCATTTATAAAGGCCTATGGTATGCATTTTATATATTATTTAGGTTTTTGAAGCTATTAAAGCCTAACGTTGCTGATAAACAAGCGTATTTTATTACTGTGAGTTTATATATTTGTATTAACTAAGAATATTGTGGAGTAGAGCAAATCATATTATTATTTTTTTTTTGGGGGGGGGGGGGAGGGGGATTACAACGAAAATAAGATCTAGCAAATTATTTACATCCTATTTTTTAGATATTTCCTTGAAAAACGTATAATACATAATCCAATTTGCTTTAGAATATGAGCCAAGTTGCTGCAGTTCAGTTGATAACATTGGCTTCGTTATATAGGGATGAAAAACTCCTTTATTTATGATTGTTAACCCTTTCTGTACAGTCGGCCAAATAAGTGATGTTGCGGCACCAGGTATATTTCGAGCAATAATTGGTATCAGCACTACCTAAGCATTAATTAATTGTTTCTAGTGAGATATACAAACATGTTCCTACACTTACCAACCCTATTCAACATCTGACAGACATTAATACAGCATACAGCGAGCAAACCGTAATGACAGCGGAGACAAGATTTATTTGGCCAACTGTACCGGCGACGTCCTTTTAACTTTATTCTGGCTACTATCAGACGATTGTATTCAGTATAAAAATGGCCTCCAGCAATCAAGAGGCTTCAAACTATCCCACTTAACTAATTTTACTACTACAGTTACTTCTTAAATGGCACATAATCGTCTATGTATAGTTAGAGTACAATTAAAAAGCCGTCGCCGGTACAGAAGGGGTTAAGGGGAGATGGGCTTATTTATTTGCTCAGAAGAGGGCAAGGAAAACGACCCATCTCTCCTTAAAATATGATTGGTGTTCGTCTTGATTCACCTGTCTGTCACCTATCTTGAGTCACCTGTCTGTCACCTGTCAATCATCTAAACAAAGAATATCAACAGTTACACTAAAGGATATTGCGGTGATCAAGGTGGTCGGAATATCATAAATAGGAAACAATCTAGAAGTTACTATTTGAAGCTTGATGGAGGTCTAGCGAAGAAACTCAAAAATATATTCATAAATCAATGTATACACCCAAAAATAAGTACTAACCCCTTAAGTAAAAATAAAAATATATGTTTTTGTCCACTTACTCAATACGAAAGGTAATAATCCTGTATTATAAATTAGAGACAGTAATTTAATTCCGTGTTCCCGACTTACGCAATAGGTTCTATTAAGGGGAGATAGTTGCTTTTTCTGGACCCCCTTCTCCCTCATGTTTAGCATATTCATTTTGAGATTTTAAGACGTTCTTTCCGTTAGTTTGGCGATTTTGAGGTCTTTCACCCCATTTCTTTGTCAGTATAAAGACCTTTCATGCCATTTAGGTGTCGATTTTTTCCTGTCGAGCGATAACGAGCCTGTAATTTTAGGAGGAACTGGCCTTCGGCCAGAACATCTTTTTTTATCGACAAAATGTACAACCATCCTTCTCTACAGATTTCACCAAAATCATATTTTGGAAACAACAAATCGTGAAATTGAAACTTTATTCTTAGTCTTCCTCCTATTCAACTGCTGAGCTCTGGAACTCTCTCCGGAATCCATCTTTCCCTTATCATATGACTTAAATTGCTTCAAACCCCGTGTGTCCAGGCATTTTGGCTCGAACGTCCCTTGATTTTGGCCCTGTCACTCTTTCAACTCTGGGGGAGGCTATCGATACAGGCAGTTCTGGCTTTTGTCTCCCTCACTCACATAGAAAAAACAAAAATAAAATAATAATAAAATATATAATTCAATGTCTACAGGGAACTTTGGGTCTGTGTGTCAGAGTACGTCCCCGAATGCTTGCCCTGTCTGCCATGTTGTCTGGGATCAGTTTAACCCTTTGGCTGCGGGTGACATTCTGGAATGTTTTGGCAAGTTACAGCAATTTCCAGGCTTTAAAAGCCTGTAAAAACCGTAAAAATTGAGTGTCAGTGGGCGGGAGCGTGAGGGGCCCACCTCCGTTCCTCAGAGCACCGAGCGGCTCACTGAGGTAGGCTGTGTCTCGCGCGGGTCTCTCTCTGTCTCTCTCAACAGTGTAGCCAAGCGAGCGAGTGCTACCAAATAGCGGGTTTCCCACGTTTTACTGGCACCGCTGCGGGTGAACCAGACCACGTACGGGGCCCGTTCTGGTCTCATTTTGAAGCTATTGTCGCCTAGTTTTCGGCAGAATACAGTTCATTTAATGCAGATGCTTGATTTATCATTCAGGAGTGCCTGAATATGCCCTAAATAGCCCAAACATAGCCGCAGCCAATGGGTGAAGAGGGGATGAGCTTATTTATTTGCTAAATTATTTATCCTTTTGATACTTTTTTAGTTTCCTCCTTACACCTCCATCAAACTTTAAAAAAAGACCCCCAAGATCCCCTTTCAAGATATTTTTTTTTTTCATTTTTCGATAGAAAAATGAGCCGGCCGAAGGCCGGTTTCCCTTATACTACAGGCTCGCTATTGCTCGCCAGGAAAATATCGACACCCAAATTGCATGAAAGGTCTTGATATTTGCAACAAAATCGGGCGAATGATCTTGAAATCGCCAAAATAATGGGGCAAACGTCGTAAAATCTGAAAACTAATGGGGCTAAACATGAGGGAGAGTGGGGGGGGGCATGGAACTTTGGGTCTGTGTGTCAAGAGTGCGTCCCCGAATGCTTATACCCTGTCTGCCGTGTTGTCTGAGATCAGCTTAAATTCAATAGCAGCTTAAAATTTCGTTCCGGTGCTTGGCCTGACAGTTATCCAATAAGAGAGTTGCTGCTGATGCTCTTATTGACGATTACATCATTTTTGGCTGGGAATAGAAAGATTACGTTATATATCACGTCAGGGAGGGAATGGATTAGTTATATATATTTTTTTATTTGTATTTTATATATACATTTTTTGTTTTAGGCTGGCGATAAAGGGGCTAGTTCCAACCTTAATTACTCAATTATGCCAATGATTTAATACCCAAATATGTTGTCCATTACGAAAACTGGGAAATAATATGAATCAGAGACATATTAGTTTCATATTTTACCATTAGTTATCGAGCAATAAGCTGCAATGGGGCTAACATTTCCGCCGAGTTAAGAAAGAAGGAGTATAGTGTTTGTCTGTTTTGCTGGTTAATTTACTAATACATTTTTCTGGCTTGCATTCATTTATCTTATTTTGTTATTGTGTGTGTGTGTGTGTGTGTGTGTGTGTGTGTGTGTGTGTGTGTGTGTGTGTGTGTTAGTGTGTGTGTGTGTTAGTGTGTGTGTGTGTGTGTGTTAGTGTTAGTGTGTGTGTGTGTGTGTGTGTGTGTGTGTGTGTTAGTGTTAGTGTGTGTGTGTGTGTGTGTGTTAGTGTGCGTACGTGTGTGTTAGTGTGTATGTGTGTGTTAGTGTGTGTGTGTGTTAGTGTGTGTGTGTGTTAGTGTGCGTACGTGTGTGTGTGTGTGTGTGTGTGTTTACCTTCTTAAGGGTAGTTTTTCTGTCCCCCCTTCTCCCTTATGTTGAGTCCCATAAGTTTTCGGATTTTATGACGTTCGGCTTATTAGTTTGGCGATTTTAAGACCTTTCGCCTCTTTTCTTTGCCAATATTAAGACTTTTCGTGTCATTTAGGTGTCGATTTTTTCCTGGCGAGCGAAAGCGAGCCTGTAATTTAGGAAGAACACTTCTACGAAAAAATTTACACATTTATCTTGAAGGGGGATCCTGTTTTTTTTTTTTTTTTTTAAAGTTTTATGGAGGTCTAATGAGGAAACTAGAAAAATAATAACTAAATGACAAAAAATCACCCAAAAAGTGAACCATCTCCCCTTAAACTCGCTTCCCCAAATATATTCCCGAGGTCGCTAAAATATGTGGAGGAAAAATGACCGGACAAGAACCGGGCTGTTCATGAAGTCATTGCCGTTGCTTCATTCACGGCTCGGGCTCGTGTTTCGAAGCTTCGGGTACGGATTTTTGTGAAGCATTTTTTCATATCAGAGTAGGTGGTTTTCGACGATGGATTACTATAGTGTGTGGAATATTAGATATATTTTTAGTTCATTATTTTATCCTGAAATTGATATTTGTATTGTATGTTTGTATGTTTGTTTGTATGCATAATTATACTCAGGCACATACCCCATTGCTGGGGGACAGAACCCGAACAGAAACCTGTAAAGTTCCAATTCTTCGCCCCTTTTCCTTCCCTTGCTCCCCCCGCCCCGCCCCCCCCCCCTCCCCGCCCTAACACCCTTAAAATACTATCATCATCCCTCACTCGCTCCTTCCACCCCTATCCTTATATATCCCTCTTCCCCTCACCACCATCCCTCGCTCGCTCTCCTTCTCTCGATCTCTCCACCCCAATCCTTATATATTATATCGTCTTCCCCTCACCACCACCCCTCGCTCGCTCCCCTTGTCTCGCTCCTTCCACTCCTATCCTTATATATCCCTCTTCCCTTCGCCATCCCTCGCTCGCTCCTTTCCATCCTTCTATATCCCTCTCTCTCCCCCCCCCCCAATCCCTCGCTCGCTCCCCTTCTCTCGCTCCTCTGCACCCTTCTATATCCCTATTTCCAACCCCCCCCCTTCTCTCCCTCCTTTCCACCTTTCTATATCCCTCTTCCTCTCGCTCGCTCCCCTTCTCTCGCTCCCCCAATGCCCTTGCCACGTCCGGAGGCGACATTCTAGCTGGATTTATGTCGCCCTTCTCGTGTCTGTCTGTGGAAGCGATGGTAGTATGTCGCCCTTCTCGTGTCAGTCTGTGGAAGCGATGGTAGTATGTCTTCCCTTTGCTACCCAGGCCAATTATTTTTTTCTCTGTCTGGGTGTTTTCTGTGTTTGTCTGTGTTTCTTTTCCGTCTGTTTTCTTAGGTGTGTGCCAGTCTATGTGTGCGATTGTCTGTGTGTTTGTCTGTATGTCTGTCTCCTTCTCGTGTCTGTCTATGGGAGCGATGGTCTTCCCTTTGCTACGGA
>CM064577.1:16069604-16104604 GCA_032716605.1 Paralithodes platypus | reverse complement strand
GCCTTCTTCTTTGCTATCATTTTCTCCACCTCGTAGTCAATAGATTAATAGTTTTAGATATCCAAACTGCCCCGTAAGGACCAATAGGTCTGTTGCAGTTTGTTCTCCTTTGTATTCCTTTTACCCTCCTCCTCTTCCTCCTGCTCCTTCTTCTTTGCTATCCTTTTCTGTACCTCGTAGTCAATAGATTAGTAGTTTTAGATATCCAATAGGTCTGTTGCAGTTTGTTCTCCTTTGTATTCCTCCTCCTCTCCCCACTCCTGCTCCTTCTCCTCTCCTCCCCCTCCTCCTTCCCCTCCTCTTACCCTTTTTCCTCCTTCTCCTCCTCCTCCCATTTCTCTTCCTCCTCCTCCCCCTCTTACTCTTCTTCCTCCTCCCCCTCCTCCTCCTGCACTTGACTAGTTGGTAATATTGACTAGGAGGCTGAGCCGCCCACGCCCAATCAGCTGTTCAGGTAGAGAGATAAGCCCTTCAGTTCAATAATTTGTTTGGTTCATTCTAGCCATCATTAAAATATTTGACTTGGTTTAGTAAGGATCTTTAGAATCTAATTTAAACATTTCACTCCTGCAATCGATTATCACTCTAGATTAACCCTTTCAGTACGGGTGAGATTATTTGTCTTTTTCTTCTGGCTATCATTAAATGAACAGTGGTTGTTTTTGTTGGCCATTGTAATGGAGTGAATAAACAATTGGTTTGTGCGGCAAAATAAGTAGCATTGGATTATATTAGTCCTGAAGAACCTGATGGTCTTTCTGGTGCAGAGTAGGTTATGGTCTTTGAGAGGGTTACAGTCGGGGTTACCAAATCAAGTCCGCTAAACAGTAAACAAATGCCGAAAACCGCTAGAATAATGGCCCAATCCCTACAATATCTCCCTATAATGACTCAAATATCCAGAATGTCACTAGAATTCAAGTCGCTAGATGTAAAAATTGCCTCTAGATTGAAGTAAATACCTCTAAATCTAGCGGGAATGTAGCTAAATTGGCAACACTATTTACAGTCAAAGAGTGTGAGGTGAGGTTGAACGGTCAGGCTATGGAGAATGACAGCTCATTTAAGTATTTGGGCAGTGTGATAGTAATGATGGGAGTATGGAGGATAAAGTGAGGGAGAGGGTGCAACAGGGGAAGAGGGTTGTAGGAACACTGAACGCAGTGACAAGGAATATGGTGGTCAGCATGGAAGTAAAGAAGTCATTGCATGACTGTGTGGTAATCCCAACATTGACATACAGGAGTGAAGCATGGACGTTGTTAAAGAGAAGCAAATCAAGAGTGAGAGGGGTGGAAATGAGCTACTTGAGAAGTGTGTGCGGAGTTACATTGAGGGATAGACAGACGAATGAGGATATACAAGAGCTGTGTGGTGTGGATGTGCAGGAAAGTGTGAAAAGGAACACTCTGAGATGGTTCGACCATGTGGAACGTGTGGAAACCGAGAGAATGGCTAAGAGAGTGTACAAGCGTGAGGAGGAAGGACACAGGGAGAGGCAAACCGAGAATCAGGTGGAGGGATGGAGGTATATAAGGGAAAGCGGTGTTGGATGGGAGGAGGGGCGTCGGGTGACAGGGAATATAGTTGCATGGGGGTGATTAATTCGTGGCTACCCCTTCAGGGATCGTGTCGTCTGGCAATAGATAGATAGACTATAACTTTAACGGTCGAGATTTAGAAATGTGTTATAGAATATTTTATGATTAGAATAATCCATATTATGTTTATATCCTGAAGTTTGACACACCTATATATAATATAATTATCACATTCTAACAAAGATATTGAATTGGATTGTTTTGGTGAACATTTAACCCTTTCAAGCTCCAATACGCATTTCTGTTTTGTTTTCTGGTAATTATTAGACGATTGTATTCAGATTAGGAAGGGTATATGGAAGTCTGAGGGTTGATTGAGAGAGTCTTTACCCTTTTAATACCCACAGATCCTTCCTAAGCTGCATAAAATCGTCTAATGATAGCCAAAACATACTGCTAAAACGCGTAAGAGCTTCAAGGGGTTAATAATATCACAATAACCCGATCAAAGAAATACAATACAAATAACTTGCAAGAATTCTTTTCAACATCCATAAAAGCCGAACCACTTACCAACCCTATTAAAAATATCCCTCCCACATCCCTGAAGTTGAATGCAATCACCAGGAAAAACAACAGGAGCTCAATTACTTCAACAAATATTAATCCAGCAAATCCCCGCTTATAAAAAAAGTAGAGAGCAGCGTACTTTAATGAGATTGTGGAGCTTAGTGATATTATGCCATTATTGGAATTGGCTCGCTTTATTTTAACACGTTTACTGCGATGACTCCGGTATTACTGCGATGACTCCGGTATTACTGCGATGACTCCGGTATTACTGCGATGACTCCGGTATTACTGCGATGACTCCGGTATTACTGCGATGACTCCGGTATTACTGCGATGACTCCGGTATTACTGCGATGACTCCGGTATTACTGCGATGACTCGGGTATTTTTGTTGTTTCTTTTGGCTAACACTGAACACTGTTGTATTGGTCTTATGGGGAGATGAGGTTGGTTTTCTCGTTCTCCCTTCTCCCTCATGTTTAGCCCCATTGGTGTTCAGATTACATGACGTTCGGCCCATTAGTTTGGCGATTTTAAGACCTTGCGCCCCATTTCTTTGTCAATATTAAGACTTTTCGTGCTATTTATGTGTCACTTTATTTTCCTGGCGAACGATAGTGAGCCTGTAATTTTGGAAGAACGGAAAAATGTTCTACCGAAAAATGTATAAATTTATCTACAAGGGGGATCTAATGGATGTTTTTTTTTAAAGTTTGAGAGAGGTATAGCGAGGAAACTAGAAAACAATAATTATTAATAAATGAAAACAATCGGCCAAAACGTTAACCCTCCCCCTTAACCCTTTGTGTACCAGCGACGTGTGTTATAATTCATTCTAACTATATTTATACAGTATTATGTAGTTTATGGAGGATCTGTATTGGTTGAAAGGGTTAGTTGAGCTAGTTTGAAGCCTTATTATTGCTAGAGGTCCTTCCTAAGCTGAATAATAATGCCTAATCGTCTCCAGAATGTAATTAAAAGGACATCGCCGGTACTGTACGGGTAAAAGTGCGTAACATCGTCTAATTGTAGCCAGAATCATGGTTAATTAGGCGTCATGGTGTTGAAGGGGTTAATGGTTGAACAGGAGAGTATATTGTGAATTATAAACTTTGTATTGAGTCTACTTCACTTGACAATCACTGAAAGAGTGTGTGTGTGTGAGAGAGAGAGAGAGAGAGAGAGAGAGAGAGAGAGAGAGAGAGAGAGAGAGAGAGAGAGAGAGAGAGAGAGAGAGAGAGGCACACACACACACACACAGAGAAGGAGAGAGAGGTACACACATACAGACAGAGAGAGAGAGAGAGAGGCGCACACACACACACAGAGAAGGAGAGAGAGGCACACACATACAGACAGAGAGAGAGAGAGAGAGAGGCACACACACACACAGAGAGAAGGAGAGAGAGGTACACACATACAGACAGAGAGAGAGAGAGAGAGTGAGAGAGGGAGACCTTGTTTGTTATTCTCTTGTAGACGATAACAGTGTTCTTAATTGGAGCTCTGAGGGACGTGAACGAGACCATAAGGGGACATGGGTCGTGTTTCTCCACCCCTTTCTCCCTCGAGATTTAGCCCCATTAGTTTTCAGATTTTAAGACGTTTGGTCCATTAGTTAGGTGATTTTAACACCTGTCGCCCCATTTCGTTGTCAGTTTTAAGACCTTTCGTGCCATTTAGGTGTCGATTTTTCCTAGCGAGCGATAGCGAGCCTGAAATTCTAAGAGAAACCGGCCACCGGCCGGGAAATTTTTCTATCGAAAAATTTAAGAACTTGTCTTGAAAGGGGGTCTAGGGAGTATTTTTCTAAGCGTGATGGAGGTCTAGGGAGGAAACTGAAAATATAATTGAAAAATGAACAAATAAGCAAATAAATATGCCCATACCCTCTTAAGCCTCTCAAGACTTAGTATAAACGCTAATTGCTCATTATAATTAGATGCTACATTGAAAACGATACCTACACTGCCTTTATGGGTCGTTGATTCCCCCCCCCCCCCCCCGGCCCATTATGGACTCTCAAATGATACAAAAGAACCTCCGAAATATCAATATTAGGTATAAGGCGCTCACCCCGTTAGTTTGGCGATTTTAAGAAATTTCACCCAATTTCTGCCAATTTTAAGACCTTTCGTGCCATTTAGTCGTCGATTTTCTCCCTGACGAGCGATATATATATATATAATGTATATATTCGCACCCCCACCAAGATGTCAGGAATCCCGGTCACGTTCCCGTATTGCTCGTGGCCTAAAAAACCTGCCCGTTATAATTTCTTTCCGGCGATGATAAGTTCCGCAAATTTCTGATAGCTCTATTTTCCCGCAGACCCCGGACAATTCCAACCTCCGGGAAATTTTCTTTTTGGAAGGATTTAGGTGGAAGGGAAGGAGTTTTATATCATTTGTCTGTCTGCGGGGTTTGGGGGTTTGTGTTTTGTTGATCTTTTTGTTATTATTATATTATTGTTATATATACTGTGTTGGTGGTGTAATGGTTTAGGTGCTTATGTTATGGGTGTGGTGTCCCGAGTTCGAATCCCGGGAGGGCCATATGCGTTCATAAAGTTTATTCAAGTACATTGGGGTTTGTATTTGATATTAATGTTAAAGAATGGGGTGTTACTTATATATATATATATATATATATATATATATATATATATATATATATATATGTGTATATCTATCTATCTCTATCTATATATCTCTCAATCTCTCTATCTATGTATATCTATCTATCTCTCTCTCTATCTATCTATCTATCTATCTATCTATCTATATATATCTATCTATTCTATCTATCGTTCAGAGTGACATGGTAAGCAATCATTCTGACTGACAGTTTACGCTACCAGTCAGTTTTTTTTCTGATTACACTTTTGTCTGTTAGTCTGTACGTGTGTTTTCCTTTCAGATCCAACATTCAGGGATGTTTCTGTTAGACTAATATCAAAGGTCATATTTTTCTGTTAGACCAATATCAGAGGTCATATTTTCTTAGTTTTCTATTGCTGGATTATTTCTGCTTTCACAATGACTTCTTGTCTTGTTAGTTTGAGGAATGTAGCCATTTTTTTCTTCAAATATATCTGCCTTGCTGTCTACCTGTTTCTCTCTGTTTTTTTGTTTGCTTACTATCATCTCCTTTACGTAGGGTACGTAGTACCCGTCTTGCAACACAATCCCACCCTTACTCTGTGCAACTCTTCAACCCAAGAGTGAAACGCTATTCTCAGACTTTCTTCTATTCAACTGCTGAGCTCTGGAACTCTCTCCCAAAATCAGTCTTTCCCTCTTCCTATGACTTAAATTGCTTCAAACTCAGTGTGTCCAGGCATTTTGGCTTGTACGTCCCTTGATTTTGGCCCTGTCACTCTTTCAACTATGAGGGAGGCACTCGCTACAAGCAGTTATGCCTTTTGTCTCCCTCACTAAAAAAAAAAAAAAAAAAAAAAAAAAAAGCTAAAACAGCTTTCCAGAAGTTGGGTGTGCTCAACCGCCTCACGGGGTTCGGAACCCCCACACAGCTTCTTGCTATGCACAGGGGCACAGTGCGTCCATGTATTAAGTATTGTTTGCATGTGTGGGGAGAATAATCACACACAACACTTGTAGACGAAGTAGAAAAAAAGCCTTTCGTCTCATTAACTCCCGTCCATTCACTAATTCTCTGCAATCTCTCTCTTCGCTGCAATGTTGCATCTCTCTCGCTATTCTACCGCTATTACAATAATCAGTGTTCCTCAGAGCTCTCTCAGTGTGTACCACCACCTCTACGTAGAGAACATAGCACCCGTCTTGCAACACAATCCCACCCCTACTCTGTGCAACTCTCCAACCCAAGAGTCAAACGATATTCCCAATCTTTCTTCTATTCAACAGCTGAACTCTGGAACTCTCTCCCTGAATCCATCTTTCCCTCATCCTATAACTTAAATTGCTTCAAACTCAGTGTGTCCAGGCATCTTTGCTCGTACATACATTTCTTGATTTTGGCCCTGTCATTCTTTCAACTCTGGGGGAGGCACTCTTAAACTTTGAATCCCATTACGCCATCAGACAGTAAACCAGGACCATACGGCTGGGAAAGTGTAGATAGCAGAGAAGGGTGTTGTAGATAGAGGAAGCTGTTGGAATGGCTTTGGTATGTGTGTTATTAGTCTGTATACGTCGTCGAGGTGTCCCCCGACTGGGTGCGAACATGATATACTTGCTAGGACGTAGTACCACACCCACTAAATGTCCGCCTTGGCTGGAATCGAACCCAGCTCAAGCAGATTCACATGTGAGCTTGTGAATCGTCACAGGCAGTTTTGCCTTTTGTCTCCCTCATCCACAAAAAACAAACAAACATACATAGACACAAATAATGTACCGGGTCACTGCACACAAAAATAGATACAACAGGGATACAAAATAGATACAACAGGGATACAAAATAGATATAACAGGGATACAAAATAGATATAACAGGGATACAAAATAGATATAACAGGGATACAAAATAGATATAACAGGGATACAAAATAGATACAACAGGGATACAAAATAGATACAACAGGGATACAACATAGATATAACAGGGATACAAAATAGATACAACAGGGATACAAAATAGATACAACAGGGATACACAATACAGTAGCGTTGACTGTATACCGGGCCTGTAACATGATGGTCAGGGAGGCAATATCAACAGGGGGTGGCGCAGTGGCAGCGTACACATTTAATTTTTAAATCCCGCTTTTTTTTCTGTACTTCACACTTTAAAGCCGGTATCACACGAGCACTTTTATGCTCAACACTGGTCTGGCAGCTTATGAGGTAAACATTTTAAATATTTCGGTTACCTAAATGCATCTAATAACAGTCCAGTTTCCGATACCAGTGTAAAATATTCCAGAAATGTTGCCAGAAACATTTTGATCATCGAATTTTGACTAAAAAAAGCTCTCTTGTGATACCGGCTTTACCCACCTGAATTTGTCATGGGTGATCAGCTGATATATGTTATGTGATTATATATATATTTTTTTCTTTTCAACTGGCGGTAAATTGCATAGTTACCATCATACATTCTCAGTTATTTTGAAGATTTTGTAGTGAAACAGGATGCTAAATACACAAGCTCGGTGTTAATATGATGCAGAGACGTGGTAGTTTCATATTTGTCCACTAAATAGCGATACATTTGCTGCTCAAGGGTTAAGGCGGGTGACCTGTTTTTGTTCTGTCCTTTTCTATCTTTCTCTGGCTTGTATCCATTTGGCACCATTCAGCCTACTGTTTTAAGACGTTTATCCCCATCCAGGTGTCAATTTTTTACAGGTGAGCGGTAGCGAGCCAGCATATTTTTTATTTTTGTTTGACAGCAGGCTAAATTTGTACATTTTTAGATAGAAAAATTTCTCCGGCGAAGCCGGATTTCTTCATATAATATTGGCTCGCTATCGCTCGCCAGGAAGAAATCGACACCTAGATGGGGATAAACGTCTTAAAATAGTTGGCTGAATGGGGCCGAATGGATACAAGCCAGAGAAAGAGAGAAAAGGACTGAAATAACAAAAAGCAGGTCACCCCCCTTAAATTTCTCGTCAGCTGGAAAGAAACACAGTAGTATTCATATTTTTATTATGACACACACACACACACACACACAAACACACTCCAAACAAGTACAAATTCACACAAGACATCGATTTTTTCCTGGCGAGCGATTGCGAGGCTATAATTTAGGAGGAATCGATCTTTGGCCGGGATATTTTATACCGAATAATGTATAAGTGTATAGCCTACACTTATAATGTATAAGTGTATAGCCTACACTTATAATGTATAAGTGTATAGCCTACACTTATAATAATGTATAAGTGTATAGCCTACACTTATAATGTATAAGTGTATAGCCTACACTTATAATAATGTATAAGTGTATAAGTGTATAGCCTACACTTATAATAATGTATAAGTGTATAGCCTACACTTATAATAATGTATAAGTGTATAAGTGTATAGCCTACACTTATAATAATGTATAAGTGTATAGCCTACACTTATAATAACGTATAAGTGTATAGCCTACACTTATAATAATGTATAAGTGTATAGCCTACACTTATAATAATGCATAAGTGTGTACCCTACACTTATAATAATGTATAAGTGTATAGCCTACACTTATAATAGTGTATAAGTGTATAGCCTACACTTATAATAATGTATAAGTGTATAGCCTACACTTATAATAATGTATAAGTGTATAGCATACACTTATAATAATGTATAAGTGTATAGCCTACACTTATAATAATGTATAAGTGTATAGCCTACACTTATACATTAGGGGAGCCCACCTTGCTTTTTTCTCTTTCTCTCCCTCTCTCTTTGGCTTTTATCCATTCGGCCCCATTCAACCTACTGTTTTAAGACGTTTACCCCCATCCAGGTGTCAATATTTTCCTGGCGAGCGGTAGTAAGCCAGCATATATATATTTTTGCTTTGACAGCAAGCTAAATTTGTAAACTTTTCGATAGAAAAATGTCTCCGGCGATTTCTCCATATAATGCTGGCGAGCGATAAGAAATCGACACCTGAATGGGAATAAACGTCTTAACACAGTTGGCTGAATGGGGCCGAATGGATACAAGCCAGGGAAAGATAAAAAAAGGAGAGAAAGATAAAAAAAAAAACGGTGACCCCCCTTAAAAGGGGTTCTTGGGGGTCTTTTAATGCTTGATAGAGGTCTAGGGAGCAAACTACCCCCCCCCCCTTAAGATGGCATACTTCGCCCCCACCGTGCTGTCCGAGACTGCCACACAATGTTTGGGGCTCTACTGCTATCACCATCCTCACTACTGCTATCACCATCCTCACTACTGCTATCACCATCCTCACTACTGCTATCACCATCCTCACTACTACTATCACCATCCTCACTACTACTATCACCATCCTCACTACTGCTATCATCATCCTCACTACTGCTATCATCATCCTCACTACTGCTATCATCATCCTCACTACTGCTATCATCATCCTCACTACTGCTATCACCATCCTCACTACTACTATCATCATCCTCACTACTACTATCACCATCCTCACTACTACTATCACCATCCTCACTACTACTATCATCATCCTCACTACTACTATCACCATCCTCACTACTGCTATCACCATCCTCACTACTGCTATCACCATCCTCACTACTGCTATCACCATCCTCACTACTGCTATCATCATCCTCACTACTACTATCATCATCCTCACTACTGCTATCATCATCCTCACTACTGCTATCATCATCCTCACTACTGCTATCACCATCCTCACTACTACTATCATCATCCTCACTACTACTATCACCATCCTCACTACTGCTATCACCATCCTCACTACCATCACCATCACTACCATCACCATCCTCACTACTATCACCATCCTCACTACTATTATCACCATCCTCACTACTACTATCACCATCCTCACTACTACTATCACCATCCTCACTACTACTATCACCATCCTCACTACTATCACCATCCTCACTACTACTATCACCATCCTCACTACTACTATCACCATCCTCACTACTACTATCAGCTACTATCACATCCTCACTACTACTATCACCATCCTCACTACTACTATCATCCTCACTACTGCTATCACCATCCCACTACTGCTATCACCATCACTACCATCACCATCCTCACTACTACTATCACCATCCTCACTACTACTATCACCATCCTCACTACTACTATCACCATCCTCACTACTACTATCACCATCCTCACTACTACAACATCATTCACTACTACCATCCTCACTACTACTATCACCATCCTCACTACTACTATCACCATCCTCACTACTACTATCATCATCCTCACTACTACTATCACCATCCTCACTACTACTATCATCATCCTCACTACTACTATCACCATCCTCACTACTACTATCATCATCCTCACTACTACTATCACCATCCTCACTACTACTATCACCATCCTCACTACTACTATCACCATCCTCACTACTACTATCATCATCCTCACTACTACTATCACCATCCTCACTACTACTATCACCATCCTCACTACTGCTATCACCATGCTCACTACTACTATCATCATCCTCACTACTACTATCATCATCCTCACTACTACTATCACCATCCTCACTACTACTATCACCATCCTCACTACTACTATCACCATCCTCACTACTGCTATCACCATGCTCACTACTACTATCACCATCCTCACTACTATTATCACCATCCTCACTACTATCATCATCCTCACTACTACTATCACCATCCTCACTACTACTATCACCATCCTCACTACTGCTCACCATGCTCACTACTACTCTCATCACTACTACTATCATCTTCCTCACTACTACTATCATCATCCTCACTACTACTATCACCATCCTCACTACTACTATCATCATCCTCACTACTACTATCACCATCCTCACTACTACTATCATCATCACTAGTACTATCATCATCACTACTACTATCACCATCCTCACTACTACTATCACCATCCTCACTACTACTTCATCCTTCATCTACTACTATCACCATCCTCACTACTACTATCATCATCCTCACTACTACTATCATCATCCTCACTACTACTATCACCATCCTCACTACTACTATCACCATCCTCACTACTACTATCACCATCCTCACTACTACTATCACCATCCTCACTACTATCATCATCCTCACTACTACTATCATCATCCTCACTACTACTATCACCATCCTCACTAATATACTATCACATCCTCACTACTACTATCATCATCCTCACTACTACTATCACCATCCTCACTACTACTATCATCATCCTCACTACTCTCATCATTCACTACTAACATCACCATCCTCACTACTACTATCACCATCCTCACTACTACTATCACCATCCTCACTACTGCTATCACCATCCTCACTACTGCTATCACCATCCTCACTACTACTATCACCATCCTCACTACTGCTATCACCATGCTCACTACTACTATCACCATCCTCACTACTATTATCACCATCCTCACTACTACTATCACCATCCTCACTACTGCTATCACCATCCTCACTACTTCTATCACCATCCTCACTACTGCTATCACCATCCTCACTACTACTATCACCATCCTCACTACTGCTATCAACATCCTCACTACTGCTATCACCATCCTCACTACTACTATCATCATCCTCACTACTATATCATCCTCCTCACTACTATATCTCCATCATCACTAGTATCACCATCATTACTACTGCTATCACCATCATTACTTCTATCACCATCATTACTACTGCTATCACCATCACTTCTATCACCATCATTACTACTACCATCACCATCATTACTTCTACCATCACCATCATTACTTCTATCACCATCATTAAAACTACCATCACCATCATTACTACTACCATCACCATCATTACTTCTACCATCACCATCATTACTTCTATCACCATCATTACTACTATCACCATCATTACTACTACAATCACCTTCATAATTACTACCACTATCACCATTAGTACTATTATCACCATCATCACCATAATTACTACTACTATCACCATCATTCCTTTCACCATCATTACTATTACTGTCACCTTCATCACTACATCACCATCATCACTAGTACTATCATTACTACTAAAACCATTCACCTCTGCTATGATCACTATCATCAATACTACTATCATCATCACTACACTATCACCATCACCACTACTACTGTCACCATCATCACTACAATTACCATCAACACTACTACTATCACCATCATTAGTACTACTTTCATCACCACTACTACTGTCACCATCATCATTACTACTGTCACTATCATCACTACTAATATTGCCTTAAACATTACTAGGCTACTATCACCATCATCACCACTACTGTCACATCATAATTACTATCACCATCATCACTACTAGTATCACCATCATAACTACAACAATCGCCATCATTACTACCACAATCACCACCATCGCTATCACCATCATCACTACTACTACTACAAAGGAGTACAAAGGAAATCAAGCAACAACAGATCTAGTGACCCTTCTAGGCTGCTTGTCCTCCAAAACACTGAGGATCAAGTGTCCAAACAGTGGTTTAGAGTGGGTAAGGGAACATTGGAAAGGGCACTACTACCCTGCCACTAACGTGGCAGGACTAGGAAGTTAGTAGGGGACATATGGGTTAGTAACTGAGGGGAGGATAAAATAAAGTTATTCATTTACAAACGCAGTCAGTCGCGGGTTTGATGCGAGATATTTGTCTAGTCGGAATTTAAATGAATCAACGGTGCTGCAGTCCTATAAGTCTCGGGGGAAGCCCATTCACAAGTTGACAAACTCGATTGAAGAAGAAGGAAATTCTTAGACTCATGTGAGTTAAAAGATTTACCAATTATTTTGCAACCATTTCCCTGCATGTGATTTGATTGGTCGATTGTAAAGTACTTACTACAGCTCATGTTGTCGATGCATTTGATGATTTTGAACATTTTGAATTAGGTCACCTTTAAATCTGCGCTGGGTTAAAGGAAATAGATTTAAATCTCTAAGACGCTCCTCGTATGGTTTGTTCTTTAGGCTAGGTATAATTTTGATAACTCTACGTTGAACTAGCGTTCTAGCGTGTTATGTCTTTTGGGTAATAAGGGCACCAGCATTGAACGCAGTATTCCAGAAGACGGGCGGACTAAGGAATTGTAAAGGGGTAGGATACGTCTTTGGATTTTATGTTCAAATTATCTGCCTAAAGCCAATTATTTGATTTGTCTTCTCAACAAATTCTGTACATTGTTGACTGGGTTTTAGGTTACCGGTACTCGATATTGTTAACTCCCAGATCGGTTTTCTCTGTTTACATTCTTAAGCTGAGTGCCATTCATCGAATAGTTTGTTTTCTCATTTAGGTATCCGATATGTAGTACTTTACATTTATCCGCATTGAAACTCATTTACCAAATTTGGGCCCAATGTGACAATTTATCTAGATTGTGTTGCATATCGTTAACTTGATCTTTTGAGAGTACGCTATTTGCAATTTTTGTATCGTCAGCAAATTTTTAGATTGTACAGGTGAGACCCTCATCTATGTGCAGTTTCCCGCGATCTTATGACCTTATGTTGTTATGTAATTGGGGTTGGGTGTGACAGGGATCTGCCTTGTGTGGGCCGATCGGCTTTTTGCAGACTCCCATTTTCTTATGTTCTTATGTCGTTGATGTAAATTAGAAAGAGAATTGGTCCTAGTACCGATCCCTGGGGTACCCCGCTACTTACATTGGTTCAATTTAGATGCCTTACCGTTTACGTTATGACTACCCTTGCTTTCTGTTGCTGAGCCAATTTCTAATTCTATCCATTCAAACACACCGTCTTGTATTCCATGCGCTTTTAGTTTTAGCAGTAAACGTTTGTGGGGAACTTTGTCAAAGGCCTTTTGAAAATCAAGGTATATAATATCTACAGCTTTACTCTCATCGTAGAGGTTGAGGATATCGTGGAAGAAGTCTAAGAGGTTTGTTAAACAGGAACGTTTTTTACGAAAGCCGTGTTGAGTATCTTTAAGTATGTTATTTTCCTCTAAGTGATTTACGAGTCTGTCTCTTATGACCGTTTCTAGCATTTTACATACAACTGGGGTTAAGCTAATTGGACGATAGTTACTGGGTAGGGATTTGCTGCCTTTTTTGAATATCGGTACCACAACCACCACCACCATCTCTGCTACAATATAAAACAGTCAACACAACCACCTTTGCTACTTCTGCATTTCGATTCCTGTTTAGTGCAGTGTGATATAGCCTAAATTCCAGGTTCCCCCTAAAACAAAATTGATATAGGTGACGCTCATATTTAAAATTAATTATAGTGATTACCCTTGATTATTCCGCTTTCAGTGCGATTTATCAAGCTTAGTAATCAAGAAACATGACTGTTCGATTCTTCGTATCATTGGTGTTCGTGTGTGGTTTGGTGAGTGCGGTGTTAGGTCGCGAACGTAGTCATCGGCGACCCCATTACAATCATCGTCACATCTGCCTCGACGGCGATTGCGGCGATAACGACGAGTTCTTCGACATCCCTTTCACGCCTAAAGATATAGATAATATATAGTTTTGATCGCTCCCTACACTCCCCTTGTTATAGACCCCCCTGCTTTCTCCTCTACCCACCTCCCTTCCCATAATACTAGTCCAATCGGCCCCTTGACCCGTCTTCCCGTATGTAGGGATACGCTTGCCAGAAAAAAACGCACTTCTAGATTTAACCCAATCCCAACCCTAACCGCGACTACAGCTCCCACCCTTCCCCGTCCCCAAACCCTACAACTTCCTATTCCCTATTTTCTGAACCCTCCCCCTCCCCCTACCAAACCTGGTGAAGTCCCTATGCCAACCCCCACCCCAGGCCCAACCCTCCCCCCTCCCCAAAACCTACTCCTTCCCATTCCTTATCATCTTAATCCTCCGCCTCCACCTACTAACCCCCGTGACATTATCCTCCCCCCCACCCCAACCCTCCCCCCTCCCCTTCCCCCTACTAACCCCATCCTGACCCCCACCCCAATTTGCGGTGGGGTGAGTGTGACAGTGGGTCGCAAACGTCGTCATCGGCGACCCCGTAACAACCATCGTCACATCTGCTTTGACGACGATTGCGGCGATAACGACGAGTTTTTCGACATCCCTACATCCCATATCGATCATAATAATATAGTTTTGATCGCTCCCTACACTCCCCTACTTATAGACCCCCCGGCTTTCTCCTCTACCCACGTCTCCTCGCACGATACTGGTCCCATCGGCCCCTTGACCCGTATTCCCGTATGTAGAGATGCGCTTGCCAGAAAAAAAGGGGCTTCTACAGTTAACCCTATTCCAACCCTAACAAAAATAGTTCAAAAGACCCGAACCAAACCAGTTAAAAAGACCCGGACCAAAACACTTAAGAAGGTCCGGACCAAACCAGTTAAAAAGACCCGGACCACAATAGTTCAAAATAGGGCCCCGACCAAAATAGTTCGAAATACGACCCCGACCAAAATAGTTCAAAATAGGGCCCCGACCAAAATAGTTCGAAATACGACCCCGACCAAAATAGTACTAATTTGCGTGATTGTGTACTATTCTGCTCATTTTATTTACTATTACCAAGGGGGAATGGTTTACTTGTTGGTCGATTTGTTCATGCATTGAGTATTTGTTCATGCATTGAGTATTTGTTCATGCATTGAGTATTTTTCTAGTTTTCTCGCTATTTCTCCATCAAACTTCAAAATACAAACCCCCTTCTTCTGTACCAGTGACGTCTTTGTTAAGTAATTTCAGCTACCTTTAGAAGATTTTTAGGAAGCTTAGGAAGGATGTAATGGTATCTAAAAAGGATTATTAACCCTTTCAAGATCCAATACGCGTTTCTTTTCTGGTTTCTGGTACTTATTAGACGATTTTATTAAGATTAGGAAGGGTAGAAGGAAGTCAGAGGGTTGATTGAGATAGTATTTACCCTTTTAATACCCACAGAGCCTTCCTAAACTGCATAAAATCGTCTAATGATAGCCAAAATAAACTGCTAAAACGCGTGAGAGCTTCAAGGGGTTAATCGAGATAGTCTGTGGCCTTTGAATGGGTAGACGTCCTTCCTAAGCCGCATACAATCTTCTACTAGTTGCCAGATTATAATGATAAGGATGTCACCGGTGCTGAATGGGTTAACTTTTTGTCAATGAATCCTTGGCCACATAAGTCATGTCGCCGTTGCCATTACGTTTTGCTCGCTGTGTGCTGTATTAAGGGGAGACTGACCGTTTGTTTGGTCTATTAATTCATGTATTCATATATTTTTTGTATTTTCCTCCCTAGACCTAAATCAAGCTTAGAAAAACACCCCTAGATCCATCTTCAAGTTAAATGTGTACATTTTTCGGTAGAAAAAATTCCCGGCCGAAGGCCGGTTCCTCTTAAAATTGCAGGCTCGCTGTCGCTCGCCTACTCTCCTACTTTCCTACTCCCACTTTCCTACTTTACTACTGTCCTACTATCCTACTATCCTACTTTCCTACTATCCTACTATCCTACTTTCCTACTCCCACTTTCCTACTTTACTACTTTCCTACTGTCCTACTATCCTACTTTCCTACTGTCCTACTTTCCTACTTTCCTACTCCCACTTTCCTACTTTACTACTTTCCTACTGTCCTACTATCCTACTATCCTACTTTCCTACTGTCCTACTTTCCTACTGTCCCACTTTCCTACTTTCCTACCCTCCTACTTTCCTACCCTTGTACTCTCCTAATTTCCTACACTCCTACTTTCCTACTCTCCTACTTTCCTTCTCTCCTACTTTCCTACCCTCCTACTTTCCTACCCTTGTACTCTCCTAATTTCCTACACTCCTACTTTCCTACTCTCCTACTTTCCTTCTCTCCTACTTTCCTACCCTCCTACTTTCCTATCCTTGTACTCTCCTAATTTCCTACACTCCTACTCTCCTACTTTCCTTCTCTCCTACTACCCTACTACTTTCCTACTCTTCCCTGTCCGTCGCGTGTTTCCTCAGCGGTCTTCCTGTGGTCCGTAAACTTCCCAGACTGACATTTATATACAATTCGGTGACTGAAATCCCAAATCTTCTAGCACACACAGACACACATGCACAGGCACACACAATCCCACATCTTTGCACATACAGACACACATGCACAGGCACACAAAATCCCACATCTTTGCACATACAGACACACATGTACAGGCACACAAAATCCCACATCTTTGCACATACAGACACACATGCACAGGCACACAAAATCCCACATCTTTGCACATACAGACACACATGCACAGACACACACAATCCCACATCTTGCACATATAGACACACATGCACAGGCACACACAATCCCACATATAGACACACATGCACAGGCACACAAAATCCCACATCTCTGCACATACAGACACACATGCACAGACACACACAATCCCACATCTTGCACATATAGACACACATGCACAGGCACACACAATCCCACATCTTTGCACATATAGACACACATGCACAGGCACACAAAATCCCACATCTTTGCACATACAGACACACATGCACAGACACACAAAATCCCACATCTTTGCACATACAGACACACATGCACAGACACACAAAATCCCACATCTTTGCCCATATAGACACACATGTACAGGCACACAAAATCCCACATCTTTGCACATACAGACACACATGCACAGGCACACAAAATCCCACATCTTTGCACATACAGACACACATGCACAGACACACACAATCCCACATCTTGCACATATAGACACACATGCACAGGCACACACAATCCCACATCTTTGCACATATAGACACACATGCACAGGAACACAAAATCCCACATCTTTGCCCATACAGACACACATGCACAGACACACAAAATCCCACATCTTTGCACATACAGACACACATGCACAGACACACAAAATCCCACATCTTTGCACATACAGAAACACATGCACAGACACACAAAATCCCACATCTTTGCATATACAGACACACACACATACAGTACATCGGTTCAATATTATGGGGGTACACATTGTATGGGGGTACACATTGTATTGAACAATTCCGACACAGTGATAACATATTTTGAAACATACCGTTAAGGGGAGGTTTTTAGTTTGGTTTCTAGATATCCATCAAGCTTAAGATTACACCCCCTTGAGCCCCTTTCAAGATAAATTTGTACATTTTTCGGTAGAAAAATTTCCCGGCTGAAAGCCGGTTCCTCTTAAATTACAGGCTTGATATCGCTCGCCAGGATAAAATCGACACCTAAATTGCACGAAAGGTCTTAAAATTGACGGAAATGGAGCGAAAGTTCTTAAAATCGCCAAACTAATGGGGCAAACGTCTTAAAATCTCAAAAACAATGGGGATAGACATGAGGGAGAAAGGGGTCAAGAAAAAAGTCCCTCAAGTGGATCATTATCTCCCCTTAACCCGCTCTGCACCGGCGCCTTCTTTTCCATTTGATTTTAGCTAAATTTAGACGATTTTATGAAGCTTAGGAACGATATAGGGTAACTAGAAAGCCCGACCGTGGCCATGGCCTTCCTTGGGGACTCGGGGCTGTTCGGCCAGGCAGCTTAGAGAACAACAACAACAACAACAACTACTAGAAAGGTTAATGGAGATAGTCTGTTAGTCTTTTAATAGGTATACAGATGTCCTTCCGAAGCTGAGTCAAATCGCCTAATAGCTTCCAACATGAAAATGAAAAGGACGTCGTTGGTATACTGTAAGGGTTAAGGGGAGATTTCCACTTGAGGGATTGTTTTCTGGATCCCTTTCTCACTCAGGTTTAGCCCCATTGCTTTTGAGATTTTAAGACTTTTGCCCCATTAGTTTGACGATCTTAAGAACTTTCGCCCGATTTCTGTCAATTTTAAGACCTTTCGTGCCAATTAGGTGTCGAATTTTCCCTGGCGAGCGATAGCGAGCCTGTAATGTAAGAGGAACCGGCCTTCGGCCGGGAAATTTTTCTACCGAAAAATGTACAAATTTATCTTGAAAGGGGGTCTATGGGGTGTAATCGTAAGCTTGATGGAAATATAGGGAACAAACTAAAAACCTCCCCTTAAGAACATAGACTACTTAAGTAGTCTAACCCCCTGGGGGTTAGGGAATAGAATATGCCCCACGTGCCTTCTGCGTGTCGTAAGAGGCGACTAAAGAGGTTGGGTCGGTGGGCTTGCGACCCCCACCCGGAAAAAATATCTAAGCAAAAAAAAACGAACGAACAGCCTCGGATGCGGACGGAACCAACGTTGACGAACCACGACCGACTAAGGACATGCCTTCGGACATTCTGAGAATGGCTACGTGGAATGTTAGTGGCATGAATGATGGCACAAAAGAGAGAGAGGTTCTGGAAGTGTTAGTGAATGCCAGGCTGGATGTATGTGGAATGACAGAGACCAAATGGAAAGGTTCAGATGTGAGAGAGTGGGAGTGTGGAATGGGTGTGTGTGCTGGAGTGAGTGAAGGAACAGCGAGAGAAGGTGCATGTTTGTTTGTAAGTAGCAAATGGAAGGAATGTGTAAGAGAGTATGGGTCTGTGGGTTCAAGGATTGTGTGGGTGAGAATGAAAGTAGGAATACAAACGTGGGTGATTGTATGCGTGTATGCCCCGACAGAGGATATACTTGAAAGAAAGAAAGAGGAGTTCTGGATGAATGTGGAGGCGTGCCTGGAGAAGTTTGACAAGAACGAAAGAATATTTCTGATTGGGGATATGAATGGTAAGGTGGGTGATAGGAAAGTTGAGGGAGTGGTGGGAGGGTGGGGGGTACCATCAGAGGTGAATGGGAATGGTAGTGCACTTGTGGACGTATGTGTGGGGAGGAGGCTGTGGATAGCCAACACCTTCTTCCGACACAGAATGATCCACAGGTACACGTGGAAACGGATGTTGACGATGAAGGATAAGACAGTGGTGGAACGAAAGTCATTGATTGATTATGTATGTGTGGATGAACGAATGAAGAAATCTGTGATGGATGCTAGGGTGTATAGGGGTATTGGAGGGGGTCTGTCTGATCATTATGTAGTGGTAGCTAAGGTTAGGATACAAAAGAAGTGGGTGAGGAGAGCGGGAGGGAGGCGAGAGGAGGGTGGAATGGTGAGGAGGGTGGAGAGGTTGCAGGAGGAGGAAGTCAGGGAGGAGTACAGGAGAGCAGTGGAAAGACGACTAGGTGGGTTCGACCTGGAAGTTATGGAGGAAGTGGAGGAGATGAGCAAGGTGTTTAAGGATGAGATCTGTGCAGCATGTGAGGAGGTGTGTGGAGTGAGGAGAAGAGGGAGGGGAGTGAAAGGTACAGCATGGTGGACAGAAGAGGTAAGAATAGCTGTGGAAGAAAAGAAGAAAGCATATAGAGTGGTTGGGTAGTAGAGGGAATGAAGATTCCGAGAGACAGAAACGAGCGAGGTACGTGGAGAGTAAGAGGGTGGTGAAGATAGCAGTGAAGGAAAGTAAGAGAAGAGTAGATGAGGAATTTGGAAGGAATCTGAGTGTAAAATGGAGGGAGAGTAAGAAACTGTTCTGGAAAGAAGTCAAGAAAGTTAGGGAAGGTAGCAAGGGAAACAGTAAGGGTGTGAAAGATAAGAATGGGATAATGCTAGCCGAGAAGAAAGAGAGAGTCGAAAGATGGAGGGAGTACTTCAGTGAGTTGCTAAATGAAAGGAATGAAGAGCCAGCAAACATAGCTAGATATGGTATGGGAGGGAGAAGAAGAGAAGTAGTGGAGGAGGAGGTGGGGATCAGGAGGTCAGAAGTGTGGGAAGCCATGAAAAGAGTGAAGTTGGGGAAAGCACCAGGAACAGATGGAGTGTGTGGGGAAATGTTGAGGTATGGTGGTGAGATAGTGATAGAATGGGTATGGAAAATGTGCAAACTAGCATGGGAGAAGGGGAGTGCACCCGATGACTGGAAGACTGGCATAATAGTCCCCCTATATAAGGGCAAAGGGGAAAGAGGAGTGTGTGGTAACCACCGAGGAATATGTCTTCTAAGCGTAGTAGGGAAGGTATACAGTAGGGTAGTGATTGAGAGAGTGAGAGTGAGAACGGAGAAATGGATAGGCGACGAGCAGGGAGGTTTTAGGAAGGGAAGAGGATGTGTAGATCAGATTTTACCCTGAATTGTGTTGTGGAGAAGTATCTGGAGAAGAAACAAAAGGTGTATGTTGCCTTTATGGACTTGGAGAAGGCCTATGACAGAGTGGATAGAGAAGGTTTGTGGAAAGTACTTAGAATATACGGAGTAGAGGGCAAGTTGCTGAAAGCAGTGAAGAGCATGTATGAGGGTGCAAAGGCGGCAGTACGTGTGGAGAGTGAGCAGAGCGAGTTCTTTGACCTGAATGTTGGTTTGAAACAGGGGTGTGTGATGTCCCCGTGGTTGTTTACTGTATATATGGATGGAGTTATGAAAGAAATACTATCAAGAGCAGTGGATGTTGGTGTATCGCTGAAAAGGGAGGGAATTGAGTGGAAGCTACCTATACTGCTGTTTGCGGATGATACAGTTCTGATGAGTGATAATGAATGGGAGTTGCAGGGTCTGGTAAATGAGTTTGGAACAGTGTGCGAAAAACGGAATTTGAAGGTAAATACGGGGAAGAGCAAGGTTATGGTCTTCGAAAGGGGTGAAGTCACAGAGTGTGAGGTGAAGCTGAACGGTCAGGCTATGGAGATCGTCAACTCTTTTAAGTATCTGGGCAGTGTGTTGAGTAAAGATTGAGTATGAGTATGGATGAAGAGGTGCGGGAGAGGGTACAACAGGGGAAGAGGGTTGTAGGAACGCTAAAAGCAGTAACAAGAAATAGGGTGGTCAGTATGGAAGTGAAGAAGTCCTTGCATGACAGTGTGGTAATCCCGACACTGACTTACGGAAGCGAAGCATGGACGTTGGTTGAGAGACTCAGACCAAGAGTGAGAGCAGTGGAAATGAATTACTTAAGGAGTGCGTGCGGAGTTACATGGAGGGATAGACAGACTAATGAGGAAGTAAGAAGGAGGTGTGGTGTGGAGGTAGATGTGCTGGAAAGTGTGAAAAGGAACAACTTGAGATGGTTCGGCCATATGGAACGTATGGAAAGCGAGAGAATGACTAAGAGGGTGTACGAGAGCGAGGTGGAGGGACAGAGGGGGAGAGGTAGACCGAATATGAGGTGGAAGGATGGAGTGAGGAAGTACATGAACGAAGGCGGTGCTGGTTGGGGGGAGGGGCGTCGACTGACTGGGGACAGAGGTGCATGGGGGCGGTTCGTTCGTGGCCACCCCTTCGGGGATCACGGCGTCAGGCAATAGATAGATAGATAGACTACTTAAGTATTTTCCCTAATTCATCGTTCACTGTCTCCTATGTTTATCATGTAGTGCTGCATCAACTAACGCATACTTAATATACACACACACACACACACACACACACACACACACACACACACACACACGAATATAAATGTGAGTGCTTCATTTCACTCATAACTATACACGGATGACTGTGTGTGTGTGTGTGTGTGTGTGTATGTGTGTATGTGGGTGTCTGTGTGTGTCTGTGTGTGTGTGTGTGTGTGTGTGTGGGCGTCTGTGTGTGTGTGTGCATGTGTATATGTGTGTCTGTGTGTGTGTATATGTGTGTCTGTGTGTGTGTTTGTGTGTGTGTGTGTATGTGGGTGTCTGTGTGTGTGTGTGTGTGCGTCTGTGTGTGTGTGTGTGCATGTGTATATGTGTGTCTCTGTGTGTGTGTGTGTGTGTGTGTCTGTGTGTGTGTGTGTGTGTGTGTGTCAATACAGATTCAAAGACCAAACTCCTTCCAATATTGACCCGTGAATATAATCCGTCAGCAGTAGGGTAACAAAATTAGAAACACACACACACACACACACACACACACACACACACACACACACACACACACACACACACACACACACACACACACACACACACACACTTCTTGCCCTCACCTTTCACTCCCGACTTATTAATTCTGGTCGTGTCGGTTTGAATTATACCGACAACACGCCCGACCTCCGCGCTCTCTCTCTCTCTCTCTCTAATCATCAGTAATATATAATATTTCTCAACTTCGATCTTTACTATTAATTTCCTAGTAGAAGTTTTTCTCATTCTGCTGGGGGACTTGTTTCCTCAACTAAATTTCATGCCGACCAACGGTCGGAGGGAGAGATGGGTGGGGAGAGAGCCTTCTGCTTTGCTATCCTTACCTTTCACTTTGTAGCAAATTCTATTTTAGCATTAAGTTCGGACTACCTAGTAGGGACCGCAAGGTCTGTGTAGTCTGTGTATCTATGTAACTATCTATCTCTGTCTCTCTCTCTCACTAACTAACTCTAACTCTCTCTCTCTCTCTATCTGTGTGTTAGTGTGTTGCTATGTCTGCCTCTCTCTAACTCTCTGTGTGTTAGTGTGTTGCTATGTCTGCCTCTCTCTAACTCTCTGTGTGTTAGTGTGTTGCTATGTCTGCCTCTCTCTAATTCTCTGTGTGTTAGTGTGTTGCTATGTCTGCCTCTCTCTAACTCTCTGTGTGTTAGTGTGTTGCTATGTCTGCCTCTCTCTAATTCTCTGTGTGTTAGTGTGTTGCTATGTCTGCCTCTCTCTAACTCTCTGTGTGTTAGTGTGTTGCTATGTCTGCCTCTCTCTAACTCTCTGTGTGTTAGTGTGTTGCTATGTCTGCCTCTCTCTAACTCTCTGTGTGTTAGTGTGTTGCTATGTCTGCCTCTCTCTAACTCTGTGTGTGTTAGTGTGTTGCTATATCTGCCTCTCTCTAATTCTCTGTGTGTTAGTGTGTTGCTATGTCTGCCTCTCTCTAACTCTGTGTGTTAGTGTGTTGCTATGTCTGCCTCTCTCTAACTCTCTGTGTGTTAGTGTGTTGCTATGTCTGCCTCTCTCTAACTCTCTGTGTGTTAGTGTGTTGCTATGTCTGCCTCTCTCTTTCTCTCCCCTCTCTTTCAATTTTTGACATTAATGAAAGGGTTGAGGGCAAAAGAAGGGGTGAGTTAGGAATGAGATAAAGGGTGAAACTTAAATCAGGAGAGAGAGAGAGCGGAAGTGGTATGGTTTAGCTTAGTGTTTGTGCTCGCTATCATCTTCATGATTGCAAACCCAGACTATAATTATGCACCACCGGTAGTCCCCAGTCGACCCGGTATATGCAGCACCGGTAGTCAGTCCCCAGTCGACCCGCTATATGCACCACCGGTAGTCCCCAGTCGACCCGCTATATGCAGCACCGGTAGTCAGTCCCCAGTCGACCCGCTATATGCACCACCGGTAGTCCCCAGTCGACCCGCTATATGCACCACGGGTAGTCCCCAGTCGACCCGCTATATGCACCACCGGTAGTCCCCAGTCGACCCGCTATATGCACCACCGGTAGTCCCCAGTCGACCCGCTATATGCACCACGGGTAGTCCCCAGTCTACCCGCTATATGCACCACCGGTAGTCCCCAGTCGACCCGCTATATGCACCACGGATAGTCCCCAGTCGACCCGCTATATGCACCACGGGTAGTCCCCAGTCGACCCGCTATATGCACCACGGGTAGTCCCCAGTCGACCCGCTATATGCACCACGGGTAGTCCCCAGTCGACCCGCTATATGCACCACCGGTAGTCCCCAGTCGACCCGCTATATGCACCACCGGTAGTCAGTCCCCAGTCGACCCGCTATATGCACCACCGGTAGTCCCCAGTCGACCCGCTATATGCACCACTGGTAGTCAGTCCCCAGTCGACCTGCTATATGCACCACCGGTAGTCCCCAGTCGACCCGCTATATGCACCACCGGTAGTCCCCAGTCGACCCGCTGTAAGAAACTCGTGGTCTCTTTTATATACCACCGTTTTTATACACTTGATCTTTTACAGTGTAGTATGCTGCATGTGGAAACTCCTTCAGGTATAAGAAATTTAATGTTCTACCCGGAACAAACGTCCCTCAAAAGTTGCAATTAGTTTTTCGATTGGATATTTTAAGAAATGAGTTGCTAGAATTCTACGAACTTTCAAATGAGATTACTGCAATTTTTTTTTGTATTTTTATTATTATTATTTTTTGTTTTACCAAGAGCTATATTACATTACACCCCCACTCTCTCTCTCTCTCTCTCGCCTATCTACGTTTCTCACACATTGTTTGGCGTTTTCTCTTCCACATCCTTCTCGCTCTCGCTCTCACCTCCAATATTTTTAATCAGTTGCCTATGTCCTGTTCTCTCATTTGTTATTTCTTTTCTTGTTTTTTCTGTCTCTTTCTGTCTTTTGTTTGCTTGTTCCGTGTCTTCCTTTTTGTCTTCTCTTCTTCTTCTTCGCTGGTTGGTTTCACTCGTGTCAATATTTTCAAGGGAGCTCACCTCGCTTTCTTTCTCTTTCTCTCCCTCTCTCTTTGGCTTGTATCCATTCGGCCCCATTCAGCCTACTGTTTTAAGACGTTTACCCCGATCCAGGTGTCAATATTTTCTTGGCGAGCGGTAGCAAGCCAGCATATATATATATATATATTTTTTTTACAGCAAGCTAAATTTGTAAATTTTTCGATAGAAAAATGTCTCCGGCGAAGCCGGATTTCTCCATACAATGCTGGCTCGCTTTCGTTTGCCAGGAAGAAATCGACACCTGGATGGGGATAAACGTCTTAAAACAGTTGGCTGAATGGGGCCGAATGGATACAAGCCAGAGAAAGAGAGAAAAGGAGAGAAAAAAGCAGGTGACCCCCCCCCCCCTTAATCAGCTGGCCAAACGCGGTTGCCTTTCACCTCTTTTTATTCTTTTTTCCTGCTGATTCGCTTTCTCCGGTAATATTATACCTTCTTCTCCGTTGGTTCCTTTTCGTGGTCTGTTTCCACATTTCTCTCCTCTTTTTAGAATATATTTCGTATTTTTGTTCTATGTGTTGGAAGGAATAAAAAAAAAAGCCTTATTTTATATTGATATATTAAAGTAATATTGGTGTTATTAAGGGGAGGTTTTTAGTGTGTTTCCTAGACTTCCATCAAGCTTGAAATTACACCCCCTTGACCCCCTTTCAAGATAGATTTGTACATTTTTCGGTAGAAAAATTTCCCGGCCGAAGGCCGGTTCCTCTTAAATTACAGGCTCGCTATCGCTCGCCAGGAAAAAATCGACACCTAAATGGCACGCAAAGTCTTAAAAGTGACATAAATGGGGTGACAGTTCTTAAAATCGTCAAACTAATGGGGCAAACGTCTTAAAATCTCAAAAGCAATGGGGCTAAACATGAGGGAGAAAAGGGTAAAGAAAAAATGCCCTCAAGTGGAAATCTCCCCTTAACTTGTTACGCCAGGATTCCTTTCTACTCGCCTCATTGTTTTCCTTTCTACTCGCCTCTTTGTTTCCCTTTCTACTCGCCTCTTTGTTTCCCTTTCTACTCGCCTCATTGTTTCCCTTTCTACTCGCCTCATTGTTTTTTTCTTTTGTGTTAATTTCCATTTTGCTTTGTCTCCCTCTTAGTTTGTTATGTCCACGTTTTCTCTGGCTATCATTAGACGATTTTGTACATTTAGGAAGGATTTGTGGAAAGTATAAGGATAAGGACTATCTCAATTAACCCTCTGGCTTCCATATACCTTTCCTAATCTGCATAAAATCGTCTATGATAGCCAGAGAGCAGCGAATGTATACCTTGTTAGGCAGTGATTGATTTATCTGATTAGTCACGTGATCCTTAACAACCTCACTCTGGTTTCAATCATTTTACTTCCATGTCTTAGATCATGTGGAAGACCAGAACTTATGCAGGATACTTTACAGTCGTGGGCACATATTTCTGAAAAAATATTTGGAGGCAAACTTGTGATACACTAATGAACCATTTTCAGAGGAGCTATTTTTTTTTTCTGGACCCTCTTCTCTCTCATATAAGGCTTTAAAACGAACAATAGCGAACATGGAAATTAGAAGAAACTGACCATTAGCCCAGACATTTTGCTATCGAAAATTTATTCATTTACCTCGAAGGGGGGTTTTGGGCATGACCTGTCAAGCTTGATGGAGGTCTTGAGAGCAAAAAAAAAAAAAAAAAAAAAAAAAAAAAAAAAACCCACAGACACACACACACGCACACACCTAAATGTGCTTTATTTGATATAGCATTTCATTTTATTTCATTGGAATACGTCACATTGTCCTTATTTCCGGTTCCTCGTGAAGCCCTTCCCCTGACGTGTTCCAGCCTCTCTTGCGTCATTTTTGCCCCTCACAACCCTCCATAGTGAGGGGGGAGGGGGGGAGGGGGCCGGTGAGGGGGGGGGGGGGGGGTCCTCGTCAAGCATCCATAACATGATGGCGGCCAATGTCCCTCCACCGGCACCGACACTCACTTGACTCGGGTGTTGTTGTTGTTGTTGTTGTTGGCGGCACCCTCAGACTTCCTTCTATAGATGTAACAGAATAGTTTGGGGTATGGTTCACTTTTTGATCGATTTTGTTTATGTATTTAATATTTTTCTAGTTTCCTCCCTAGATCTCCATGAAAAAATAAATAAAATATAAATAAAATAAAAACCACCATTAGATCCCCCTTCTAGATTCATTTGTACATTTTTCGGTATAAAAATGTTTCCGCCGATAGCTGTTTTTTCCAAAATTACTGGCTCACTATCGTTCGCCGGGAAAATAATCGACACCTAAATAGCACGAAAGGTCTTAATATTGACAAGGAAATGGGGCGGAAGGTCTTAAAATCGACAAACTAATATATATATATACCGTACTGTATATAGGCCTATATATACCGGGTATAATTTAAAAAACCCATAGTATTATCAGAGCAAACAGGAAAAACCGAGAACGTACGACAAAGAAGAATACCCCCCCCCCCCCCCGATCGTAACCGCGCGTCGTAATTTTCCGCCATTCGTCTTGTTTTCCGGGGACCATAAATTTGTTTCCGGTCTTCCGTACGCCCGCGTCAGCCTAAGCCCCCCCCCCCCCTCAATCTACTCTGAATTCATGGGTGGTGTTAGAGTGGGGTGGGGGGTGGGTGGGTGGGGGGTAGCGCACATCATTTGTCTCCGGAGCTGCACCTACCTACCTACCTACCTACCCTCCTTCTTCCTCCTCTCCTCCCACCACCATCACCATCCTTCATCAGAACCTTGACATATTCATTAAAACTAACACACACACACACACACACACACTCTCTCTCTGGCTCTCATTCAGACTCTCTCTCTTTCTCCCCTCTCTTTCCTCTCTCTCTCTCTCTCTCTCTCTTGGGCAACTTGTCCCTAATGTTTAATGCAGGGGATCATGAGTGTCCCCAGAAGTATCGGGTAATTAGCTTGACATCTATTATAATCATCAGATATGCTACAAGGGACACAAGTAGATAGTATAGCAGAGTACCTGAAAATCCATTACTAAATTATGGATTCCCAACATGGCTTCAGGTGACACTGATCATGTCTTACCAACTTGTTCGAATTTGTCCATGAATTGTTGAGTGAGTGAGTGAGTGAGCCAAAAGTAGAGTCGGCGATATCCTTTTAAGGGAAGGTATTTAGTTTGTTCCCTACTTTTTCATCAAGCTTAAAATTACACCCCCTAGACCCCCTTTCAAGATAAATTTGTACATTTTTCGGTAGAAAAATGTCCAGGCCGGAGGCCGGTTGCTCTTAAATTACAGGCTCGCTATCGCTCGCCAGGAAAAAATCGATACCTTAACGGCACGAAAGGTCTTAAAATTGACAGAAATGGGGCAAAATGTTTTAAAATATCCAAATTACTAGGGCGAAGGTCTTAAAATCTCAAAAGCAATGGGGCTAGACATGAGGGAGAAAGGGGGTCAAGAAAAAAGTCCCTCAAGTGGATATCTCCCCTTAAGCCGGTATCACACGAGCGCTATTTCCCACAACATTTAACCTCAACGCTGGTCTGGCAGCTTATGGGGTCAACATTTAATAGATCACGGGTACCTCAATTTATCCACCATCAGTCTAGTGCCCTATCCCAGTGCAACATTTTAGAGAAATGTTGCCAGCAAAATGTTGACCATCGAATGTTGACTATAAAAGCTCTCGTGTGATACCGAGGTGAGATAGAAAGGAGAAATGCCGCATGGATACAAGCCAGAGAAAGAGAGAACAGGAGAAAAATATAAAACAAAAGCCGGTGACTCCCCTTAACCTTTTGCAATGTGTCAACACCTAAATGATTCTATCTTAGTAACCTTTTTGGTAGAAGATGTCGACAGTTTATATTGCATTTTTGGTAGAAGATGTCGACAGTTTATATTGCATTTTTGGTAGAAGATGTCAACAGTTTATATTGCATTTTTGGTAGAAGATGTCAACATTTTATATTGCATTTTTGGTAGAAGATGTCAACAGTTTATATTGCATTTTTGGTAGATGTCAACAGTTTATATTGCATTTTGTTCAACATTATAATTATGATTGTATTTAGCTTAAGCAGGACCTCCATGGAACTTAGAAAACACCCCCAAGACCTCCTTTGACAGCAATAACAGAACAAACTAATACCAAATATATCGGTAGAAATATGTCCCTGTTCCTCCTAAACTACAGGCTCGTTATCGCTCGTCAGGAAAAATCGACAGCTAAATGTCACGAAAGGTCTTAATATTGGCAAATAAATGTGTCAAAATGTCTAAATAACGCCTCTTAAAATCTCAAAACTAATGAGGTTAAAGATGAGGTAGAAGGGGTTCAGAAAAAACAACAACTTCCCCTTAACCTTCTCGAACGTGTCAACACTATAATAATTTCCGGTCATTTGACTACTTAAGGGGGTAGTACTCGCTCTTTATGGACCCCCTTCTCCCCCCATGTTTAACATATTAGTTTTGAGGTTTTAAGATTTTCGTGCCGTTAGTTTGTCGATTTTAAGACCTTTCGCCCCATTTCTTCGTCAATCCTAAGACCTTTCGTGCCATTTAGGTGTCGTTTTTTTCCTTGCGAGCGAAAGCGAGCCTCTGGTTTTAGAAAGAATCGGCCTTCGGCCGGATAATTTTTCTACCGAAAAATGTACAGATTTATCTTGAAAGGGGGTCCAGGGGGCGTTTTTCTAAGTTTGATGGAGGTCTAGCGAGGAAACTAAAAAATTAATAATAAATATAATAAATATATAGACAAAAAACCAAAGCACTACCCCCTTAACCCTTTCACGCTCATATGACGCAGAGGTTGCCAGATTAGCAATAAGAAATAGAGTTCTCTCACTCTTATAATTACCTCTCCAAAATTAGTTTTCTGCCCACAGCTAACTCAAAGACAACTACAGAGGTTGGAGTAACTAAACTAAAGGTTTCTAAATACCCCTGATGGTAACAAAGGCTTTAAAAGTATCCCTAATAGGCTCAAAATCGCGTCATATGTCGGAGAGGGTTAACCTTCTCGACCGAACATGTCAACACTTTAATAATTTCCCGTCACTTGAGTATTTCCCGTCACTTGAGTATTTCCCGTCACTTGAGTATTTCCCGTCACTTGAGTATTTCATGGATTTCGTTACCATTCTCCGAGCTTGCCTGTCTGTATTCATAGCTTTGAGGGGGTACTACTCGCATTTTCTAGACACCCTTCTCTCTCATGTTTAGCATATTTGTTTTGAGGTTTTACGACGTTCGTTCCGTTAGTTTGGCGATTTTGAGACCTTTCGCCCCCATTTCTTCGTCAATGTTAAGACCTTTCGTGGCCTTTTGGTGTCGATTTTATCCTGACGAGCGATAACGAGCCTGTCATTTTAGAAGGAATCGGGGTAAGATCTTGTGTAGCCGGGGTAGCTGGTTTGCAGATGCCTATTTACATCCTAACCTAACCAAAACCTAACCTAACCTAATCTAGTATATTAGTGGACTATTTATGAATGTAAAGTATAGAAATATATTGTAAAATTACCAAATAATTGAGGTATAAGTACACAGAATTATACCGAATTTTTTTCTACCGAAAAATGTACAAGTTTACCTTCAATGGGGGTCTAGGGGGTGTACGTTTAAGCTTGATGGAGGTCTAGGGAACAAACTAAAAACCTCCCCTTGATGGTTGCAGCTGTACCTACCGTAATTCCTTAGTTACAACAGACCAAACTGAGTGTGTGTATAATTATGTGTGTGTGTGTGTGTGTGTGTATATGTGTATGTGTGTATGTGTGTATGTATGTATGTGTGTATGTATGTATGTAGTCTAGGCCCCATTCCTTCAGGCGGCGGGGTTTATGAACTTTACATCACCGTGTTTTACCCCCCCCCTCTGACACTCTACATGGGCTGCACTCATACACCTAGACGCTGCACTCGCTAACGGATGGGGGCCTCTCTCTCTCTCTCTCTCTCTAACTCTCTTATTTTCTATCCTTTCCTTCAACTTTCCTTTTCTATCGTATATGCCATCTCTACAAGAATTAAGTCCTGATCACCTCGTTTGGACTGCAGAGTGGCCCCCCCCCCCCCCCCGCCCCCTTAAGGGACAGAGATGCAACCAAGTATTTTAACGGCACCTTCCTTTGCAAACACGATAATTAAGCCCCCCCTCCCCCCCCCCCCCACCCCAAGCTGCCATGGCCCCTGGGTCATAATAGAGCTTCATTATAAAGGAAGGGGGCGGGGGCGGGGGGGGGGGGGGGGGCGTTATTATAATTGGGTTCATAAGGGGTCTGTGTGAGAGAGAGAGAGAGAGAGAGAGAGAGAGAGAGAGAGAGAGAGAGAGAGAGAGAGAGAGAGAGAGAGAGAGAGAGAGAGAGAGGAACACCCCTCAAACTTTGTATCAGCATAATTATCCTCTCATTAACAGGCAATCCAAAGCTGTGAATGAGCACGTCCTGTCAAATTAACCCCTTCAACACGATAGCGTATTTGTCATCATATTCTGGTTACCATTAGGCGATTTTCTTTAACTTGTATTTTACCTCTAGGATTCAAAACGGTAAATATTATCTCACTAAACCCTCTGAATGACACAGGGTTTTCTTAAAATACATAAAATAGTTTATTTTCAGTCAGAATCAAAGGTGAAAAGACGTCATCGTGCTGAAGGGATTAAAGCTGTGAATAAGCACACTCAGCAAATAGCTAGCACTACCGAAGCCACCCCAATTCCTGCCAATACATTCATGGGAAAGCGACACTGAGGGAAACGTAAGTGTTTATAGGTAGCGCCAACCAACTTGACAGTAATCTTGATCCCTGACCTCTCTGTAACTCGAAAGGGCCTAGAGCAAACTGGCTGTAAATATCCACACCTGTTTCCTGGTGGACTCTTCCCAAATGATAGAAACGTCAGCCCGATTGCTTTCATTAATTTCGAGTTATAAGAAGTTAAGGGGTCAAGATAATTGTCAAGTTCGCTGGCGCTACCTATAGTTGACCGAGTACTGAGTGACACACCATCTACACTATTGTCTACACCCAAACACCTGCTGTCTGTCACCTTCCTAATTGTCACCTACACCTGGACACTTACGGGGGTAGTGCTTGGTTTTTGGTCTATATATATATATATATATATATATATATATATATATATATATATATATATATATATATATTTAGTTTCATCGCTAGACCTCCATCAAACTTAGAAAAACACCCCCAAGACCCCCTTTCAAGATAAATTTGTACATTTTTCGGTAGCCCGGTTCCCTGTGGTGTAACTGGTGACCTCCCTTGATTAACCCAGTAACTATGCCTTATATTGAACACATAATATAGTAAGATCTTTGCCAGTATTTGACTCGAACCTGTGCATACCTTTATTGTCAGTAATCTTCTTTGTCACATTGGAGTTCGTCAATACAAGGGACCAAATTTAATGTCAGTTGTTGGCCTTTAAGGGGAGATATCCACCTTGAGCATTTTTTTCTCAACCTCTCTCTCCCTCATGTTTAGCCCCATTGCTTGTGAGATTTAAAGACGCTTGCCCCATTAGTTTGGCGATTTTAAGAACCCTCGCCCCATTTCTGTCAATTTTAAAACCATTCGTGCCATTTAGGTGTCGATTTTTTCCTGGCGAGCGATAGCGAGCCTGTAATTTAAAGGGAACCGGCCTTCGGCCGGGACATTTTTCTACCGAAAAATGTACAAACTTATCTTGAAAGGGGGTCAAGGGGGAGTAATTTTAAGCTTGATGGAAGTCTAGGGAATCAACTAAATACCTCCCCTTAAGGTTAAGTGGGCAGTGCTTGGTTTATGGTCTCTATATTTATGTATTAATTTAGTTCTTAGTTTCCTCGCTACACCTCCATCAAGCTTAGAAAAACACCCCAAGACCCCCTTACAAGATAAATTTGTACATTTTTCGGTAGAAAAATGTCCAGGCCGAAGGCAGGTTCTTTCTATAATTTGAGGCTCGCTTTCGCTCGCCAGGAAAAAATTGACACCTAAAAAGCACGAAAGGTCATGATATTGATATAGAAATGGGACGAAAGGTCTAATTATCGACAAACTAATGGGGTGGACGTCTTGCAATCTTAAAATGAATGGGGCTAAGCATGAGGGAGAAGGGGGTCCCATAAAAGCGACTATCTGCCCCTTAAAAGGTCTGTGTGTGTTATGTGAGGTAAGAGTTCGATCCCCTGTACCCGAGCTGGCTTAACTCGCAGGGGAGGAGGGGAAGGGAAGCAAGGCTGAAGAAGGGTTGGCTCACAGTACATTGCTGGAGGACACGTGTATACCATATTCTGCATTTTTTTTCTTCTTTACAGTGCATAGGGTCAATTAAAAAAAAAAAGAAAAAAAGAAAAAAAAAAAAAAAAAAAACTTACAGTATATATATTTATATATATATATATAATAGTATATATATATAATTATATACTATATATATATACTGTATATAATATATTATATATATTATATATATATATATATATATATATATTTAACAAAATGGGGTTTACTTGGGAGAGTCGGGCACCGTAACCACTGATCCATGAGTGGTTACGGTGCCCAACTCTCCCTAATATACCTGGAGTGAGTGGGTTCGAATCCTGGTCAGGATACCTCTCTCCCAAGCTGAGTATTAATATGAAACGCAGCGGGTGAAATGTTGGCCTGGTTTAAATGAACAGGGTTTAAGGGAGATGGTTCACTTTTTGGGCGATTTTTGCATGTATTCATTATTTGTTCTAGTTTCCTCCCTAGACCTCCATAAAAAAAAAAAAAAAAAAAAAACATCCATTAGATCCCCCTTCTAGATTAATTTGTACATTTTTTTCGGTAGAAAAATGTCCCGGCCGAAGGCCGGTTCTTCCAACATTGCAGGCTCACTATCGTTCGCCAGGGAAAAAATCGACACCTATATAGCACGAAAGGTCTAAATATTGACGAAGAAATGGGGCGAAAGGTCTTAAAATCGACTAACTAATGGAGCAAACATCTTAACATCTGAAAACTAATGGGGCTAAGTACGAGGGAGAAAGTGGTCCAGAAAACCGGTCCATCTCCTCTTAATTAATTAGAAGGCGCACACACTTGACTTGCAAATTTGGCTACAGTAGGAACATAAGTCTTGCAGTATACGACAGCTGGACAAAGGAGATATAACTCAAAGCAATTCCTATAGCTAAGTGCCATCTCCTTATAACTCAAAGTAATTCCTACAGCTAAGTCCCATATCTTTATAACTCAAAGCAATTCCTACAGCTAAGTGCCATCTCCTTATAACTCAAAGTAATTCCTACAGCTAAGTCCCATCTCCTTATAACTCAAAGCAATTCCTATAGCTAAGTCCCATCTCCTTATAACTCAAAGCAATTCCTATAGCTAAGTGCCATCTCCTTATAACTCAAAGCAATTCCTACAGCTAAGTCCCATCTCTTTATAACTCAAAGCAATTCCTACAGCTAAGTCCCATCTCCTTATAACTCAAAGCAATTCCTACAGCTAAGTCCCATCTCTTTATAACTCAAAGCAATTCCTACAGCTAAGTCCCATCTCTTTATAACTCAAAGCAATTCCTACAGCTAAGTCCCATCTCTTTACTCATAGTTAGTAAGTGTAGCAAGATAAATGTATGCCTAATAGATAAATGTATGCCTAATAGTTAAATGTATGCCTAATAGTTAAATGTATGCCTAATAGATAAATGTATGCCTAATAGTTAAATGTATGCCTAATAGTTAAATGTATGCCTAATAGTTAAATGTATGCCTAATAGATAAATGTATGCCTAATAGATAAATGTATGCCTTATAGTTAAATGTATGCCTAATAGATAAATGT
>CM064577.1:16044604-16067104 GCA_032716605.1 Paralithodes platypus | reverse complement strand
CACCAAGAAATATCAAAACAACACCCAGCACACGGTATCACACACAAATACTGTCTTCTCCCCCTCCCTGCCCACCCCAAACCAGCTTCCAGAAGCACATCCATACTCATATATCTCGCTGTTCCATCCACTCACTCATAGACAACACGCAGCTGCAGGCATGACCTCCTGAAATCCATCCTTCTGAATCCTCCCTTCCTCGCGAGAACAAAGTCCACCTGGCCAGGCTGAGATGTGGGCACCATCCAGCTCTTCTGAGCTTTCAGAAGAGCTGGATGTCTCCGTCGACGACACCTGCCCGGGATGTAACACAGCACCCCATACCATTGGACACATCCTAGAAGACTGCATTTTACACAATCTGTGGGGAAAGTGGCTGTAGGGGAAGTGGCTGTGGGTAAAGTGGATATAAAGTGGACATAAAGTGGCAATACAGTGGCTATAAAGTGGCTGTAAAGTGGATAAAGTGACCCCCCACACCAGCTCCGGGGTCACTGCACAGAGAGGTCAAATATATAGACAGTTTTCCTCCCCTCCCAGACTCTCGTGTTCGTATTACTCTTTGCGTCACAGCTTAAAAGGTGAGCGTGTGATGGGGTGTACACGTGTTGGGGTGTACACATGTTGGGGTGTACACGTGTTGGGGTGTACACGTGTTGGGGTGTACACGTGTTGGGGTGTACACGTGTTGGGGTGTACACGTGTTGGGGTGTACACGTGTTGGGGTGTACACGTGTTGGGGTGTACACGTGTTGGGGTGTACACGTGTCTATGTGTGTAATTGACCACTTGCGAGTTTCATTCTATAAGGAAGTTGGAGTTGTAGACATCGATATTTAGCAGCATTACCAGCTAATATACGGTTGTAATTCATTTATTAATACATACAATCCAATTCAACATACTCTTTAGTCATCAGAAACCTGCATTATTATTGCATTTCTGTTTATTATCGATGTCTACAGCTCCAACTTCCTTATAGCCTGAAACTCGCAAGTGGTCAACTGTACTGTATTATGTGTGTGTGTTTGCATGTGTGGTGTACGTGTAATTATGTGTGACTGTATTAGTGAGTCATAGTGGTGTTTGTCAATATGCTATGACAATATTATCATCTTTGGATGCTTTACAAAACAACTCAATTAGTAGGTGAAGTTACTGCCCGACGTGACTGTGGATAAAGGGTCTAGATAAAGTGGCTATAAGTGTACTGACTGTGGGTGAAGTGACTGGATAAAGTAGCTGTGGTGGGTGAAGTGACTGTGGATGAAGTGATTGTGATTAATATGGCAGTGGATGATGGACAGTGGACAAAGTGGCTGTGAGGGATGAAGTAGTGGATGATTGGACTGGGTAGAGTAACCCTGGGTGAAGTGACTCTGGGTGAAGTGACTCTGGGTGAAGTGACTGAGTAAAATGGGCTAGTCTGGGTAATATGACATGCAATATAACACACAACAATACAACCCAACACATTGCACCCGGAGTCACTGGAATTTAATGACCTTTGGGAGACCTTTCTAAATTGAAAAAGCTAAGCTAATCATGAACAGCCTTTCCTGCGTGATAAAGACATTGACCTTTAATTTTTTTTCTCGGACAGATAATTAATTCGACACACACACACACAACTTTTAAGGGGAGATTATATATATATATATATATATATATATATATATATATATATATATATATATATATATATGTATAGCATACTGAATATATATATATGAACTGGCCATAGGCCAGTTTCTGCTAAATTGGAGGCTTGCTATCGCTCGCAAGCAAAACAAAATAGATACCTAAATGGCACAACAGGTCTTTAGCAATGACTATGAATAATTGATGTTAAATACGGCCACCATATTGTTAATTTATCCTTTATCCTTTGTCAATTACATACCCTAGTTAACCTTGGCGGGTATAACACACTATAAAAGGTCAGACAGATAATAGCTGTCTGATTTATTATATATACTGTATATTATATAAATAATAATAATAATAATAATAACGAAAGAAAATAAAAGCACATATTTCCATGGTTCAAGTTCATATATAGTTGGATGAGCCTGATGGAACACACACTTATAATATTATGTCATCCCTTATAGCGTCAATATCACATTAAGGGGAGATAATAGTTTTTTTATGGACCCACGTCTCCTTCATGTTTAGCATATTAGTTTTGAAATTTTAAGACGTTCGTTCCGTTAGTTTAGCGATTTAAAGAAATTTCGCCCCATTTCTTTGTCAATATTTAGACCTTTTGTGCTATTTACGTGGCAAAACGATAGTGAGCCTATAATTTTGGAATTTTGCCGGGAATTGTTTTCCACCGAAACATGGACAAATTAATCTAGAAGGGGGATCTAATGGATGTTATATTTTGTATTAGTTTGATGGAGGTCTAGGGAGGAAACTAGCAAAAGTGTACAACAATACATAAATGAGCCAACAAATAAACCAATCCCCCCCTTAAATGAGCCAATCCCCCCTTCAATAAACCAATCCCCCCCTTAAAGATAACCGGCTTTATCTGCGTGACTGACACCCGGCATGGCAGGAGTCATCAGGGACAATTAAGCTGATTACCTCCAGCCTAATCAGTGTCCGGATTAATTACATTCCGTGTTATAATGTCTGGCTGACTCTATTAAAATTCAAAGGTGAAATGTATATATAAATTAGATGCATAGATATATAGTTAGGAGTATATAAATAATATATGCGTATAAGGATATATATATATATTAATTCGTAACACGACTGTTGCGAATGAAGGCACATTAACGAATGACTAAATTTCGGTTCTTCAAGTAATATGACCCTTGCTATTTCGAAACTTCAACTGTAAATATTCACATCAATATTTCTTAGACAATTATTGGCATGATCGAACTCCATATATTGTTTAACTCAAGATTATAACACGGCTATTGTAATAATTCGTAATGTTACTATTAGAATTATGTTAACATTAATCAGAGTTCTGTATTCCAGACGAAGCTTCGGTTCTTCAAAGATTGGCCGCCATATTGTTCGAAGCGTCACATGCTAATACTCACTTCCCATTTATCACAAGGGAACAAGCGAGTAAGTTTGATCGAACAACATTAATTATTAAGAGATTAACCCCTTCTGTACCAACGATATCTTTCTATCTTTATTCTAGCTACATTTAGATGATCATTTGCAGCTTAAGAAGGATTTGTGGTGGTAACAATGATGGAGATAGTTCGAAGCCTTTTGCTGGAGGTCCATCATAACGTGACTATAATCGTCTAAGAGTAGCCAAAGTAAAGTTAAGGGGAGGTATTTAAGGGGAGGTAGTTAAGGGGAGGTATTTAAGGGGAGGTAGTTAAGGGGAGGTATTTAAGGGGAGGTATTTAAGGGGAGGTATTTAAGGGGAGGTAGTTAAGGGGAGGTAGTTAAGGGGAGGTAGTTTAAGGAGTTAAGGGGAGGTAGTTAAGGGGAGGTATTAAGGGGAGGTATTTAAGGGGAGGTAGTTAAGGGGAGGTATTTAAGGGGAGGTAGTTAAGGGGAGGTATTTAAGGGGAGGTAGTTAAGGGGAGGTAGTTAAGGGGAGGTATTTAAGGGGAGGTAGTTAAGGGGAGGTATTTAAGGGGAGGTAGTTAAGGGGAGGTAGTTAAGGGGAGGTATTTAAGGAGAGGTAGTTAAGGGGAGGTATTTAAGGGGAGGTAGTTAAGGGGAGGTAGTTAAGGGGAGGTATTTAAGGGGAGGTAGTTAAGGGGAGGTAGTTAAGGGGAGGTATTTAAGGGGAGGTAGTTAAGGGGAGGTATTTAAGGGGAGGTAGTTAAGGGGAGGTAGTTAAGGGGAGGTATTTAAGGGGAGGTAGTTAAGGGGAGGTAGTTAAGGGGAGGTAGTTAAGGGGAGGTATTTAAGGGGAGGTAGTTAAGGGGAGGTATTTAAGGGGAGGTAGTTAAGGGGAAGTAGTTAAGGGGAGGTATTTAAGGGGAGGTATTTAAGGGGAGGTAGTTAAGGGGAAGTAGTTAAGGGGAGGTATTTAAGGGAGGTAGTTAAGGGGAGGTAGTTAAGGGGAGGTAGTTAAGGGGAGGTAGTTAAGGGGAGGTATTTAAGGGGAGGTAGTTAAGGGGAGGTATTTAAGGGGAGGTAGTTAAGGGGAGGTATTTAAGGGGAGGTAGTTAAGGGGAGGTATTTAAGGGGAGGTAGTTAAGGGGAGGTATTTAAGGGGAGGTAGTTAAGGGGAGGTATTTAAGGGGAGGTAGTTTAGGGGAGGTAGTTAAGGGGAGGTATTTAAGGGGAGGTAGTTAAGGGGAGGTAGTTAAGGGGAGGTAGTTAAGGGGAGGTATTTAAGGGGAGGTATTTAAGGGGAGGTAGTTAAGGGGAGGTATTTAAGGAGAGGTAGTTAAGGGGAGGTATTTAAGGGGAGGTAGTTAAGGGGAGGTAGTTAAGGGGAGGTATTTAAGGGGAGGTAGTTAAGGGGAGGTAGTTAAGGGGAGGTAGTTAAGGGGAGATATTTAAGGGGAGGTAGTTAAGGGGAGGTATTTAAGGGGAGGTAGTTAAGGGCAGGTAGTAGTTAAGGGGAGGTATTTAAGGGGAGGTAGTTAAGGGGAGGTAGTTAAGGGGAGGTAGTTAAGGGGAGGTATTTAAGGAGAGGTAGTTAAGGGGAGGTAGTTAAGGGGAGGTAGTTAAGGGGAGGTAGTTAAGGGGAGGTAGTTAAGGGGAGGTAGTTAAGGGGAGGTATTTAAGGGGAGGTAGTTAAGGGGAGGTAGTTAAGGGGAGGTATTTAAGGGGAGGTAGTTAAGGGGAGGTAGTTAAGGGGAGGTAGTTAAGGGGAGGTATTAAAGGGGAGGTAGTTAAGGGGAGGTAGTTAAGGGGAGGTAGTTAAGGGGAGGTAGTTAAGGGGAGGTAGTTAAGGGGAGGTAGTTAAGGGGAGGTAGTTAAGGGGAGGTATTTAAGGGGAGGTAGTTAAGGGGAGGTAGTTAAGGGGAGGTAGTTAAGGGGAGGTATTTAAGGAGAGGTAGTTAAGGGGAGGTATTTAAGGGGAGGTAGTTAAGGGGAGATATTTAAGGGGAGGTAGTTAAGGGGAGGTAGTTAAGGGGAGGTATTTAAGGGGAGGTAGTTAAGGGGAGGTAGTTAAGGGGAGGTAGTTAAGGGGAGGTAGTTAAGGGGAGGTATTTAAGGAGAGGTAGTTAAGGGGAGGTATTTAAGGGGAGGTAGTTAAGGGGAGGTAGTTAAGGGGAGGTAGTTAAGGGGAGGTAGTTAAGGGGAGGTATTTAAGGGGAGGTAGTTAAGGGGAGGTAGTTAAGGGGAGGTATTTAAGGGGAGGTAGTTAAGGGGAGGTAGTTAAGGGGAGGTATTTAAGGGGAGGTAGTTAAGGGGAGGTATTTAGTTTGTTCCCTACTTTTTCATCAAGCTTAAAATTACACCCCCCTAGACCCCTTTTCAAGATAAATTTGTAAATTTTTCGGTAGAAAAATTTCCCGGCCAGAGGCCGGTTGCTCTTAAATTACAGGCTCGCTATCGCTCGCCAGGACAAAATCGACACCTTAACGGCACGAAAGGTCTTAAAATTGACAGAAATGGGGCAAAATGTCTTAAAATATCCAAACTACTAGGGCGAAGGTCTTAAAATCTCAAAAGCAATGGGGCTAAACATGAGGGAGAAAGGAGGGGTCCAGAAAAAAAATCACTCGAGTGGAAATCTCCCCTTAAAAGGGTGGCACCGATACTGAACAGATTAAATTCAATTTAGAACAACTAAGGAAGTCTAAGGCTACGAGTTAGGTCTTAGAGTGAATCCCTTTGATTGCGAGGCTGATTACTATATTCATTTGACACTCAAAATCCCATGAATATAATGTAAAAAGGAGTGAAACGACTTGATGAATCAAAGTTAGCCCCTTGTGGATTATGCCGCAGTTTGGCTATCATTAGACGATATTATGCAGCTTAGGAAGGATCTGTGGGAATCAAAAAGGGTACAGACTGTCTCCATTAACCCTCCGACTTCCATATACCCTTCCTAATCTGACTAAAATCGTCTAACACTAGCCACAAAATGGAAAAGAAATGCTTCATCGTATCTTGCAAGGGTCAACTAATTCATAACACCTTAGTTCAAAATTAATACAAATTTATAATTTTGAGGCTTCGGTCCGGGATACTCGTGCACCATAATGCTTCGAAGCTTAGGAGTCGATGGATCAGTTTAGATATTCTGTTGTAAGAGCAGCCCATCCGTTTTCTATGAACGCCATTTTGGTACTACAATAGTGATTCGATGAGATGATATTAAATTTGTGATCAAGTAGAGTTAGGATGCAAAGAAAAAGAAAAGAACACCAAAATGATCGTGTACCAGTATTGTCGAATGTCTATAATGGGTATAGATATACAGTAATTGTTCGCAGAGAGAGGCTAATAACGCCTGTGGCACCAATATGTCGAAGGTTGGCCGATCCCTACTGCTAAAGGGTCTTCAGCCATATGGGAGTCAATGAGGAACGGGCAACAGAGCGCCGCTGTCATTCTGTACTGAACCGGCTTTGGGGGCGAGTCTGGTACCTGCTGGTGGAAAGGTAATTAAATATGGTGGGAAGGATTTAATTTATTTTTTATTTATCATATTTATTTAGTTAATATATTTATGTCATTTATATTTACTTATTTAATTATGTATTTTGTTTGTTTGGCAAGTTGTGTACGCGGGAGTATTAGCGCCAATTCGTTTTCATTACGATCGTGTTAATTTTGATTATTTTTTTCTCGAATAATATTGATTAATGCCTATATCTAAACCTTCGCCTAACCTAACTTTGCCTAATCTGCGGCCCCCACACCCTCGCTAGTGGACAATTCAGCGGTTATGTTAAGTTGGTTTGGGTTTAGAATTATCCCCTATATTTGGGAAAAAAATATAAATGATTTAGAAACTAGGGTAACAGCGAGCGTAATGTTAAACCGGCATTGATACGCTTGCTCTTCTCTGGTTTGTAACCTGGTGGGCTTCCCAGACCCCTTCCTTGGATGGTGGGTGCTGGTCCACGGAAGCCACATACTGTTGGTGCGGCAGCCCATAGAAGGGAATATTAAAGAGGTAAAACCAAAAAGACACGGAACGGCACTGCGACTGGTAAAGACACGGAACGGCACTGCAACTGGTAAAGACACGGAACGGCACTGCGACTGGTAAAGACACGGAACGGCACTGCGACTGGTAAAGACACGGAACGGCACTGCGACTGGTAAAGACACGGAACGGCACTGCGACTGGTAAAGACACGGAACGGCACTGCGACTGGTAAAGACACGGAACGGCACTGCGACTGGTAAAGACACGGAACGGCACTGCGACTGGTAAAGACACGGAACGGCACTGCGACTGGTAAAGACACGGAACGGCACTGCAACTGGTAAAGACACGGAACGGCACTGCGACTGGTAAAGACACGGAACGGCACTGCGACTGGTAAAGACACGGAACGGCACTGCGGCTGGTAAAGACACGGAACGGCACTGCAACTGGTAAAGACACAGAACGGCACTGCGACTGGTAAAGACACGGAACGGCACTGCGACTGGTAAAGACACGGAACGGCACTGCGACTGGTAAAGACACGGAACGGCACTGCAACTGGTAAAGACACGGAACGGCACTGCAACTGGTAAAGACACGGAACGGCACTGCGACTGGTAAAGACACGGAACGGCACTGCAACTGGTAAAGACACGGAACGGCACTGCAACTGGTGAAGACAGAACGGCACTGCAACTGGTGAAGACACAGAACGGCACTGCAACTGGTGAAGACACAGAACGGCACTGCAACTGGTGAAGACACAGAACGGCACTGCAACTGGTGAAGACACAGAACGGCACTGCAACTGGTGAAGACACAGAACGACACTGCAACTGGTAAAGGCACAGAATGACATGGCAACTGGTAAAGGCACAGAACGGCACTACGATTGGTAAAGGCACAGAATGACACAGCGACTGCTGAAGGCACAGAATTGCACAACGATGGCACTGTGGCAGGTAAAAGCTCGGAATGGCACGGCAATTGGTAAAAGAATTGTAGCTGTGGTAAGCCAGTCCACGGTACAAATAGTGGCTAAGGTAAGGCATTCCAGAGACTAACGAGTTGCATTGTAGACACTGGGAAAGGCACTCTACGACAGAAACTGGCAAAGGGTAAAATATTTCAGACTGGTTTAGAGCTAGAATAACGAGGCAACACCCTTGGTAGAGGTGTAAAGGTTTTGGCAAGGCCTTTAATATGGTTTGCTTTCATTAGTTTATTAAAGTACATTGGGGTTTGGTAATTGATGATTAATGTTAAGAACGGTGTTACTTGCTTCAGGTAGATTCCTTATGATGGTCTGAGCAGCCACTACAGACTTGAAGGCCGTGGATTAGGCGGGATACTATTAATCGACACCACGTTAAAAAAAGCGATGCCCACGACTACCTCCAGGGTTGGGTCGTGGAACAGTTGTAGGTGTTGTGGCTGCACCAAGATTATTTGAAATTTGTCTTTACTTTGACCTGTTTTTTATATTAAACTTATCGTTTCAATCCAATGTTATTTCTTTAGATCTTCACAAATTTGACGAAAATGGCTTGCTTTAATTTGACAGCTCTTCTAACCTAACTGCACCCGAAGAAAGTTTATTAAAATATATAATGGATATGTAACTGGGTTTAAATTTGTGTTACTGCAACTTCCACTTTTAAATCTAATTAAAAAGATTTGGAAATTTTGCATATTACAATATCTGTTAAAGTTTAAGTATCAATTTTTGACAAAGCATAAAATATTAGTTTTCCTTTGTTAGTAGGTACTTGCATTTCGTTTACTTAAATTAATATAATTAATAAATTGATTATTACAATATTTCATAATTTAATTTTTTGGTTGCAGAGTTGTGAAGTTTGAGTTTTGTACCTGGTGAGCTTCGTATTCCCAAAGAGCAGTAGAGTTCCAAAGACTGCAATACTGGATTACTGTGAATTACTTTCTAAGGCCTGTTCACACGAGCTGTTGCAGAGCTTGGAGTCTGGTAAGTGGCCTTCCTAGTTTTGAATCTATAAAATCTTATTTTCATATGAAATTCTAGTTATGTTTTACGAATTTCAGAAATGGAAACACATTTTTAAGCTCGTGAAGTGCCGACAACATAGTCCTAACAAGGCTGCTAGTTAAAATATTACGCTGGCGTGAATCTACAGTTATGTAGATACGCAAACGAGACAATTCTTGATTATTTTTAAGGGGGGATGGGCCGGTTTTTTTGAAGAACCGGACGGGACCTTTTTCTAATGACACATTTACAAATCATTCTAGAAGAGGGATCTAATGGATGTTTCTTTAATATTTGGTGGGGGTCTAGGGAGGAAGCTATAACAAAATATCTAAGAAATAATTCGTCTAAAAAAAAAAACTTAATCTTTAAATGTCACTGTACATTATCTCTGCTCCACGGCTTCACCTTTGAGGGGGGATGGGCCGGTTTTCTGGACCACTTTCTCCCTCATGTTTAGCCCCATTAGTTTTCAGATGTTAAGATAGTTGCCCCATTAGTTAGTCGATTTTAGGACCTTTCGCCTCATTTCGTTGTCAATATTTAGACATTTCGTGCTATTTAGGTGTCGATTTTTTCCCTGGCGAACGATAGTGAGCCTGTAATGTTGGAAGAACCGGCCTTCGGCCGGGAAATTCTTCTACCGAAAAATTTCTAAATTAATCTAGAAGGGGGATCTAATGGATGTTTTTTTTGTTTAAATTTGATAGAGGTCTAGGGAGGAAACTAGAAAAATAATTCTATATATCTATTGCCTGACGCTGTGATCCCCGAAGGGGTGCCCACGAACGAACCGCCCCCATGCACCTCTGTCCCCAGTCAGTCGATGCCCCTCCCCCCAACCAGCACCGCCTTCGTTCATGTACTTCCTCACTCCATCCTTCCACCTCTCCTTCGGTCTACCTCTCCCTCTCTGTCCTTCCACCTCGCTCTCGTACACCCTCTTAGTCATTCTCTCGCTTTCCATACGTTCCATATGGCCGAACCATCTCAAGTTGTTCCTTTTCACACTTTCCAGCACATCTACCTCCACACCACACCTCCTTACGATAATATTCAAGGACACTACATCCGCCTTATTAGAAACAATTTATTAGGGAAAATAGCCACGAACAGATTCGCCATATTTTTCTCCATATAGTCCGCATGGAGGATTTTCGTTATTGACAAATTGAAAAAATACCCTTTTCACAGAAAAATACACCAAAAATCTGTTAAAGATGTCTAATAGCGGGGGTGTGGGGGCGGCAGCCCCCACCCATAATACTAGGATAGGTTAGGTAAGGTTGTTAGGTTAGGCTAATGTCCTTTCAAAGGGGTAAACACTAGGCTAGTAAACACTAGGATAGCATATACCCGGTCAGAGGTAAGAAGAAGAAGAAGAAGAAGAATCCTGATGTAGTCTCCTTGAATGCTACCCTCCTTACTTCTTCATTAGTCTGTCTATCCCTCCATGTAACTCCGCACGCCCTTCTTAAGTAATTCATTTCCACTGCTCTCACTCTTGGTCCGAGTCTCTCAACCAACGTCCATGCTTTGCTTCCGTAAGTCAGTGTCGGGATTATCACACTGTCATGCAAGGACTTCTTCACTTCCATACTGACCACCCTATTTCTTGTTACTGCTTTCAGCGTTCCTACAAGCCTCTTCCCCTGTTGTACCCTCTCCCGCACTTCTTCATCCATAGTTCCATCTTTACTCAACACACTGCCCAGATACTTAAGAGTTGACGATCTCCATAGCATGCAAAAATCGCCCAAAAAGTGAATCATCCTCCCTTAAGAGTGAAAACCGTCCCCAAAATTCAATTACTCCATTTTACTATAACTGTTTTATGTTTACTACTAGTGAATTTCGAAGTATAGTAGAGTACCCGATGTTTGTTTTGGTAAGCTTCTGTTTAGCGGGGAGAACTGTTTAGCGGGGAGAACTGTTTAGCGGGGAGAACTGTTTAGCGGGGAGAACTGTTTAGCGGGGAGAACTGTTTAGCGGGGAGAGCTGTTTAGCGGGGAGAACTTTTAGCGGGGAGATGTTTAGCGGAGGCTGTTTAGCGGGGAACTGTGTTAGCGGTGAGAGCTGTTTAGCGGGGAGAGCTGTTTAGCGGGGAGAGCTGTTTAGCGGGGAGAGCTGTTTAGCGGGGAGAGCTGTTTAGCGGGGAGAGCTGTTTAGCGGGGAGAACTGTTAGCAGGGGGAGACTGTTTAGCGGGGAGAACTGTTTGCGGGAGACTGTTTAGCGGGATGGTTTAGCGGGGAGAACTGTTTAGCGGGGAGAACTGTTTAGCGGGGAGAACTGTTTAGCGGGGAGAACTGTTTAGCGGGGAGAACTGTTTAGCGGGGAGAGCTGTTTAGCGGGGAGAGCTGTTTAGCGGGGAGAGCTGTTTAGCGGGGAGAGCTGTTTAGCGGGGAGAACTGTTTAGCGGGGAGAGCTGTTTAGCGGGGAGAGCTGTTTAGCGGGGAGAACTGTTTAGCGGGGAGAACTGTTTAGCGGGGAGAACTGTTTAGCGGGGAGAACTGGTTTTCTTATGCCTATTTACTAAAACTTTGAACAATATCTTTAAGGGGAGGCTTTTAGTTTGGTCTCTGGATATCCATCAAGCTTAAGATTACACCCCCTTGAGCCCCTTTCAAGATAAATTTGTACATTTTTCGGTAGAAAAATTTCCCGGCTGAAAGCCGGTTCCTCTTAAATTACAGGCTCGCTGTCGCTCGGCAGGATAAAATCGACACCTAAATGGCACGAAAGGTCTTAAAATTGACAGAAATGGGTCGAAGGTTCTAAAATCGTCAAAATAATGGGGCGAACGTCTTAAAATTAGAAAAGCAATGGGGCTAAACATGAGGGAGAAAGGAGTCAAGAAAAAAATCCCTCAAGTGGATATCTCCCCTTAACCGAACCTAACCTAATGCACAAGTGCGCAGAATTTCGATGTGAGCATCCTAGGTTAGAGTCCTTGGAGTGCCACATGTATTTGTTGATTTAATTAATTGCTTAGATATAAAGTTGGTTGGCGGAAAAAGCATAATATTAGTGGGCTATTATGATTGTAAAATGTAAACAATTTTTTTGTTTAACATTACCAAATTATTGAGATATAAATACAAGTCTCTCCGCTACACAGGATTATACTATTGTCTTTCTAAATATCATGCCTTCTATCACCTCGATTGACCTTCAGATATAGTCTCTTCGCTGTAAGTAGGCGAGCAATCATGACCTAACCTTTGTAACTAAACAAAAACCCAACTAGAGTAATCGAGCTAATATTTTACCATTTGGAAAGAGTCGATCAAGGAATAGATGTGGCCATTTACAGCCAATTTGTTCTAGCCCTTTTTGAGTTACAGAGGATAGAAGTTATGCAATATCGCCTACTTACAGCGAATAGACTATAGTAAGAGTGAAGCCGGTATCACACTAGCACTTTTTCCCTCAACACTGGTATCACACTAGCACTTTTTCCCTCAACACTGGTCTGGCAGCTTAATTATGAGGTCAGCCTTTAATATTTCGGTTACCTAATTTCATCTATCAGTTTAGTTTTCGATACCAGTGTAAAATATTCCAGAAATGTTGCCAGAAAAATTATGATCGAATGTAGACTATAAAAGCTCTCGTGTGACACCTTAAGGGGAGGTATTTAGTTTGTTCACTAGACCTCCATCAACCTTAAAATTACACCCCCTTGAGTCCCTTTCAAGATAAATTTGTACATTTTTCGGTAGAAAAATTTCCCGGCCGAAGGCCGGTTCCTCTTAAATTACAGGCTCGCTATCGCTCGCCAGGATAAAATTGACACCTAAATGGCACGAAAGGTCTTAATATGGGGTGAAAGTTCTTAAAATCGCTAAACTAATGGGGCAAACATTTTATAATATCAAAAGCAATGGGGCTAAACATTCGGGAGAAAGGGGTCAAGAAAAAAATCCCTCGAGTGGATATCTCCCCTTAAGGGGAGATGGTTAAATTTTTGGGCGATTTTTGCATGTATTAATTATTTTTCTAGCTTCCTCCCTAAACTTCCATCAAATTGAGAAGAAAAAAACCCACCCATTATATAGATCCCCCTTCTAGATTTTCCAATAATTGGCATCTGCAATATTTATTCATGATTTCTTCTTATTGAGTGAGGTATACAACCATGTGTTCCTACACTTACCCACCCTATTCAACATCTGACAGACATTAATACAGCACAGAGCGAGGCAAACGTAATGACAGCTGAGACATGACATATTAGCGCCACCGTACTTGATATAATTTCTCTTACACCGCACCTAGCCGGAGTTTTTAGGATCGTTGGAATATATAACGTTCGAGATAATTGCCTTTTCCAAATATCCCGTGTTCTACTGCCACCAGGATTACACTTTTAAGGGGGTACTATTCGCTTTTTCTGGACCCCCTTCTCCCTCATGTTTAGCATATTAGTTTTGACATTTTAAGACGTTCCTTCCATTAGTTTGGCGATTTTAATACCTTTCGCCCCATTTCGTTGTCAATTTCAAGACCTTTTGTGCCATTTAGGTGTCAATTTTTTTCCTGGTGAGCAAAAGCAAGCCTGTAATTTTAAGAGGAACCGGCTTTCGGCGGGACATTTTTCTATCGAAAAATATACAAATTTAAGGTTGATGGAGGTCTAGCGATGAACAATAAATTAATAAATGAATTAATAGACCAACAAACAGTAGTACCCTTTAAAAGAATGAGTGAAGGTTAGTGGTGGACGACCTTTCACGAACTTTCAAACTTTTTTTTTTTTTTTTTTTCCAAATGTCAGTGCTATTGATGGTTCGTGTCGAGGCAGTAAGGTTCGTTTTTCTTTTTCTTTTTTTAGTTTGCTCCCTAGCTTTAAGAAAAAACAAAACAAAAACTTTGATCAACTCTTACATTTTTCGGTAAAAAATTAATTAGGTGACAGGATTGCTTTAGGGGGGAGTGGTTCACTTTTTGGGCGATTTTTGCATTCATTCATTATTTTTCTAGTTTCCTCCCTAGACCTCCATCAAATTAAAACAAAAATATATATATACATTAGATCCCCCTTTTAGATTAATTTGTAAAAAATGTCCCGGCCGAAGGCCTGTTCTTGCAACATTACAGGCTCACTATCGTTCGCCAGAGAAAAAATAGACGCCTAAATAGCACGAAAGGTCTAAATATTGACGAAAAAATGGGGCGCAAGATCTTAAAATCGACTAACTAATGGGGAAAACATTTTAACATCTGAAAATAAATGGGGCTTAAACATGAGGGAGAAAGTGGTCCAGAAAACCGGCCCATCCCCCCTTAAACGGCGAAGCTATGGTATTTGAAAGTGGCCGCCAGGCGAACGTATTGAGGCTCATTCCTGACGAAAACAGTCATTATCAGATTAATATAGTTATTACTTATTCATATGCGCCTATTTTAAGTTTATTATGAAGATATTAACATGCAACGGCAATAAAACAAGTGGGAATAGTATTTGGGAGGTAACAAAGACGTTGTATTGCCGTCCGGTTCATTCTTGAGAGAGTCGGCGCGGCATACTTTGCTTTACTGCAGGCTGAGAAATTAGTGTTACGGATCTATTTGCCCCGGGCTAGTGACTTCTGAAACTCACTTGCCCTGACAGATTTTGTACTTGCCCTTGTACATTTATTTATTTTTCACTCGTTAAGTACCACATACATTCACAAACATCCCACCAGCTTCTATAAATTGCCTATTTTTCACTCGTTAAGTACCACATACATTCACAAACTTCCCACCAGCTTCTATTAATTGCCTATTTTATGTCCACAGTACTTATTGAGTTTTGGAAAACTTATACATTACTAATTGTTTGGAAATAACAATAGTATTTTATATGGCAAATGACCTACAGTAGATGTGTGTGAATTTGTGTTTTGTTTTTGTGTGTTTGTTGTTTTCTGTTGTTTTGTGTTGTCCCTGTTCTTGCTCTGTCTTGAATCAGCCACCCCCCAAAAAAAAGAAACTCAGAACAAAAAAACATAATAAAATAAAATAAAAACAGGAAAAGTAGGGATTGGGCATGAGTAAATAGATAGATAGATAGATAGATAGATAGACGTTGATGGTAAAACATTGAATATGAGGAGGACATTAAATGTTTCCATTTAATAACCTAATTAAATTTCTCCCATTCCGGGATGCGCAGGTTTCTTCAATATAAAAGTTTGTTCTCCACTATCCCTCCTCTTCTCGGTACTACCACTTTATCCCTTCACTCCAATATAAATTGTTATGAATAATCCTTCTACAGTTCCTTTGGTAAGGCTTTGTTGTTTCACCACGTTCCAGTACCTCATTATCATATGGCTATGTGGCCTTCTCTACATTTCTAGGAACAGGCAGCAGGGATACAGCCAACAACATTTCTAGGAACAGGCAGCCTTAGTCTATGCCATATTTTTATTGAATCACATTATAAATTCATAGTTCATTATTGATGTATACCGAGGAGAGACAGTGTTTACGGCTATACTGAATATGAAACCACAACACTGACTTAAGACATATGTTTGTCTGTTAAATTGTCTGTTACAGCAAAATTCTGATAATTCGAACACTGATAATCCAAAATCCCAATAGCCCGGATTTTTTTAGATATAAATTAATAACATTAAGATGGGGAAAAATATATAACATAATTAAAATGCACGTCACTATCTACAAAGTGGAGACATGCTTAGGTGCAGGCGATGCTAATTGCTACCCCTGCAACTAGCATCTATCGATTTACATGAATTATCGTATTCTATTTTGTATTAATTTCACCACAACACCAAACTCCTCCAATGAAATTAATGAAAGCATATATGTGATTCACCAGGATTCGAACCCGGGTTATCACACACAGATGTTTAGACACCTTAACCATTACACCACCAAGACGGTTAAAGGTTTATGCACACGCCTACGACTTATTATCCATTCTCGAATACTGGATATTAATCTAATCATGTTCATATTCCCAACGCACTATGGTAGCCTAATGTTTAAGTGAGAGGAAGGAATATTCATGGGGCACAGACCATTTTAGAACACATTGACCAGAGACCAACAACTATGCAACTAACACCATCTACAAGCTTAACAAGTATCCCCAATTCAGTTCAAGTTCGTAACATTACGAAATTCACGGCAAAGTAATAACATCAAATCTTAGGCCATGTTATCATAGGATTTACACGGCAACATTTAGCCTAACTAGTTTCAATTTTCCTGATTTTGTTATATTTATCTGTTTATTGAACTTGTTTATGTTATTGTATCCGATATACATAAATATTGACAGTATAAAATTCGACAACCGATCAGCTGTTTAATGTTTACTGTTTACTTAGGGTCACCGTACACCGAGTAGCGTTGGTCTCAGACTCTGTCTACTGAAGGGTTACCGCAGCGATGTTTTCCTATATTAATTATATACCGATATTTGATATTATATGATTACTATTATTTATTTTATTGCAGCGTTATGTAAGGAAGTATTACAAACAATACACTTGTCCCCCGGGCAACTGCCGGGCAGACTAACGTTGAAAATCACTAGCCCGGCTACATATTATCCAGGCTAGTCCGGGCTGCCGGGCTATACCTAATTTCCCAGCCTGCTTTACTGTCTTATTCTTCCACCATAAACTGTCTCTGTTTAGTAGTATTAAGGCCGGACCACCTAGTTGGGACCGCAAGGTCTGAGTATCTGTAACTCTGTTGGAACTCTCGCTCTCTCTCTCTCTCTCTCTCTCTCTCTGTCTCTCAATATTGAACCAATTAGCCATCGATACAGAACAGCATAAAGAGAATCGTTAAAGGTTGCGGAATTTACTTTCTCACTTGGGTTTCTTGCACTGATCATAGCATATACTTATATAATATATAAACACGACAAAGCGCCCAATTTTGAAAAACGCGTTTTTTTGCAGAAAGGAACACTCCGATTATTCCTCTATCACGTGGTCTGGATTTGGTCGCATTTGGGCACAAACTGTAAGGGTGAGAGTCTTTTGAGTGTAGGTATCTTTTTCGACCTTCTCGTCATTATTCAGAGCAGGCCGAGAAACACAGATCTGTCGTAACCCGACAAAGTCCTTCTCCCGCGCTCTCATGCTGGGGTCACACATTCACGTATATCGTATATCGCTCCCGTATGCTCCCGTCAGGCGTGATCGCCAATTTTGTGTTATGACGGGCGTAGTCCGGCCGTGTACGCCCGTATAGACTACGACTATTGCACTTCCCGACATACGTACCGTAACGGGGCCAGTGTTACGTCAGACGTAATGTAGCCGTATGGAGCTACATACGTGCTTGCGACTTGCGTAAGCATGTCCCCGTTAGTCCGCCTGGGCTGCCCGATTTGCGGGAACACAGGCCACGCCCATGGCCACGCCCCCACAAGACCTACGTAGCTGAGGCCGTACGTCTTGTGAGTTTGTAGGCATTACGTGGACCGTGTCTGGACAATCGTAGGCACACCCCGTCTGTCCAAACACAGACAAAGACAGTCTTTGTCAACCACGTAGGTCTGGGTTGGAATCTGGGAACTACAAAAGGGCAGGAATGGCCACACCATTCCCAGTCCTTCATCGGCACCATGAACAACATCGGGTAATTCATCCTGGAGGAGTTCAATTTTGTGAACTCCCTTTATAGAGGAAAGACCATTCATCCTTGTAACCTTTAACCCGCTGAGTGCCAGCCAATTTTGACGGTGTGCTTCTTTCTGCCAGTGCCAGAGTTTTGTTTTTGTTTTGGCTAAATCTATCAAGTTGGGAGAGAAAGGAAGGATAATGGTAAAAAAAACACTCCCCTTGTCCATTTTCGCCAGAAATCAGGTCCCCGATGGATCCCGAAAGTAGCTAAAAAGACACTATAGACTACAGAGACTTTTATGGTATCGGAATGTATGGGTGGGAGGGTGGTGGGAGGGTGGTTTTCGGGTTGGTTGGGGGAAGGCAGAAGGGTAAGGGACTTGTCACACAAATATGGAACCGATTGGTGAGGTAGTTTCGCCACCACAGATTTTCCTTTTTTTCCTTATCTTCGTATGGATACGCTGGAAGTGGGTGGTTGGAGGTGGTTGGGGGTGTGGTGGGGAGAAGGCAGAAGGGTAAGGGACTTGTCACACAAATATGGAACCGATTGGTGAGGTAGTTTCGCCGCCACAGATTTTCCTTTTTTTCCTTATCTTCGTATGGATACGCTGGAAGTGGGTGGTTGGAGGTGGTTGGGGGTGTGGTGGGGGAAAGGCAGAAGGGTAAGGGACTTGTCACACAAATATGGACCCGATTGGTGCAGTAGTTTCGCCGCCACAGATTTTCCTTTTTTTTCCTTCTGACGGGACCGACAGTCAACGAGTGGGTGGGAGGAGGGATTTGGGATTTTTGTGGTGGGTAGCCTAAAGGGTAAGTAAAAATATGAAAGCCATAGGTGCAGTCGTTTCGCTGCTACGATTTGTTTTCGGCAGGGTGCAGAGGGTGGCAGGGTTGGCTTGTTGGTTGCTGCTCCGGTGTGGTGAGAGGTGTGACTGGAGTGTCCCCCGCTGGTCCCCCGCTGGTCCCGTTGTCCCCCGTGACCCCACCGTACAATGGTGCCGCGTCTTCCCGCCAACCCGCAGTGCGGCGGTTCTGCCAGATGCACCCGGACTTACTTTCACTTTCCCGTTTTACGTGAACATTGTACGATTGGCGGGAGAAACTTACGTTTTACCTGTCTAGCTGCTACGTTTTACAGGGCTGCACCCGTAAGACGTAGCAGCTAGCCAGGTAAAACTTATGCTTTCCCGACTTTTGACATACGTGAGCGCGAGCCCCGTATCTGATTCGAAATCCAAAACATACCGGGCGACCTTGGCCGCACCAACCACCTCCAAGACCAGCGTGGCTATGCCCGCCATGCGTACCAACCCCCACAACTAGACATAATTTCATTTACGTTTTGCGTACTAAGCCCTTACGTATTCGGTTGCCAACTACCAATAAACCTTCGTACGGGAGCATATACGTGAATGTGTGACCCCAGCATCACTCTTTACATGTGTGTGTGGGGGAGGTGCGCGAGCCAATGAGAACTCTAGGCTTACCCGCCGCGTGCTCCCATTGGCTACTGGGGATTCATGGGGGCGAGTTCCCTAACAAAAACAATCCAGTCTTGTCAGATACGCGGGAAGGATTAACATTGCGGTGATCGTGGTGTTGTCAGACTATTTACAGTGACTTACAGCAAATAACTGCATCTATTATACATCAGTGTATCCATGAATAACTGCATCTATTATACATCAGTGTATCCATGAATAACTGCATCTATTATACATCAGTGTATCCATGAATAACTGCATCTATTATACATCAGTGTATCCATGAATAACTGCATCTATTATACATCAGTGTATCCATGAATACATAGTGAACAATGTCAGACAGCGACGAGAGCCTGGAGGCCCGGCCAGGCCCTTCTGGATATTGTATAAGTGGTGGAAGTTTCTATGGCAGGGCCAAAAGACTGGTGGGACTGTAGCAGGTGGTGGGGCTAGGCCTATAGCTGGTGGTGGGGTTATAGCAGGTGGTGGGACTGTAGCAGGTGGTGGGGCTAGGCCTATAGCTGGTGGTGGGGCTAGGCCTATAGCAGGTGGTGGGGCTATAACAGGATCATTCCTCCACCACACTCCCTGGATTACTACCTACCTCTGGATCTACCTGCCGACATTCTGAGTCATCTTTACCTGCAATGTAAGTACGGTGCAATGAGAAACCTGCTATCTACCTCACCTTCTATTATTCTATCTACCTTATCAACCTTCTAAACCTTCGTCAATCCTGGTGCAATGTTCTACCTGCTATCTACCTCATCTATTATTCTATCTACCTTATCAATCTTCTAAACCTTCTTCAATCCTTGCTCCATTTTTCCCAGTTACTGTTAGGCCTACTACTCTACCTAACCTACCTCTACCTGTTATCTACCTCCAATCTACCCTATCTACATTATCTAATGTTTTTGTTTATTATTATGATTATTATGTTATTCATTTTGTACAAATTGATAATGGTACCGGTACTTACCTATTTTCATGTACTTACCTGATGACTATGTACTTACCTGACTTACCTGGTGTTTGAAAGGGGGAGCAATGTGGGTGGGAATGATTCACAATAACTTTTAGTGATGCACTATAATGATTAAAAAGACGAAATCGCATTCAAAGTGAGTTTCTGTCAAAATCTCCCTTATGAAACTTAGATAATTTTGGAAATAATATTCCTGCACAAAAATCCTCTGTTCAAATTTCAATTGCTCCACATACGATGAATTCTCAATCTTTCATACAGCTTCAGTCCAAATATGAACACTTACATCCACCGGGTTGAAAAGTTACACACGGCTAAACATCGCCAAACTTTGATCGCGATTATCTCGAAAGGAAAAAAACGGCGCTTTGTCGGGTTTGGGCTCGACGGCCCTAATTTTGTTTAATGGGTATGTGATGGGTGTTAAGTTTCCTGTGATACATTTGTTTTTTCTTTTTTTTCTTTCTCGGTCTGGTCTGTCCTGTCTGCCAATCCTGTCTGTCTGTCAATCCTGTCTGTCTGTCAGTCCTGTCTGTCTGTCAGTCCTGTCTGTCAGTCCTGTCTGTCTGTCTGTCAGTCCTGTCTGTTAGTCCTGTCTGTCTGTCTGTCAGTCCTGTCTCTGTCTGTCAGTCCTGTCTCTGTCTGTCAGTCCTGTCTCTGTCTGTCAGTCCTGTCTGTCTGTGTCTGTTTGTCAGTCCTGTCTGTCTGTCAGTCCTGTCTGTCTGTCTGTCTGTCTGTCTGTCCTGTCTGTCTTACTCAGTTTCTCTCCTTCACTCAATAGGATGCCATCAATATAAAATGTCAAAGAAAATCATTAAAGGTCACAAAATTGGCTTTCTCCTTTGATATCAAAGTTTACAAATTGCAGAGTTACCGTATATTATATAATTATTAGTCAAATCTTGTCTTACGATGTGTTTATTTAATTAATCTATAATTAGTAATCTAATTATTAATATAATTATTAGTCAAGTCTTGTCTTACGATGTGTTTATTTAATTAATCTATTATTCACTGGCCGGTTTCCTTCTCTCTCTCTCTCTCTCTCTCTCTCTCTCTCTCTCTCTCTCTCTCTCTCTCTCTCTCTCTCTCTCTCTCTCTCTCTCTCTCTCTCTCTCTCTCTCTCTCTCTCTCTCTCTAAATACTGGACCAGGGAGTCATTGCTACATAATTAATCCATAATGACAAATGAAGCTAATCATTAAAGGTCGCGCTGGGTTTGCTTTTGCAACATATCGTTTTTGACCCATATATATCTATCAATCTGTATCTATCTACCTATATGACAATAAGAGGGTTATTGGGCCAGTCTTTTAAATAGTAAACTCCCATGTCCTTCCTAAGCTATATAAAATAATTTAAGGAAAGTCAAAATAAACTGGTAAAAGGTGTTCTGGTCTTGATCCTTTTATGCATAGTTCTGTATGGTCCAACGATATGTAGATGATTTAAGGGGAGATTTCCACTTGAGGGATTTTTTTCTGGATCCCTTTCTATCTCATGTTTAGTCCCATTGCTTTTGATATTCTAAGACGTTCGCCCCATTAGTTTGGTGATTTTAAGAACTTTTGCCCCATTTATGTCAATTTTAAGAACTTTCGTGCCATTTAGGTGTCGAATTTATCCTGACGAGCGATAGCGAGCCTGTAATTTAAGAGGAACCGGCCTTTGGCCGGGAAATTTTTCTACCGAAAAATGTACAAATTTATCTTGAAAGGGAGTCTAGGGGGTGTAAATTTAAGCTTTATGGAATTCTAGGGAACGAACTAAAAACCTCTCCTTAAGAGATGGTATTTACCCCTTTTGATGAGTCTTAGAGGTGGATTATTATAAATAGCCAAAATCGTCTAATGGGGACAAACGACAATCCTTATGTAAACCTCTAATCTAATCTAACTAATCAAAGATGGCTATAACCTAACAAATCCTAACCTACCCTAGCGTAATAATAAGTCAGGTTTGTTTATGAAAAGTCTATACCCTTTTGTTTATGAAAGGTCTATACCCCTTGTTTATGAAAGGTCTATACCCCTTTGTTTATGAAAGGTCTATACCCCTTTGTTTATGAAAGGTCTATACCCCTTTGTTTATGAAAGGTTTATTCCCCTTGTTTATGAAAGGTCTATACCCCTTTGTTTATGAAAGGTCTATACCCCTTTGTTTATGAAAGGTCTATACCCCTTTGTTTATGAAAGGTCTATACCCCTTTGTTTATGAAAGGTCTATACCCCTTGGTTTATGGAAGGCCTATACCCCTTTATTTATGAAAGGTCTATACCCCTTTGTTTATGAAAGGTCTATACCCCTTGGTTTATGGAAGGCCTATACCCCTTTGTTTATGAAAGGCCTA
>CM064577.1:16028703-16034504 GCA_032716605.1 Paralithodes platypus | reverse complement strand
GCAGATCATGGCTTAATGTGAAGCGGAGGGAGTGATTGACCTTTGTGTGTGTGTGTGTGTGAGTGTGTGTGTGTGGTTGTGTGAGTGTGTGTGGTGTGTGTGCGTGTGCGTGTATGTGAGTGAGTGGGTGCTGACGTGTGTTTGTGTGGTTTGTGCGGTCATGTGAGTGTTGGTGTGTTGTGCGTGTTGAGTGTGTGTGGTGCGTGGTGAGTTTGGGGTTTTTGTGTGTGAGTTGAGGTGAGTGTGTGTGGTGTGTGTGCGTGTGCGTGTATGTGAGTGAGTGAGTGTGTGTGGTTGTGCGTGTGAGTGTGTGTGGTGCGTGTGGGTGTGTGTGGTTGTGAGTGTGTGTGGTGTGTGTGGTTGTGTGTGTGCGCGCGCGTGTGTATGAGTGTACCTTTGTGTGTGTGTGTGTGCCCTGTATAGTAGGTGTGGGCGATATCCAGGTTTAAGAGGGTAGTGCTTGGTTTTTGGTCTATGTATTTATTAATTTATATATTTTTTAGTTTCCTCGCTATACCTCCATCAAGCTTAAAATAGCATCCCCTGGACCCCGTTTCAAGATCAATTTGTACATTTTTTTTCGGCTAGATAGAAAATGTTCCCGGGCCAACGGCCGCACAACCTTCTAAAAGTACAGGCTCGCTGTCGCTCGCCAGGAAAAAATCGACACCTAAATGGCACGAAAGTCTTAAAATTGACGAAGAAATGGGGCGAAAGGTCTTAAAACCGACAAACTAACTTCACGAAAATCTTAAAAGCTCAAAACTAATATGCTAAACATGAGGGAGAAAGGGGGTGCATACAAAGCGAGTACTACCCCCTTAAGGGGAGATGGTTGCTATTTTCCTGGGCACCCTCCTCCCTCATGTTTAGCCTCATTTGTTTTCAGATTATAAGACTTTCCTACCAGTAGTTTGGCGATTTTAAGATCTTTCACCCCATTTCCTTGTTAATATGAAGACCTTTCGAGCCATTTAGGTGTCGAATTTTTCCTGGCGAGCGATAGCGAGCCTGTAATTTTAAGAGGAACCGGAAATTGGCCGGGACATTTTTCTACCGAAAAATGTACAAATATATCTTGAAGGAGAGTCTTCCGGGTGTTTGTATTTTTTTTTAAGCTGGATGGAGAGGGGGGGTCCATCATCAAGGGAGGGAGGGAGGAGGAAAACTAGAATATATATGAATATAAACCGAATATATAAAGTGTAACTATAGCTACGCCCCCCCCATCCACCTTAAACCTCCCTTAACCTGGTGTGGTGTGTGTTGTGGGTTGTGTGGTGGGTGTGTGTTGGTGTGTGTTGTGTGTGTGTGTTGTGTTGTGTTGTGTGGTGGTTGTGGTGTGGTGTGTGTGTGTGGTTGTGTGTTAATGTGTGGTGTGTTGTTGTGTTGTGTGTGGGTGTGGGTGGGTGGTGTGTAGGTGTGTGTGTTTATTGTTTGTTGTGTTTAGTGTGTGTGTGTGTGTGTGTGTGTGTGTGTGTTTATGTGTTGGTGTATGTATGTGGATGTGTGTGTGTGTGTGTGTGTTTATGTATGTGTGTGTGTGTGTGTTTATGTGTGTGTGTGTGTGTGTTTATATATATGTGTGTGTGTGTGTGTGGGCGTTATCCAGGCTTAACCCTTTCTGTACACTATTGTCTTTCGGAAATGTTTAGCTTGAACATAGACAGCTCCCATCGTATTAACCCCTTCATTACCGAACACGTCTTTTGTATTTTATATTAGCTAACATTTCTACTGTTTTATGAAGCTTTGGAAGGATAGATGATAGCTGAATGGATTAATGGAGATAGTTTGTAGCCTTTTAATTGGTAGACGTCTTTCGTAAGCTGAATAAAATCGTCTAATAGTTGCCAGAATAAAGTTAAAAAGACGTCGCCGGTACAGAAGGTACAGGCATATATATATATTAGTATATATATATGAATAACGAACCCAAAATCACACCCACATGTTGAGCCTCTTACTCACATCAACACTATTATACATATTGTTTCAAATGTTATAAATACGTCATTGTTGTTGTCGGGAATGGATCGCAAACCATTCTCTCCCGCTAATCTAAGGATAAACACATTAACCCAGTCAGTACCAGAAACGTCCTTTTCATCCCATTCTGACGATTTTAATAAAGCTTAGACCTAACCTCTAGCAATAATAAGGCTTCAAACTATCCCAACCAACCCCTTTAACTTAGTCGAGGTTAGGTCATATTAAGCTATATTTTGGTTAGGGTTAAGCTCAAGTTAGATGAAAACGGATATACTCGAGGGCAAACTGACCGAAAATCCTCCAAAGCTAAGCTAAGTCCACTTCCCAACAGCTATGTATGCTTTTATGGTCGAGATAGCCCTAGTGAATAGCCCAACGCCCAGTTTCAGAGTTTGTGATTGTTTAAGGGGCGGTTAGGGTTATGTAGCTGCTGGTTTTTGGTCTATGTTTAAGGGGGGTAGTTTGGCTTGGTTTTTGGTCTATTGTTTAAGGGGGTAGTGCTTGGTTTTTGGTCTATTGTTTAAGGGGGTAGTGCTTGGTTTTTGGTCTATTGTTTAAGGGGGTAGTGCTTGGTTTTTGGTCTATTGTTTAAGGGGGTAGTGCTTGGTTTTTTGGTCTATGTTTAAGGGGATAGTGCTTGGTTTGGTCTCTGGTTTAAGGGGTAGCTGCGTGGTTTTTGGTCTTAATTGTTTAAGGGGGTAGTGCTTGGTTTTGGTCTATTGTTTAAGGGGGGGTGTTTGGGGGTTAGTGCTGGTTTTGGTATTATGTTTAAGGCGGGTGTGGTAGTGCATGGTTTTTTGGTTCTATTGTTTAACGGGGTAGTGCTTGGGTTTTTTGGTCTAATTGTTTAAGGGGGGTATAGTGCTTGGTTTTTGGTATATTGTTTAAGGGGGTAGTGCTTGGTTTTTGGTGTATTGTTTAAAGGGGTAGTGCTTGGTTTTTGGTCTATTGTTTAAGGGGGTAGTGCTTGGTTTTTGGTCTATTGTTTAAGGGGGTAGTGCTTGGTTTTTGGTCTATTGTTTAAGGGGGTAGTGCTTGGTTTTTTGGTCTATTGTTTAAGGGGGTAGTGCTTGGTTTTTGGTCTATTGTTTAAGGGGGTAGTGCTTGGTTTTTTGGTCTATTGTTTAAGGGGGTAGTGCTTGGTTTTTGGTCTAATTGTTAAGGGGGTAGGGGTTAGGTAGTGCTGGTGTTTCTTGGGTCTATTGTTTAAGGGGGTAGTGCCTTTTGGTTTTTGGTCTTTTGTTTACGGGGGGGTTAGTTAGGGGGTAGTGCTTGGTTTTTGGTCGATTGTTTAAGGGCGGCAGTGCTTTTGTGTTTTTTTGGTTCTATTGTTTATGGGGGTGAGTGCTTGGTTTTTGGTCTAAGTGTTTACAGGGGGTAGTGCTTGGTTTTTGGTATATTGTTAAGGGGGTAGGTAGGCGGGTAGTAAGGTAGGGGTAGTGCTTGGTTTTTGGTCTATTGTTTAAGGGGGTAGTGCTTGGTTTTTGGTCTATTGTTTAAGGGGGTAGTGCTTGGTTTTTGGTCTATTGTTTAAGGGGGTAGTGCTTGGTTTTTGGTCTATTGTTTAAGGGGGTGGTAGCCCGGTGGGTGGGTTAGTGCTTGGTTTTTGGTCTAGTGTTTAAGGGGGTAGTGCTTGGTTGTGGGCTTGGTGTTTGGTCTATTGTTTTTAAGGGGGTATCGTGCTTAGTTTTTGGTCTATTGTTTAAGGGGGGGGTAGGGCTTGGGTTTTGGTTCTATTGTTTAAAGGGGGTAGTGATTAGGTTTTTGGTCTATTGTTTTTAAGGGTGGTGTAGTGCTTGGTTTTTTATCTATTGTTTAAGGAGGGGTAGGGAGTGCGTCGTTTTTTTGGGCTCTAGTGTTTAACGGGGGGTAGTGCTTGGATTTTTGGTCTATTGTTTAAGGGGGTTAGTGCTTGGTTTTGGTCTATTGTTTTTAAGGGGGTAGTGCTTGGTTTTTGGTCTATTGTTTAAGGGGGTAGTGCTTAGTTTTTGGTCTATTGTTTAAGGGGGTAGTGCTTGGTTTTTGGTCTATTGTTTAAGGGGGTAGTGCTTGGTTTTTGGTCTATTGTTTAAGGGGGTAGTGCTTAGTTTTTGGTCTATGTATAATACAGTATATTATTGTATTTTTCAGTTTTTTTTCTAAGTTTCCTCGCTAGACCTCCACCAAGCTTAAAAAAAAAAAAAACACCCCCTAGACCCCCTTTCAAGATTACAGGCTCACTATCGCTCACCCAGGCCCCAACAAAAAAAAAAAAAAAAAAAAAAAAAATAGACAACCCTAAAAATGGCGCGCGAAAGCCCGACGGGCGAAACCCGAGGGAAAAGGCTCTGTAATATTGACAAAGAAAATAATGGGCGGCGTGATTGTGAGTTGAATGGTGTTGCGGTTTGGAAAGGTCTCTCAACATCCGCCAAACAAAAATAACTTCCACGACAACACCCTTAAAAATCTCAAAACGAATGTCCCCTGCCTAAACGTGAGGGAGAGGAGAAAGGGGGTCCAGAAAAAAAAAAGCGAGTAGGAGAGTGAGACTACCCCCTTAAGGAAAGCGTTCGGTTGCAGTATTTAGAGAACACGTACCCAAATGCCGCTTACACATAAAAACACATACACTCCGAACATGCAAAGACACATATGCAGAAATTCAAAAGCCGTCTATACACATTAAAACACATACACTCTAAACATGCAAACACACACATATACAGAAATCCCAATACCGCCCATGCACATAAGAACACATACACTCACACTATGCAAACACGCATATATAGAAATCCCAAAAGCCCTCTATACACATAAAAACACATACACTCCAAATATACAAGCACACGCATATATAATTCCAAAGCCTTCTATTCACATAAAAGCACATACACTCAGTACATGCGAACACACATATACAGAAATCCCAAAGCCGTCTATACAACTTAAGGGCAGATCTCCACTTGAGGGATTTTTTTCTTGACCCCTTTCTCCCTCATGTTTAGCCCCATTGCTTTTGATATTATAAAACGTTTTGAACCCAGTAGTTTTTTAGCCCCCGATCTAGTTTAGCGATTTTTTAAGAAACTTTCACCCAATATTAAGACCTTTCGTGCAATACAGGTGTTCGTATTTTATCTGGCTGGCGAGCGAGATTAGCGAGCCTGTAATTTTAAAAGGAACCGGCCTTTGGCCGGGATATTTTTCTACCGAAAAATGTACAAATTTATCTTGAAAGGGACTCAAGGGGGTGTAATTTTAAGCTTGATGGAGGTCTAGGGAACAAACTAAATACCTCCCCTTAAAGGCACATACACTCCAAATATGCAAACACATATATACAGCAATCCAAATACAGTCTACACACACACACACACACACACACACACACACACACACACACACACACACTTTAAACATGCAAACACACACAACGCACACTTACAAAACACAATATATCAAGAGGTTACAGCATTAATTTCGTACTAACTTAGAATATTTTTGTTATTATTATTATTATTATTATTATTATTATTATTATTATTATTATTATTATTGCTATTATTGTTATTATGTTTATTATTATACGGTATTATGTTTATTAGTATATGTTTATTATTATTATTATTATTATGAATATTTGGTTAGTATTGTTTATTATTTTAGTATGTTTTTTTTTATTTTTTTATTTTATCATTATTATTATTCATTATTATTATGATTTCATAGGTAGCGTTTTAGCCAACTTTCCCGTCATATAGCTTTTATTTTCATATTACATCCTTCCTCCCACCCGTCTCCCTCTCTCTCTCTCTCTCTCTCTC
>CM064577.1:15921203-16023703 GCA_032716605.1 Paralithodes platypus | reverse complement strand
GGTCAGCAACACACACATAGGGAAACTAAAACAGGTTATACTGAATCCTGGATATTATATATTTTTTTTAAAGTTTGAGCCAAAATATATATTCTATTCGATTCACATACACTCACACACACACACACACACACACACACACACACACACACACACACACACACACACACACACACACACGTACACACACACACGTACACACACACACACATGTACACACACACACACACACACACACACACAGACACACCAATTATAATTAGTATTTATTATTATTACACACACACACACACACACACACACACACACACACACACATCTTCCGAGGTAAATTTTGTTACATCAATACCTTTTTACATCAGAAAAACATGCCCTGAAAATAGTGTAGGACGTATCTCCATTTTGTTTCGCCCAGGGAGGATCTATGGAGCGGTAGATTTAATAACAGGTTCGAATCCTTGCCTGGTTTGTTGGAATGGGATTATCGTTCCCACACACGCTACTCACTCTTTGATCTATCAAATAGCCCCCCCCCCTCCCCTCCCCCGATGGGCTATTTCTTTCTTTTTTGTTTTTATTAATGTTTAGTTACCTCCCCAGACCTCCATCAAGCTTAAACAAATATCCCCTCCCCCCCCCCCCCCCCCCCTTCGAGATAAATGTGTACATTTTTCGGTAGAACAAATGTCTCTGGCGAAGGCCGATTCCTTCTACAATTACAGGCTCGCTCTCGCTCGCCAGGAATAAAATCGACACCTAAATGGCACGAAAGGTCCTAATGTGGAGAATATATGGGATGAAAGGTTTTTAATCGCCAAACTAATGGGTCGAACGTCATAAAATCTGAAAACTCATCGGACTAAACATGAGGGAGAAAGAGGACCAGAAAACCGACCCTTTAACACAGACTCAGTTTCACTCCCCCCAATCCAGCCGGGCAGAACCCATAGGATAAGGAGTTGCTGGATCTCCTGTTTCATTTGCCTGGCTTCCCTCACTGTTGCTGTGCTTCACCTACACAGAGAGTAATCCAGCTAACTCTCACAAACACCTTCTTCTTATTTCGCTACATTTAACAAGCACACCGAACTTGTCTTGACCACATCTAAATTACCTTTGAAGTACATTGATTTTGGCTGTCTATCAATTGGGGATGGCACTTGTTGCAGGCAGCTTTTTCTTTTGTCTCCTTCATGCACATCCATTTTGTTTATATTAATGGAAATATTTTTTTGTGGGCAGTGTATTATAGCAGTCCTATTGAAACAGGAGACATTACAAAGGATGACAAGAATAGTGTTCTTAAGGGGAGGTTTCCACTTGAGGTATTTTTTTTCGAACTTCCTTCTCCCTTATGTTTAGCCCCATTGCTTTTGAAATTTTAAGACGTTTGCCCCCATTAGTTTGGCGATTTTAATAACTTTCGCCCAATTTCTGTCAATTTTAAGACTTTTCGTGCCATTTAGGTGTCTATTTTTTTCTGGCGAGCGATACCGAGCCTGTAACTTAAGAGGAATCGGCCTTTGGCCGAGAAATTTTTCTACCGAAAAATGTACACAATTATCTTGAAAGGGGGTCTAGGGGGTCTAATTATAAACTTGATGGAGGGCTAGCGAACAGGCTAAAGACCTCCCCCTAACCCCTTGAAGCTCTGACGCGTTTTAGCAGTTTATTTTGGCTATCATTAGACAATGTTATGCAGCTTAGGAAGGATATGTGGGTATTAAAAGGGTAATTACTATCTCAACCAACCCTTTGACTTTCATACAATGTTACTAATCTGAAGACAATCGTCTAATAGTAGCCAGAAAACAGAACAGAAACGCGTACGGGAGCTTGAAAGGGTTAATATTATGTTATACTTATTGTCAACGACTAAAATATATAGTTAGCTTGTTTGAGGAAATGCCGAATAAAAGGACACCTTACACTATTGTGCATTGTAATATAAAACAAAACATGCCTCCAAGACCCTCCTTCAAGATAAATTAGCACATTCTTAGGTAGAAAAAAATCCCCGGCCGTAAGTTGGTTCCTCTTACTTTTCAGAAAAATCGACAAAAGTTCTTAAAATCGCTAAACTAATGGTGCGAATGTCTTATTGTCTCAGGGGCTAAATATGAGAGAGAAGGGGATGCAGTACTCCACCTCAACCCATCTCCTCTATTTCCTCCACCTCTCATCTCCACTACTCGTAAGGAGATTGTGGTCGGCATTTTGTAAGGCATAATAGAGATTCCCAGGCTCCGCACCACATAATTATATTTTTTATTTATTTTTATATTTTTATTATTATTATTATTATTATTATTATTATTATTATATATATATATATATATATATATATATATATATATATATATATATATATATATAAGTCTTTATCCCCGAGGGGTTGACCATACAGCTACATATTCTTGGAACTCACACACATATATATACACACACGTACACACAAACACACTCATATAAACACACACGCCTATATAATAAATGCATATAAACACACTCGTATATAAACGCACGCATGTATATACACACGCATATAAACACACACCCATGTGTGTATGTATATTATCAAGCACAATACCCTGTAGCTGGGGGTGGTCGACTCGAGACAGAACCCAAACAGAAGCAACATTTAAGGTTACAATTCTTTGGGTCCGGGACCACTTTCGCTTTCCCTCGCCCCTTTCACTGTCTCGTCTAGTAGGTGAATTTTGCAAGGAGAGGAGGATTCCTAGCCAACCGCCCCCGAAGTAGAACAGCAAGTACAGTAACAGACAGACACAAACGGCTAAGGTTGGTAGAGGATGCCAAACCTCACGCTAGACAGAACCAGCCCTCACTCACATATAAACACACACATACTATAAACACACACATACTATAAACACACATACACCCACAAACACATATAAACACACATACTATAAACACACATACACACCCACAAACACATATAAACACACACATACTATAAACACACATACACACACAAACACACACATACTATAAACACACATACACCCACAAATACATATAAACACACACATACTATAAACACACACACACCCACAAACACAAACACACACATACTATAAACACACATACACACCCACAAACACATATAAACACACATACTATAAACACACACATACACCCACAAACACACATAAACACACACATACTAAAAACACCCACACACCCACAAACACATAAACACACACATACTATAAACACACACACACACCCACAAACAAATATAAACACACATACTATAAACACATACATACCCACAAACACATAAACACACACATACTATTAACACACACATATCCACAAACACATATAAACACACATATACTATAAACACACACATACCCACAAACACATATAAACACACACATACTATAAACACACACATACCCACAAACACATATAAACACACACATACTATAAACACACACATACCCACAAACACACATAAACACACATACTATAAACATACACACACACCCACAAACACATATAAACACACACATACTATAAACACACACACCCACAAACACATATAAACACACACATACTATAAACACACATACACCCACAAACACATATAAACACACACATACTATAAACACACTTACACATACACCCACACACACATATAAACACCCACACACACCCACAAACACATATAAACACACACATACTATAAACATACACACACACCCACAAACTATAAACACACATACACCCACAAACACATATAAACACACACATACTATAAACACACATACTATAAACACACATACACCCACAAACACATAAACACATATACACCCACAAACACATATAAACACACACATACTATAAACACACACCCACACACAAACACATATAAACACACACATACTATAAACACACCCACAAACACATTCAGTAGTAACGTTTTGCCTGAGTTTTGGGGGCTTCCAATGAAGAGTGCATATAAAAGACAAATTCGAATAAGATAACTATTGAAACTAAAATAATTATGTCCAAATAAACCCCATAACGGCTACTGTAAAAGGCCTGGTATCCATCTCCTTACAAGGGACACGGATGGATCACAATGTGGTTTTCCCTGGCACTTGCAATTTACAATTTTCGTTCGCTTTACTTTGGTCGCAGCAGCAACATATAGGTTTGCCATAAGATCAGGGGAAAGTGGATCATGACAGGTATGTGGGTCTAGTGCTATAAAGTGGATCATGACAGGTATATGGGTCTAGTGCTATAAAGTGGATCATGACAGGTATATGGGTCTAGTGCTATAAAGTGGATCATGACAGGTATATGGGTCTAGTGCTATAAAGTGGATCATGACAGGTATATGGGTTCTAGTGCTATAAAGTGGATCCATGACAGGTATATGGGTCTAGTGCTATAAAGTGATCATGACAGGTATATGGGTCTAGTGCTATAAAGTGGATCATGACAGGTATATGGGTCTAGTGCTATAAAGTGGATCATGACAGGTATATGGGTCTAGTGCTATAAAGTGGATCATGACAGGTATATGGGTCTAGTGCTATAAAGTGGATCATGACAGGTATATGAGTCTAGTGCTATAAAGTGGATCATGACAGGTATATGGGTCTAGTGCTATAAAGTGGATCATGACAGGTATATGGGTCTAGTGCTATAAAGTGGATCATGACAGGTATATGGGTCTAGTGCTATAAAGTGGATCATGACAGGTATATGGGTCTAGTGCTATAAAGTGGATCATGACCGGTATATGGGTCTAGTGCTATAAAGTGGATCATGACCGGTATATGGGTCTAGTGCTATAAAGTGGATCATGACAGGTATATGGGTCTAGTGCTATAAAGTGGATCATGACAGGTATATGGGTCTAGTGCTATAAAGTGGATCATGACGGGTATATGGGTCTAGTGCTATAAAGTGGATCATGACAGGTATATGGGTCTAGTGCTATAATATTAAGACCAGAAATAAGATAAGCGATTTTAAGACGTTTCATGCCAATTAGGGGGCTATTTTCACCAGCCTTCGGTAGAGGAATTTGTCTACCGAAATATTTACAAATTTATCTCGAACATGCATATATACTGTACATACATACATACATTTATACTATAATATTCATACATACATACAACGACAGTCGCATAATATCTGCAAACTCCTTTGACATACATACATAAATACATACATACAAGTTTAAAGACCGCTTCATTCTTGGGGCGAAAGTAAAATGCTATTGGGAAATTTTGAGATCGTACCAAAAAAAAAAAACACACACACACACACACGCACAGAGGCAATGAACTCTGAATATTCGTAGCCCAAGTTCGTGAGCTGTCTCAAATTAACGAATACTTTGGCATCCACACACACTCAAACGTTCCAAGATTTTTACATAAGCAACGTGAGATATGGAGTTCCGGGAATCGCTGGGAAATAAATAAATAAATAAATAAAAAAAACGAGAGAGAGAGAGAGAGAGAGAGAGAGAGAGAGAGAGAGAGAGAGAAGAGAGAGAGAGAGAGAGAGAGAGAGAGAGAGAGAGAGAGAGAGAGAGAGAGAGAAGAGAGAGAGAGAGAGAGAGAGAGAGAGAGAGAGAGAGAGAGAGAGAGAGAGAGAGAGAGAGAGAGAGAGAGAGAGAGAGAGAGAGAGAGGAGAGAGAGGAGAGGGAGAGAGAGAGAGAGAGAGAGAGAGAGAGAGAGAGAGAGAGAGAGAGAGAGAGAGAGAGATCCAGGAATCGCTAGAAAAAAAGTAACAACAGACAAAAAAACAAATGTAGCATGAGAGATAGAGTTCCGGGAAAGAGCTGGACAAACATAACATAAAACACACAAATAAAAAAAAAAAAAAAAAAAATGTTTGGAAATTGTGCCGTGTCGTGAGGCTTGAGCGTCCACGATTGGATGGTTTTATGAAGTTTGGAGCAGAAATTCTTCACTTTGATCTTGGAAAACTGGGAGGGAGGAAGTGACGGAGGAAAAACGGAGGGAAGGAGGGGAAGAGAGAGAGAGAGAGCGAGCGAGTAGAGAGTGTGTGTGAGAGAGAGAGTAGAAGAAAGATTCCTCAAGATAGGAGCAAATTCACCTCTACCAGTTCACATTACCAGTATTGACTCAGCAGTTTTAAAGAAATAGAATACTGCCATGTTAAATATATGTATACCTTGAGGTTAAGGGGAGGCAGACCGTTTTTCTGGACCCCCTTCTCCCTAATGTTTAGCCCCACTCGTTTTGAGATTATAAGACGTTTGGCCCATTAGTTAGGCGAATTTAACACCTTTCGCTCCATTTAGTTGTCAATTTTAAGACCTTTCGTGCCATTTAGGTGTCGATTATTTCCTGGCGAGCGTAGCGAGCCTGACATTTTAAGAGTAACCAGCCTTCGGCAGAGACGTTTTTCTACCGAAAAAAATATAAATTTATCTTGTCTAGGGGGTGTTTTTCTAAGCTTGATGGAGGTCTAGGGAGGAAACTAAGAAAATATATGAATAAATGAATTAATAGACCAAACAAACGGCCAGTCTCCCCTTAACCCCTTGAGAATTATGCCGGTTTTTGGGCAGTATATTCTGGCTATCATTGGCAGATTTTTTACAGATTAGGAAGGATATGTGATAATTTAAAGGAGTACAGACTATCTCCATTAACCCCTTCTGTACCGGCGAGGTCTTTTCAATTTTATTCTAGCTATTTTTAGACGATTTTGTATACCATAAGAAGGATCTGTGGTAGTCAAAGGGGTTGAGCGAGATGGTTCGAAGCCTGTTAATTGCTCGAGGCCCCTATTAAACTGACAAAAATCGTCTAATAGTAGCCAGGAAAAATGATCAAAGACGTCGCCGGTAGAGATGGGGTTAATCATTTGACTTCACATACTCTTCATAATTTTAATAAAACTTTCTAATAATAGCCAGAAACAGAAAATAAATGAGATTAGAAAAGGAAGAGCAACTCAATACGTAGTTTATCAATAGTTAAAATAGTCGTGTATAAAGCGTAATAGTCGTGTATAAAGCGTAATAGTCGTGTATAAAGCGTAAGCACACAATCCTATCACGACATGAGAGGTGCAGTAGATTCGGAGAAGGGTTAGGAAAGTTGTCTTCTGAAGGTTGTAGATGACTTTGATACACTGCATTAATTAATTGTTTATCTGTACGTGTGATATATTAAGTTATGTACACTCGCTCCAAGAAGTATCTGCACCCCTATGCTGATCATCTGGTGTGTATAGCTCGGTAGGGTTGGTACCTCTGCCTGCAACTATATCCATGTGTCAGAGACGATCGTCTCTGACACATGGATATAGTTGGAGGCAGAGGTGCCAACCCTATCAAGCTGTACACACCAGATGAACAGCGTAGGGGTGCAGATACTTCTTGGAGCGAGTGTACACTGCAATTTATTACATAAATACATACACAAAGAGCTTAAAACACACACACACACAGACACAGAGCAAAGTTGTTAAATCAAAGTTAGATAATTGTAACTCAGGAAGCGGGACAATACGAGCCTAAAAAGCTTAATTCTTGTATACTACAATTAGGTAAAGACACACAGACCGACAGACCGACAGACAGAGAGAGAGAGAGAGAGAGAGAGAGAGAGAGAGAGAGAGAGAGAGAGAGAGCGCCGAGACGTGCCACAAATCGATATTGACAAACCGGGAAGGTAAATTCGGCGGAACCACGTCCTTGGCAAGCTACAGTATGATACATTTGAGATAGTAGGGGGTGCATTTAAGGGAGGATATCTTTCTGGACCCCCTTCTCTGTCATGTTTAGCCCCATTATGAGATTTTAAGCACTTTCGGCGTATTTCTTCGTCGATATTAAGGCCTTTCGTGCCATTATGTGTCGTTCTTTTTCCTGGCGAGCGATAGCAAGCCTGTATATGTACCACCTTTTACTGCAGAAGGAAATAAACAGTCTCCTATAAACATTGTCTTATTAACATTGTCTTATTAACATTGTCTTATTAACATTGTCTTATTAACATTGTCTTATTAAACATTGTCTTATTAACATTGTCTTATTAACATTGTCTTATTAACATTGTCTTATTAAACATTGTCTTATTAAACATTGTCTTATTAAACATTGTCTTATTAACATTGTCTTATTAACATTGTCTTATTAACATTGTCTTATTAACATTGTCTTATTCACATTGTCTTATTAACATTGTCTTATTAACATCTTATTAACATTGTCTTATTAACATTGTCTTATTAACATTGTCTTATTAACATCTTATTAACATTGTCTTATTAACATCTTATTAACATATTGTCTTATTAACATTGTCTTATTAACATTGTCTTATTAACATCTTATTAACATTGTCTTATTAACATTGTCTTATTAACATCTTATTAACATTGTCTTATTAACATTGTCTTATTAACATTGTCTTATTAACATTGTCTTATTAACATTGTCTTATTAACATCTTATTAACATTGTCTTATTAACATTGTCTTATTAACATCTTATTAACATTGTCTTATTAACATTGTCTTATTAACATCTTATTAACATTGTCTTATTAACATTGTCTTATTAACATTGTCTTATTAACATTGTCTTATTAACATTGTCTTATTAACATTGTCTTATTAACATTGTCTTATTAACATTGTCTTATTAACATTGTCTTATTCACATTGTCTTATTAACATTGTCTTATTAACATCTTATTAACATTGTCTTATTAACATCTTATTAACATTGTCTTATTAACATATTGTCTTATTAACATTGTCTTATTAACATCTTATTAACATTGTCTTATTAACATTGTCTTATTAACATTGTCTTATTAAACATTGTCTTATTAACATTGTCTTATTAACATTGTCTTATTAACATTGTCTTGTTAACATTGTCTTATTAACATTGTCTTGTTAACATTGTCTTATTAACATTGTCTTATTAACATTGTCTTGTTAACATTGTCTTATTAACATTGTCTTATTAACATTGTCTTATTAACATTGTCTTGTTAACATTGTCTTGTTAACATTGTCTTATTAACATTGTCTTATTAACATTGTCTTGTTAACATTGTCTTATTAACATTGTCTTATTAACATTGTCTTGTTAACATTGTCTTGTTAACATTGTCTTATTAACATTGTCTTATTAACATTGTCTTGTTAACATTGTCTTGTTAACATTGTCTTGTTAACATTGTCTTGTTAACATTGTCTTGTTAACATTGTCTTGTTAACATTGTCTTGTTAACATTGTCTTGCTTATTAAACATTGTCTTGCTTATTGAAAGGGTTGGAAGGGGTGGGAGGGGGGACATTATTGCTGTTTATATGTATGCAGGAGACAAAAGGCAAAGCTACCTGTAACAAGTGTGTCTCCAAAGTTTACAGAGTGAAAACATTATTTTGTTGGTGTATTGGAAAGAAGTGTGGTGTGCTTGTTTAGTGTAGTGGAATGAATAGGAGGAGGTGGTGGTGGAGGTGTTTGTGAGAGCTAACTGGATTACTCTCTGTGTAGGTGAGGCACAAGCAGACACGTGAGGGAGGCCAGACAAATGACACATGAGGAAGAAGTGGGACCAGAAAAAACAACAACCCTACCCTCTCCCTGTAAACCAAAAGGAGAAGGCGAGTGTCTGGTCATGAAATATAGTATCATCCAAGACACATCCTCTGTCCACCCATTCAAGATACGATGACTCATTTTATTTTTCTGTTTCTGGCTATTATTAGACGATTTTATTCAGATTACGAAGGGTGTGTGGAAATCAGAGGGTTAGTTGAGATGGTCTTTACCCTTTTGATGCCCATAGATCCTTCCAAAGTTAAGGGGAGGCTTTTAGTTTGGTTCCTAGATATCCTTCGAGCTTAAGATTACACCCCCTTGAGCCCCTTTCAAGATAAATTTGTATATTTTTCGGTAGAAAAATGTCCCGGCTGAAAGCCGGTTCCTCTTAAACTACAGGCTCGCTATCGCTCGCCAGGATAAAATCGACACCTTAATGGCACGAAAGGTCTTAAAATTGACAGAAATGGGTTGAAAGTTCTTAAAATCGTCAAAATAATGGGGCGAACTTCTTAAAATTAGAAAAACAATGGGGCTAATCATGAGTGAGAAAGAGAGTCAAGAAAAAAAATCCCTCAAGTGGAAGTCTCCCCTTAAATACACCGGTAGTCATCGAATGAGAGCCAGAACAAACTGTCATAATGTGTCGTAATTTCCAAGGGGTTAATTTTGACACAGAAATAGACCAAATATACATGTGTTCTATCGTCATGAAAATCAAACTTAGAAAAGTGGCTAGTCAAATAATATAGTAACACTCTAAATACCCACCGGACAACTTGGATCGACATTGCATATCCTTAAGGGGAGGTATTTAGTTTGTTCCCTAGACCTCCATCAAGTTTAAAATTACACCCTCTTGAATCCCTTTCAAGATAAATTTGTAAATTTTTCGGTAGAAAGATGTCCCGGCCGAAGGCCGGTTCCTCTTAAATTACAGGCTCGCTATCGCTCGCCAGGATACAATCGACACCTGAATTGCACGAAAGGTCTTAATATGGGGTGAAAGTTCTTAAAATCGCTAAACTAATGGGGAAAACGTTTCATAATATCAAAATCAATGGGGCTAAACATGAGGGAGAAAGGGGTCAAGAAAAAAATTCCTCCAGTGGAGATCTCCACTTAATGAAGATGAACGTATAGACGAAGTAAATCTGCTATTCTTCACCAACACTCAAAAGACTATTCGACTTTCGGGTCACAAATTAGAATATCATTCCGAAATGCCCTCTGTTTATTTATTGTCAGGCAAACCGAAACCAAATAAATGCCGTATCATCTCTATAAAATGAACAAATAATAATAATAATAATAATACTAACAATAATAATAATAATAATAATAATAAAAATAATAAAAATTGTGTTTCTGGTCACAAAATATAATATCATCCCAGAATAGCCAATGGGAAAACTGTATGGATATTGCATAGCATTTGTAAGTATACCTACCATTTTGATTGATAGTCAGGCAAAACATAAACCAAATAAATGTTCTATCGTTACCAAACCGAAAATATATATTTAGTTTCTGTTCGCAGCATCAAGGCAAAAATAAATGTCCTATCTTCATTTAAGGGGGAAAGACAATTTTTTGGTCGATTACATTTTTTGTTTTTTTTTGTTTTTCCAATATACCCTCTGGAAAATTTAGGTCTACATTACGCATCATTATATAATTATATGTTTAGCATTAATAGTATCTTATATACATTATAAAAGGCAATTTATATAAAACAACCGCCCTATAAGTTGAGGTACTCTTCACAAAATATAGCATCATCCTGAAATACTGTGTACATATAATTAACAATATTCCTAGCATTATAGCTGTGTTAGATTTTAAGCTGCCATAACCTAAAAATAATTTAAGCTGCGTTTTCTTGCACACAATATAGCATCATCCCAAAATAGCCTAAGGAATATCTGGATCGGAGTTGCATATCAAATAAGTATATAAGGCAATAAGATCGCGGGAAACTGCATACGGCCCACACGAGGCAGCTCCCTACTGTAGTATTATTTAACATACTGTAGGCTAGTGGTATTTAACACAGAACTATGGAGTCAATAAATGCCCTATCGTCAACAACACCTAAAGCAAAGGACGTATTTTCCGTCACAAAATACAGTATCATCCCAAAATAACCCCTGGAAAGTCTGGATTAATATTGCATAGTATGTATATATAAATATATATACCTAATCTTCTATGTACTAATCATCAAGCAAAAGATATAGCAAAATAATGTTCTATCGACACTCAAACCTACAATATAAGTTGCATTTCCGGTCACAAAATACAGTATCATTCCGAAATAACCCCTGGAAAGTCTGGATCGCCACCGTTGCATCCAGCTGTGGCCGGGTCATGAAACGCAGATTTGGTCCGTCTTGAATTATTCTGTAGAAATTCTCGGGGAAAATCTACTCTGGATATATCTCGGTTCTTGGGTTCACGATTGGCTTGGGGATTTCAGTTTCATAATGATTTTAGGCTTGTGTTCCGTTTGTTTGGCTAATGAAAAACAAAACAAAAACAAATCTATCTAAATCTATCTATCTATCTACCATATATATCACAGTATCCATTGTTTAAAATACTATGACATTGAAGCAGTGAAGTCAAGAATTATGTACGTTAAAAATCATGAACCAACATATACAATGGGTTAATGTTTACCTTTAATTTGAATTGTATCTATAAATATGTAACAGTTACTATGTATATCTTTTTATGAAATAACGAATTGACTGACTGACTGACTATCTATCTATATCTCTATCTATCTATATCTCTATCTATCTATCTATCTCTATCTATCTATATCTTTTTCTATCTATATCTATCTCTATCTATCTATATCTCTATCTATCTATATCTGTCTATCTATATATCTATCTATCTATCTATATATCTGTCCTAGCCATATGATAACTCTGATATTTGGATGGTTGTGATATCTAAATGTTTGCATTGTTGTTGTAAGCAGTTGTGAATTTGCTGGGACGGTATTGTAATCCATGAACAGCATTTTCGGTCGTCTTGCTCTAGATTCCGCACACACAAAATTTTCCTCTTTCCTTTATCGTTGGGCTTGCGATGATCTGCGTTCAATTCCAGACGCCGTGTAATATATGATATGAAACTCTGCTTTCTCACAGTGCCTTTCTTATTTCTCTCTATCCTATATTGCATTCGTTCCTTGTCTTATTAATCCTTTCTTCGTTCACATGTTTAACCCTTTGAGTACCATCGACGTGTCTTATATTTGATTCTAGCTATCTTTAGACGATATTATGCAGCTTAGGGAGAATTTGTGGTAGTTAAAAGGGTTTGTTGAGAAAGTAAGAAGCCTTAATATTGCTAGGGGTCCTTCCTAAGCTGAATAAATACGTCTAATTGTTGCCAGAATAAAATTAAAAGGACATCACCGGTACTGAATAGGTTAATCTTTTCAGTAAGGTATATATTTTGTTTAACTCATTCAGTTCCGGTGACGTCCCTTTCATTATATTCTGGCATCTATTGAACGATTTTTGCTCCGCTTAGAAAGGACGTCTACCAATTAAAAGGTTTCAAACTAACTCAGTTGATCCTTTTAGCTTCCATAGACACTTCCTAAGCTTTATGAAATCGTCTAAATGTAGCAGAAATCAAAGGCAAAGTACGTCGCCGGCACTGAAGGGGTTATATATATAATACATATGTAAACTTTTTAGTTTTCGAATAAGAATATGTTTTACCCGGTACAAACTTCGCTCCAAAGTTGTGAAACGTTCTTGGGTAGAGCAGTTAAGTTTGATAGTAGGCTATGCTCTACATTATGCAACACGTGTAAAGCACTATGCAGGACAATCTCTCTATTTCGCCGCACACGCACACACACACACACACACACACACACAAACACACACACATACAGCTCAGTGGTACCGTCCCTGCCTGCAATCCAGCAGACCGGGGTTCAAATCTCGTTCAGGTTGATGAAGGTTTTCTGAGACATAGCCGGTGGTTACCATCTCCCTTGAGCAAGGAGATGGGTCTTTGTCATTTATAATAATGTCTAGGAAGTGGGATACTAAGAGCTAAAAACTCAATTCCTGTCAAACTACAATTATGAATACAATTATGAATACAATTATGAATATAATTATGAATATAATTATGAATACACACACACACACACACACACACATAATTATACTGTAATTATAGTTATGAATTTGTGTATATTTATTTATTTATTTATTATTTTTTTAGTTTGTTTTCAGTTTGGAGGATGTTTAATTAAGTTTATTCTTTCTTTGCATATTTACTAGTGTTTGATATTTTCCATTTCCTGGCTCCTTCCTTCGATTGCTTTTCTTTTTCTCCCGGCATGACAGGTTTTCGCGAATATAGACGCATTTTCTGGCCCTTCTACTTTTCCTTTTCTTTCGATTTAAAGTTTTCCCCCGGTCTCCAGTTTGCCTTCACTCTGCCAGCCATAAAACGCTCTTATTCTTTGTATTTGTTTTCTCATTTTTGTTTTTACTTTATTTTTCCTTCTCACTTATAGTAGTATACTGTATATCACTTTTACTCGGCAGAGTCATTTTCCTTGTTTAAGTCTATATTTGCAGTGAAACAAATGAGAGCGGGAAAAGCAGAAGGTTTGGATGGTATTGCTGTGGAGTGTATAAAGAAGGGTGGAGATGTGATAATAGATTGGTTGGTGAGACTTTTCAATGTGTGCTTTGCTGTGCCAATGGTACCAATAGACTGGAAGAGTGCATGTATTGTGCCGTTGTACAAGGGGAAGGGAGATCGGCAGGAGTGTTCAAGTTATAGAGGTATTAGTTTATTGTCAGTGGTTGGAAAGCTGTATGGCAGGGTGTTGATAGAGAGGATAATAAAGTGTACGGAAGTTGCAATAGGAGAAGAACAGTGCGGTTTTAGGAGGGGAAGAGGGTGCGTGGATCAGATGTTTGCAGATGGGGAAATATTGGAACAAGTAGTGTTTTAAATATCTAGGAGGAACAATAAGCAGGAGTGGAGGTATGGAAGTGGAGGTAAAACAGAGAGTGTGTGAAGGAAGGAAGGTTTTCGGAGCAATGGGAAGTATGTGGAAGACGAGAAATCTCGGAGTGAAAGTAAAAAGTGCACTGTATCAAGGAATTGTTGTGCCAACATTGATGTATGGGGCTGAGACATGGGCTCTGAAGAAAAAGGAGAAAAGAGGGCTGGATGTGATGGAGATGAGCTGCTTGAGGAGTATGTGTGGAGTTACTCGTAGAGACAGATTGAGGAATGAAGAGATACGTAGGAGAGTGGGGCAGCAGGAACATTTGTCAGCCAGAGTGGACAGAAGGGTGCTGAGCTGGTATGGTCATGTTGAACGAATGGGAGATGAAAGGCTTACAAAGAGAATATGTGAGTCAGGTACAAGGGGAGATAGAAGGGCAGGAAGACCCCCATTGAGATGGAGAGACTGTGTAAGAAAGGCTTTGGATGATAGAGGAATGACTATAGATCAGGCAGTGGAAGTGGTGGTGGACAGGAGTGAATGGAGAATGCTTGTGAATAGTTGAGTGAACACGTGGTCATTTGGAGTAAGGGGTCGGGCGCAAGTTGGACTAGATAATAGTCCATCAGGCGCCTGGCCCGGGGAGACGATTTATATGAAGGGTGTGCCTGGAAGTGTGGTGGGAGGGCTTGTGGCTTTGGCTCCGCTGCATGTCTGCCTGCCGAGATCGGAACCTCTCCGGGTGGTCAGGGGCCAGGGGAGTGCTGGAGCGACCTTGGTAACCCTGGTCTCTGGGTCTTCTCCTGGGTGACCTGGATGTGTGAGAGTTTGTGTTTTTTATCTGCGTTTATTTTTTGTTTTATGTTGTTTTTGTGTTTTCCCTGTTCTTGCTCTGTCTTGAGTCGGCTACCCCCAAAATGGGGATTGGGCCTGAGCATATAGATAGAACACCCCGTTCTTAACATTAATCATCCATTGCAAACCCCAATGCACTTGAATAAACTGATGAAAGCATATTATGGCCCGCCCAGGATTCGAACTCAGGACACTACACCCAGAACATAAGCATCTAAACCATTACACCACCAACACAGTTAAAGGTTGAATACACGATCACGATTAATATCCATTTTCGAATTTTGAATATACCAGTTAAACTCGGCAGTGTCATTTTCCTTGTTTAAGTCTGTATTTGCATAACCCTTTCAATGTTATGACGTTCATTTATATATTATTCTTGGTAGGATCTGTGGGAGCTAAAAGATTTAATGGCCTTTATACCCCTTTCGATTCGTAGAGGACCTTCATCAGTATATGTATATTATTTATATATTTTGTTCTCTTACTCTAATCTCCTTACTATATATCAAGACTTAACCCTTTTACGCACAGGACACGATTTGAGCCTATTCTGGGATACTTTAAAAGCCTTTGTGACCATCATGGGTGTTTAGAAACCTTTAGTTTAGTCAAGTCAACCTCTGCAGTTGTCTTTGAGTTAGCTGTGGGCAGAAAACTAATTTTGGAGAGGTAATTATATAATTGAGATAACTCTATTTCTGATGGCTACTCGGCAACCCCTACGTCCACACGTGCGTGAAAGGGTTAATTTCTATAGACGCAGGGTCGTCTCATATGCCAAGTGGTTTGACGTGATATTCACCAAATTAACTATTTTACCGTTTTCCTTAGTTTAGTTTATAATTATACAGTGTTACGTGACTTTTAATTACGTAACTTTGAATTACGTGACTTTGAATTACGTGAATTTGAATTTCGTGCTTTGAATATCGTGATTTTCAATTTCGTAACTTTGAATTACGTGATTTTGAAATAAGTGTCTTTGAAATACGTGACTGAATCACGTAACTAAATTACGTGACTTTGAAATACGTGTCTTTGAATTACAAGACTGAATTACGTGACTGAATTACGTGACTGAAATACGTGACTGAAATACGTGACTTTGAATTTCGTGACTTTGAATATCGTTATTTTGAATTACGTTACTTTGAGCTTCCTTCCCTTCCTTGACTCATTGATCTACATTAACTAATCTTCTTCCAAGTGACCTAAGGGGAGTTAGTTGCTTTTTTCTGGACCCTCTTCTCCCTCATGTTCAGCCTCATTAGTTTTGAGATTTTAAGATGTTCATCCCATTAGTTTGGTGATATTAAGACCTTTTGCCCCATCTGTTTTCAATATTTAGACCTTTTGTGCCATTCAGGTGTCGATTCTTTCCTGGCGAGTAATAGCGAGCCTGTTATTATAGGAGAAAACTACCTTCAGCCAGGTAATTTCTCCACTGAAAAATTGCCAAATGTATCTCGAAGGAGAGTCTATGAAGTGTTTTTAAAACCTTGATGGAGGTCTAGCGAGGAAACTAAATATTCAATAAATAAATATACACATTTTTCAGAAAATATACCCTAACCCCCTTAAGGGGAGATTTCCACTTGAGGGAGTTTTTTCTTGACCCCTTTATCTCTCCTGTTTAGCCCCATTGCTTTTGATATTTTAAGACGTTCGCCCCATTATGTTGGCGATTTTAAGAACTTTCGCCCCATTTATGTCAATTTTAAGACCTTTCGTGCCATTTAGGTGTTGATTTTATCCTGGCGAGCATTTTTCTACCGAAAAATGTACAAATTTATCTTGAAAGGGGCTCAAGGGGGTGTAATCTTAAGCTTGAAGGATATCTAGGGACCAAACTAAAAACCTCCCCTTAATTATGATCAGTCTCCAATGCTATTTTCTGCAACTCTCTTCATCGTCGCAACATTTATGATATTTCCCTTTTCTCTATTATTTTAACTGTCTCCGTTGCTATTTACTACAACTCTCTTCGTTTTTGCAACATTAATTATACGTTTTATCTTTGCTTTTATTGTCTCGAATGCTATTTTCTGCAACCCTCTTCATCTTCGCAAATTTTATGATATTTCTCTGTAATCATTTTTGTGTTCACCTTCTCCATGCATAATTATACTGTACCTTACTTTATTGCCAGCCTTTCTCCTTTCCCGGCTCGCTTCTTTTGGGATAAGACTTTCTCCAGGAATTCCTTTATCCATCTTCGGGTGTTGTTGATTTTTCCCCTAATTTAGTATTCTCAAAAAATATTCCTGTTTCTTCTTTTCTTCATGGGGTATACCGCATTTTAAACCTTTGGAAAATTGGGACGCACTTTGACCGTCTATTCTGGCTGTCATTAGACGTTTTTATCCAGTTTAAGAAGGAGCTGTTTGACTAATAAGGGTTAAGACTATCTCAATTAGCCATCTGACTTCCACATACCCTTCCTAATCTGAATAAAATCACCATCTAATAGCCGGAAAAACAAATGAAAGGCGTTATAAATCTTGAAAGGGTTAACGTTAAAAGGGATAGACAGGTTGGGAGGGAGGGGGGGAGGGGTAACTTTACTATAGTCCGTTTATTATAGTTAGGCCACAGATCATGATAACTTATAACCTTTATAAGTACAAAACTACTAGTGTAATAGAGCTAATCTTCACCATCACAATCCTCTTCATCCATTTCTTAACCATTATCACCATCATCTTCATCACAATCATTTCATCTCCATGGCAATCATCATCATCATCATTATCACCATCATTATCACCATCATCCTCATCATTATCACCATCACAATCATCACCATCATTCCATCTTCACAATCATCCACATCCTTATCACTATCATCATCACCATCTTCATCACAATCATCACCATCAGTCCATCTTCTTGTCCTTCATGTTCCCTCCTTGCCCAATCAAATTCTTCTTCCCCACTGCCTGTCTTTACGTTTCGCATCATTCTTTCCCCTTCAGGCTAACACACAAAAACAATTCCGATGTCCGGCTGGTCAAACTATGGACTGAACAGACCAATTTGAGCATGTGGGAGTTTTAGAATAGTTGGACGGTTTGTATGTTTGGCCTAATAAGTGATGTCTCGGCACCAAGTAGATTTTTTTCTATAATTTGTATAAGCCATATCTAAACAGGATGTCTTAATTTACAGTGATATACACCAACATGTTCCTACACTTACCCACCCTATTCAACATCTGACAGGCATTAATACAGCACAGAGCGAGCCAAACGTAATGACAGCTAAGACATGACTTATTAGCGCCACCGTACAGTTGGCCAAATAAGTCGTGTCGCCGCTGTCATTACGTTTTGCTCGCTGTATGCTGTCTGTCAGATGTTGAATAGGGTGTGTAAAGATAGGCACATGGTTCTAAATCTCACTCTGAACGATGATTTAAACCTTAGATAGCCCTGATACCAATTAGTGATCAAAACATACTTGGTGCCGAGTTATAACTTATTAGCGCGACTGTACAGGCCCCCACACCTTGCACTATTTACTCGTATTCACACATTTTGTTTCTCTTAACACCCTCAGCACGATGACACAATTCTAATCAATCTTAATCATATTCTGGTTACCATTTGACGATCAGAACAGGTGAAGGTATTTAGGATTAAACTTTTACAACGGCACCTCTTATCTACTTTTCTTTTCCTATTTTTCTGAAGAGTGTAGAGAGGGGAGAAGGGGTGTTGGAGAGAGAGGAAGATATTGGAGTGGCGTTGTTATGTGCGTTTAGTCTGTATACGTCGTCAGGATGTCCCCTGACTGGGTGCGAGCATGTGAAACCTGCTAGAACGTACTACCACACCCACTAAATGTCCGCCGTGACAGGGACTCAAAGGGGTAAAATAGAACATTATATTAAAAGATTCGTTTCCAGAAATATACTTTCATAAATAGAAATAGGTGAAGTCTACGAATATTTATGAATGGTTAGACTATGGTATCAGAGTGTACATGCGTACTAGTTTGTTGTTGCTGTTCCCCAGGCTGTCTGGCCGAACAGCCCCAAGGTTTCGAGCAAGGCCAAGGCCATAGACGAGCGCCCCCGCAAAACACTCCCTGCTTACCACTAATAAAGCCTGTGTGACCGAAGCCACTCCAAGGCAGGGAGCTGAGGAGGGTGCGTAAACGCCCAGGAAACCAAAGCCCCACCCAAGGCCCTGTGACCCTCAGCAATATGAGGGCAAAGTTAAGGGGCAAAGGAAAAATGTGACGCTTTGGGTCCCAATCTCTAGGTTGGGAGATTGAGGTCAATCCACGGAAGAGACGCCGCCACTTGAGATCTAGAAAATATATAAGTACAAGGAACAGTCAGAGTAAGCTATGGGTATGGCAGAGAACGCTCAGCTCTCACTCTGATAGACCAGCCCATCACCAAACATACATACTAGTTATAACAATAGTACCCTCTCACCATCTATGTGCCCATATCTACATCTACCAGTATCTATCCATCTACCTTTCTATCTATCCAATCATGCCATTCAATCTATATCTATCTATCCATCTACCTTATCCTATATATTATCTCTATCTCAACCTCACCTTCTGGGCGGGCGGTGGTAGGAAATATGACCGCAATATCCGACAATTTGCTATCGACCCGGTAGCCTCTGATGAAGCCAAGATGAGATTGGATGTGTGTGTATGTGTGTGTGTGTGTGTGTGTGTGTGTGTGTGTGTGTGTGTGTGTGTGTGTGTGTGTTTAGGGCAGCGGGTGTGCGGGGGCTGTGCAAGAGTAGGGGGGTGGGTGGACAGAGCAGTATTTTATTCTGTATACTCTGGCCCAATCTCTACGTTTCCTATTGTTTTTCTTTTTCCCCTCTTTTTCCAATTTTTACCTTTTTTAGGGGGGCGGCCGACTCAAGACAGAGCCAGAATAGGTACAACACAACAGAAAACAATGAACACACACACACACACAAAATACAAATTCACACAATATCTGACAATGTGTCCTATCTCTATCCATCCATCCAATATCAAGTATATATAAATATACAAAAAGTTTGTAATCTGTATATTTTTATTTTGATATTGACAGATAACTTGAATTTAAAGGCGATAATAGGGATGGGTGGTGGTTGATAACTACCCGTGTTTGATGGAGGAGCAATAATGGTTTGGTGGTTCTCACAAGTAAGCCACGGTAGCCTTGTCCGTTTCTTAGTCATTAATGTGTGACTTTAACCTCATGACACAGGGATAAGTGGCTTATTTCTACAATTTTGGTAATGCACTATATTGATGAACATTAGGGCACGGTGTGAAAAAAGCTGTGTCAAAATATCATACTGATCCAACTGTTTGTTAATAAGTTATTCCCGAAAAACGATGTAACACGGCCTCTGAAACCCATGCTAGGTGTGGATTGCTTCCTGGCGAGCGAAAGCCAACCTGTAATTTTAGGCTGGGCCATTTTTATACCGGAAAACTCAATTTCAGAATCAGTCTTTCCCTCTTCCTATGACTTAATTAGCTTCAAACTCCATGTGTCCAGGCACTTTGGCTCGAACATCCCTTTATTTTGGCCCTGTCACTCTTGCAGCTCTGGGGGAGGCACTCGCTACAGGCACTTCTGCCTGTTGTCTCCCACATTCACATAGAAAACATAAACACAAAACAAAAAACAAAACCTGCACAACACCTTCCATGGGACTGATTTACTCACCCTTGTTATCATCTACCCGCCCGGCCTTATAATTATTATCTCACGGATTTGGCCTTCTACTGCTTTGACTCTACACACACACACACACACACACACACACACACACACACACACACACACACACACACACTTGTCTCTCTCACACACTCACTCTCACACACCTTCCATGTCACTGATATTACTCGGCCTTGTTATCATCTACACGCCCGGCCTTATAATTATCTCACCGACTTACCCTTCTACTGCTTTGACTCTACACACACACACACACACACACACACACACACACACACACACACACAAAGGTGACATTGGAATTCTATAGAGATCATCCAAGTAACATGATTATACATCTAATCTAGACACTTGACTATAGCATTCGTTCCTGGTCTCTATAATTTCTCCAGACCATCATCAGCATTCCTGCACACTATGGCTTTTCAATCTTCGTTCTTACTTCGTTATTACTGTACCTGGCCATAGTCCCTTTAATTTACTCACCTTCTTGCTGACTTCCTATGCTGCTAAAATGCCGGCACTGTGTGTGTGTGTGTGTGTTTGGGGTGTGTGTGTGTTTGGGGTGTGTGTGTGTGTGTGTGTGTGTGTGGTTTGTGTGTGTGTGTGTATGGTTTGTGTGTGTGTGTATGGTTTGTGTGTGTGTGTTGTGTTATGTGTGTGTGTGTGTGTGTGTGTGTGTGTGTGTGTGTGTGTGTGTGTGTGGGTGTGTGTGTGTGTGTGTGTGGGTGTGTGTGTGTGTGTGTGTGTGTCTAGTTATGTGTGTGTGTGTAACCCTTTCTGTACCGGCGATGTTCTTTTAATTTTATTATAGCTATATTTAGAAGAGTTTGTGCAGGTTAAGGAGGATCTGTGGAGGATCTCTCGCTCTCCTCTCATTCACACACCCACTGACACTCACTCACACACACACACACACACACACACACACACTCTCTGTCTCTGTCCACTCCCCACCAACACCCATGTCAGCCCCCCCCCCCCCCCCCCACCACCACCACCACCACCACGCCCACCCACGCATATATCATTCCTCACACCCGCAATAAATCCAGGTCACAGAATTTGCTGCGCTGGGAGAGGGGTGGGGAGGGGTTGGGGGTGGGGGGTGGGGCTTGAAACAGGGACAAGGCTTATCTGTGGAAAGCAGTTTGATAATATTGTGTGATAGTGTTGTGTGTAATATGTGTGTGTAGTGTGGTTTTAGTTTTGTGTTGTCTATATTCCATCTACTCCCTCTCGGACATAGGCTGAGAGCCTTTACATTCAACCGTTATTGAACAGTGAAGCCCGTGAGGTCTTGTTTCAGTCTAGGGGGTGAGGCATGTGAAGCACTTTTAGCTGCAACCAGCCCCTGCCATCTTGCCTTCACAGGATGCATGGGGCTTAGTTGTTCACTCACGGCTCGAAGCAGCCCAATCTCTGAAGCTGCCTTGCTTCACTGTCTCATCCCCTAAACTCTGACCCTTACTCTCAGAACGCCACCTGTTGAGCAATGAACTCCCTAGGCATTGTCCCCCTGTAGCATGTTTTTTAATATGGGAATATTCATACAGTGCTACTTAATCAGGGAACAATGAGGGTATTTATTTGGAGTTTCGATGGGCTGTGTGGCACTGATACTAGGTACAGCACAAATTCCATCCCAATAATATCTTCCCATTGACATATTCGAACCCGGGTCCATTGGATTACCAGTCCAGTGGCAAGACCACTCCCAACACACCTCCCCTCAATATACCCCTCCCAATATACCTCTCAATATACCGCTCCTAATATACCCCTCAATATACCCCTCCTAATATACCCCTCCTAATATAAATTACATTGTCTAATAATAGCCAGAAATCAGAAACCGTTGAAATAAAAGTGCGATATAACAATGGAATTTAATGTTAAAACGCATGAACACGTAATGGGATAAGACAAATGGTAAAAACAGGTTGTGTTTTAACGGACTGTGAATTAAGCCATTATTTTTTTTTTCTTTTTGCTTAAGGGGGTACTACTCGCTTTTTCGGGACCCCCTTCTCCCTCATGTTTAGCATATTAGTATTAAGGTTGTAAAACGTTCGTTCCGTTAGTTTGGCGATTTTGAGACCTTTCACCTAATTTTGTTGTTAATATTAAAACCTTTCGTGACCTTCATTGTTTATGTTTTGTTCAAACCCAAGGCCTTAACTAATTTTTAGAAGGAAATTTGTCTACCGAAAATGTACAAATTTATCTTGAAAGGGGGTCTAGGGGTGTTTTTCTATGTTTGATGGAGGTCTAGCGAGGAAACTAAAAAAAAAAATAAAAATAAAAAAATAAATAAATAAATAAATAAATAAATAAATATATAGACCAAAAACCAAGCACTACCCCCTTCACCCGCATACGTGATTTGTATCGTTTCCTTTTCTTCTTCTTTTCTGTTGTTTTTGCTTCGCACGCTCTCAACGCATTAGCATCTTTGGTGTTGTGCAGCGTTGACCAAAGTTTATGTACATATATATATATATATATATATTCATATACAGTATATACTTTGGCGTTGACCGGCTTCACAATTATTATGGTGTCCAGTCATCGCGGCCTCGTTCCTAGATGGCCACAGCCAAAACGACCATTAATGGGGCTATAGTCTATTCGCTGTAAGTAGGCGAGAAATCATGACTTCTATTCTCTGTAACTCAAAAAGGGCTAAACCAAACTGAACCGAACCAACCCAAACCAAACCGAACTGAAGCAAAACGAACCGAATCAACCCAAACCAAACCGAACTGAAGCAAAACGAACCGAATCAACCCAAACCAAACCGAACTGAAGCAAAACGAACCGAATCAACCCAAACTAAACCGAACTGAAGCAAACCGAACATTATGAGCCCCTTTGCGAACCATCAAAACACAATCGCGTAAATTATTATTGTAATCTGTGGACGAATGCCTGGCCTGTGCTTTCATCATCAGGGGGCACTATTTTGTATAAAAGGCAGGGTGGCTGTAAAAGTGATAAGCCTCTTACCGTTGTTGCTCCGCGCGTGTTGTCGGCGAAAACATGGTGTGGGGGGGAGGTAGGAGTCGAACCTTGGGGGGTGTGTGGGCGTGAGGGGTGGTGGGGGGTGCTTGTTAAGTGTGTTTGTCGGGGAGGGGAGGGGAGGGCGTCTATATTTGGGAGTGTTGGGTAGAGGTGTGTGGGCCGGAGAGGCTTGGGGTGTGGGAGATGCTTGTTATGTGTTTGTGTGTGTGTGTGTGGGGGGGGGGGGGGAGGGAGGGCACCTAAATTTAGGGTGTGGGGGGGGTTTGGGGGTTTGGGGGGGGGGGAGGCGGGCCTTGGGGGGTGGAGTAGGCGACTAACTTGGGGGAGGGAGGAAGTTTGGGAGGGGGGGGGGGGTACTTGTTACGTGTGTTTGAAGGGGTGCGGGGGGAGGGCGTCGAACCTTGGGGTGTGTGGGGGAGGGTAATAATTTCAGGCTCTCTCACATTGGAATCGGAAACTGAGCTAAAGATAGATAATGCTAGGCGGTTGATTTCTGATTAAACTTAACATTTGAAAGATTCATATTTGTTTTCTAACCCACCAATATATTTACAAATAAACCTAACTAATGAAATTAATGAAAGTAATGAAAACATGTGTTAGTTACTCCAAGGACTCGAACCTAGGATACTCACACCGAAATTCCGCACATTAAGCATTAAGCTATCAAGACAGCCTACAATTGCCCATAAAAATTGACGAAACAAATAGCTCGTGTGACGGTGCACTATGGAATGTTATGTTTTCGTATGTTAGGTAGGCATTCTGTAGTGTAGCAACATTCACCTAATGTTGAATAACCTGTGTAATGTAGTTCAGTTTGTGTAAGCGTGTTGCGAGGAATATACAACAAAGAATGTTTTTGAAACTTGGAATTTCACGCACTGCAGATGTTTATTCCTTCAGCGCATTATATAACTTTTTTTTAATTGATTTTGGTGTTTATTTGATGATTATTTACTGATAAGGACAAATATCTACTATGGGTTTCAGAGGCTGTGTTGCATCGTTTTTCGGGAATAACGTATTAACGAACAGTTGGATTAGTATGATATTTGACACCGCTTTTTTCACACCGTGCCCTAATTGTCGTCAATATAGTGCATTACCAAAAGTGTAGAATTAAGCTAGTTGTCCCTGTGTCATGAGGTTAAAGTCACACCTGAATGATGAGGAAACGGACAAGGCTACCGTGTGTACCTGTGAAACCACCAACCCATTATTGCTCCTCCATCAAACACGGTCGTTATCAGCCACCATCCAACCCTACCATCGCCTTTACAATAAAGTTATGTCACTATCAAATAGAAATAACACATTATTTTTGTATATTTCTATTTGATAGTGACAGATAACCGACAGTAAAGACGATAGTAGGGTTGGGTGGTGGCTGATAACTACCGTGTTTTGATGGAGGAGCAATAATGGTTTGGTGGTTTCACAGGTACATACTAATAACCTGGCCTAATTGTGACAGCCCTCCATGCCTCCGACCACACCACCAATCCATCACTCAATTATTAGTGCAATAATTACCCCCGCAGTGCAGAACATTACCGGGTATATTGCAATGTTTTCATTACCTCATTAACTTTTTCTCTCTCTCTCTAGTTTACAATAATGTCCAATTGTGTACCCTCCCCTTCTCTCTCTCTCTTTCTCTAGTTTACAATAATGTCCAATTGTGTACCCTCCTCTTCTCTCTCTCTCTCTAGTTTACAATAATGTCCAATTGTGTACCCTCCCCTTCTCTCTCTCTCTCTCTCTCTCTTGTTTACAATAATGTCCAATTGTGTACCCTCCCCTTCTCTCTCTCTCTCTCTAGTTTACAATAATGTCCAATTGTGTACCCTCCCCTTCTCTCTCTCTCTCTCTCTCTCTCTAGTTTACAATAATGTCCAATTGTGTACCCTCCCCTTCTCTCTCTCTCTCTCTCTCTAGTTTACAATAATGTCCAATTGTGTACCCTCCCTTCTCTCTCTCTCTCTCTCTTGTTTACAATAATGTCCAATTGTGTACCCTCCCCTTCTAACTCTCTCTCTCTCTCTCTCTCTCTCTCTCTTTCCTTACCTATCTTTTTTATCATCCAACACCTTCATTAACCCCCCACCCCCCACCTCCTCACCTGACGAGCTGAGAATAACAAGTGCCCTCATTTACCTTGCCTCTTTCCTGGCTTTCTTTTCCCCGGCTGTGTATTCTGGTGGTTAGCTTCTGTTTATATATATGTGTGGGTGTGTCTCTATTGTTATGTCAGGTCAGGTGAAGGTATTGAGGGATAAGCCTTTTACAACGGCACCTCGTATCTACATTCTAATTTTCCTATTTTTCTGGAGAGTGTAGAGAGGGGAGAAAGGGGTGTTGGAGAGAGAGGAAGCTGTTGGAGTGGCTTTGTTATGCGTGTTATTTGTCTGTATAAGTCGTCGAGGTGTGTGTGTGTGCAACCCTTCCCTCTTCTTCTTCTTGGCAAGGGGTATGTCATTCGTCATCATTTACTGCACAATGTTTGTAATTTTATACTTTTATGATTACCCTCCCTTGGTTGGGTTGGGTTGGGAGGGACAGAAAGAGATGAAAAAGATGAACACAGAGCTTAGTGTGAAGAAATATATATATACAGTATATAAACAAAGAATAAAATTTATAGGAGTAAGATATAAATGTCATGAACCAAATAAATATAATAAATGGTGGCTATCTCTTCGCTATCGCTGGCCAGGGGAAAATCGACTCCTAATAATGGCAAAAGATAGGGCGAAAGGTCTTAAAATCGTCAAAGTAATAGGGCGAACACCATAACATCTCAAAACCAATGGGGCTAAACATGAAGGAGAAGGGGAACCATAAGAAACCAAAACCTCCTCTTTAAGCTTGATGTATATGTAACTAGATTTACATTAATGTTGCTATACTTATATATTTTAACTATAGTTAATACCTGTCCTGCTTTTCAGATTGCGAAGGAACTGTCATAGCCCAGTGTCAATTAGGTAAGTGTTTGGAGAGAGAGAGAGAGAGAGAGAGAGATATTTGATCTACACTGTAACACCTGAGTATGAAATATAAAATAGAAAGGGAACATCATGACACATAATTTTATATTGAGGTTTTGTCCATTGGGGTTTTGTCCATTGGGGTTTTGTCCATTGGGGTTTTGTCCATTGGGGTTTTGTCCATTGGGGTTTTGTCCATTGGGGTTTTGTCCATTGGGGTTTTGTCCATTGGGGTTTTGTCCATTGGGGTTTTGTCCATTGGGGTTTTGTCCATTGGGGTTTTGTCCATCGGGGTTTAGTCTATTGGTTTTTTTTCCATTGGGGTAACAAAATGAAAATGTAACAGAGGACTGATTTTTCGTCTCCTACAGCAATGCAGACAGCAAATGTAGATTAAAATGTTATGACGACATTCTATTAGTCTAGCTGAAATTGTTTATACAACAAATGTTCCTGCACAGAGAGACTATCCTGGAACTGTGGAATTTGCATTTGTTTTCATGTTGCACAGTGGCGCTAATAAGTCATGTCTCAGCTGTCATTACGTTTGGCTCACTCTGTGCTGTATTAATGTCTGTCAGATATTAAATAGAGTGCGTAAGTGTAGCAACATGGTTGTACTGTATATCTCACTCAAAAAAAGAAATCGTGGTAAATATTGCTGATACCAATTATTGATCAAAACATAATCGGTGCCAAAATATTACTTATTATGTCGACTGTACTTAACTCGAAGGTAAATGAATTTATTCGTAACGTGTGGAAGGTAAAAATATCTGCAAAGCTCTCCGCTCTGGTAAAAATAATTGTAATTTTTTCACCCCAAACCACGTTGCAGAGACTCCTGTTTTCAGAATGTTGATGTGATTAATACTACAGTGTATTTTCATGATGGCTCGAACCGTTGACATTTTTTCTCTTTGTTTCTTAATCTCTCTCTATCTATTTACTTGTTCTTTCTATTGCATATTATCAGTATTATTATTATCAGTATTATTATTATCTCGCTCTCTCTCTCTCTATCTATCTATCTATCTACATTTAGTAAATTTAGATGAGTTCTGTAAAATATCGTTTATCTTTGGAACAGGTCTCTTACAAAACTCATCTAAATTCACTAAATATATATATTCAGATCTCCTCAAGGTCAGAGCCGGTATTGATATAGATATATAGAAACATACACCGCACATCTCTCTCCATTTGCACAACACTACTAGATCTGCATTTCACCGAACAGTTTCTCCGCTGGGGAAAATACAATATTAAAACGTGCTAGACTGGAGAGAGAGAGAGAGAGAGAGAGAGAGAGAGGAGAGAGAGAGAGAGAGAGAGAGAGAGAGAGAGAGAGAGAGAGAGAGAGAGAGAGAGAGAGAGAGAGAGAGAGAGAGAGAGAGAGAGAGAGAGAGAGAGAGAGAGAGAGAGAGAGAGAGAGAGAGAGAGAGAGAGAGAGAGAGAGAGAGAGAGAGAGAGAGAGAGAGAGAGAGAGAGTAATCGGATCATACTTTATAGCTCATTTCGTTGCGAGTCTCTAGTTTCTCACCATGTCATAAGTTATATAATTACTATTAAGAAATGACTCCAGCACTCTGTCTGTCATTCCCACACTATACCCTATCCCAAGCAAGTAGTCCAAAACTCCTGAACATTCACCTCTATAACTCACAGACAACTATAGGTAGCACCAGCGAACTTGACAAAAATCTTGAACCCTTAACTTCTTATAATTCGAAAGGAATGAAAGCAATCGGGCTGACGTTTCTATCTTTGGGAAGAGTCCACCAGGAAATAGATGTGGATATTTACAGCCAGTTTGCTCTAGGCCCTTTTGAGTTACAGAGAGGTCAGGGATCAAGATTACTGTCAAGTTCGTTGGCGCTACCTATAGTGTAATCGAGCTAATATTTCTGTCATTTCGGAAGGGTCGGTCAGTCAGGGAATACAGTACATGTGGAAATGTACAACCCATTTGCTCTGGTCCTTTTTGAGTTACAGAGGTATAGGGTTCACGATTGCCGGCCCTCTAATTTGGAACAGGGTATAGGCCTATGGTACTTCAGAATATGCTGCTGTAAGGGGGATGGGCGTATTTAGGGACAGAGGGAGAGGTAGACCGAATGAAAGGTGGAAGGATGGAGTGAGGAAGTACATGAACGAAGGCGGTGCTGGTTGGGGGGAGGGGCGTCGACTGACTGGGGACAGAGGTGCATGGGGGCGGTTCGTTCGTGGCCACACCTTCGGGGATCACGGCGTCAGGCAATATATAGATAGATAGATTATTATTATTATATTTTTAAAGTTTCCTCCCTAGACTTACATCAAGCTTAAAACCAACACCCCCAGGCCCCCCTTCAAGATAAATTTGTAAATTTTTCGATAGAAAAATGTCACAGCCAAAGGCCGGTTCCTCTTAAATTACAGGCTCGCTATCGCTCGCCAGGAAAATATCGATACCTAAATGACACGAACAGTCTCAATATTGACAAAGAAATGGGGCAAAAGGTCTAAAATCGCCAAACTGATGGGCCGAACGTCTTAAAATAAACAAACTAATGGGGCTAAACATGAGGAAGAAGGGGAACCAGAAAACGGCTCATCTCCCCTGAACAGATACATGGGTTCACCACACGACTTTGCACTTGACATTTTAACAGAACGCCAGACAACATTTCACCAGACATTTCCTCATACATTTTACCGAGCGACATTTCGTCATAATTCTCACCAACGACATTTCACCATACCAGACAGCATTTCATCAGACAATTTACCATACATTTCTTTATATATTTCACCAACGACATTTTACCATACCAGACAGCATTTCATCAGACAATTTACCATACATTTCTTTATAATTTTCTCACCAACGACATTTTACCATACATTTCACCCGCCATTTGATCATACATTTTACCATACGTAAATATTAGACATCACCAGTCATAATTTCACCAAACACTTCACCAGACTACACTCACCACACATCATATCAATATACATTTCACCAGGATAAATTCTTCTATATATATTAGTAAGTAATTCTCCGTATAAATATCAGCAAACTCCATTATTTCAATAAACATAATTTCAAAACTTTTCTCCAGATATCATTCCACCATAAATAATTTCAACAGTCCTATATTACACAATTATTTCCACAGACAACAGCTTAGTATTAATTAAACTTTGCTTTGGATTGTTTAAGTGTGTGTGTATGTGTGTAAGCTATGTGTGTTTGTGTGGGTAGACTACGTGTGTGTCTGTGTGTGTGTGTGTAGGTTATGTCTGTTTGTGTGCGTGTGTGTGTAGGTTATGTGTGTTTGAGGGGGTAGACTACGTGTGTGTGTTTGTGTGGGTGTAGGCTATGTGTGTTTGTGTGGGTAGACTACATGTGTGGGTGTGTGGGTGTAGGCTATGTGTGTTTGTGTGTGTAGTCTAGGTGTGTTTGTGTGTGTAGTCTAGGTGTGTTTGAGTGGGAAGACTACGTGTGTGTGTGTGTGTGTGTGTGTGTGTGTGTGTGTGTGTGTGTGTGTGTGTGTGTGTGTGTGTGTGTGTGTGTGTGTGGTGTGTTGTTGTGTGTGTGTGTGTGTGTGTGTGTGTGTGTGTGTGTGTGTGTCCCATGAGTACAGCACACGGGACACAAGCTAATTACCCATCATTTTTCAAAACACAAATACAATACTTCGTTAAAATAATCTGCGTGACACTACCCAGATTCTGAATAACGGCATTTTGTTCGTTCCGATGCAACACCATGAAAGTGTTCGCTCGAATAAAGAATACACAATCAAACTTTAAAAGGAGCCCACCTCGCTGTTTTCTCTTTCTCTCCCTCTCTCTTTGGCTTGTATCCATTCGGCCCCATTCAGTCTACTGTTTTTAGACGCTTACCTACATCCAGGTGTCAATATTTTCCTGGCGAGCGGTAGCGAGCCAGCATATATATTTGTTTTTGCTTACAACAGGCTAAATTTGTACATATTTTGATAGAAAAATTTCTCCGGCGTAGCCGGATTTCTCCATACAATGCTGGCTCGCTATCGCTCGCTAGGAAGAAATCGACACCTGGATGGAGAGAAACGTCTTAAAACAGTTGGCTGTATGGGGCCGAATGGATACAAGCCAGAGAAAGAGAGAACATGAGAGAAAGAGAACAAAAGCAGGTGACCCCCACTTAAGCTCAGAGTTGGAGCTCGACGCAGCACCCTTTGACACGCTATACAAAATTCCCTCTAATATGCAATTTTATTGGGAGTTTGGGAGACTGAAACGAAATATTGAGGCAGTGGGGAAGGAATTCAGTGTAGATTCATTTGTTTGGGTTTCATAGAGTTACCCCCTCAAAAAAATAAAAAAATAAAAAATAAAATAAAAATGAAATAAAATAAAAAATAAATAAAAAAAGGAAAAGTGTGGATTGGGCCTGAGTAAATAGATAGATGTATAGAATTACATAGATACACATGCCACACAGACCACTTGGGCCAGCCGAGGTGATCCAATTGAGTGTGTGTATGTTTGCATATTTGCCTGTTTGTAGGATTTTATGTAAGACAACCCTTTCAGAAACATAACATATTTTTGCATTTTATTTTGGGTACTATTAGAAGTTTCTTTGTAGATTGGGAAGGACCTGTATGTAATAAAGAAGGTTAATACTAAACAAAGAAATGAAGGGGTTCTTAGTCGAACAATTGATTCATTTATGCAGTTTATTCATTAACAGGTTCAATGACAGACAATTATATGGGTGCAATCTTGAGGTGTCTCCAGTCTCACCACAGTTCGTTAGTTATGGTTCCTACAAAACTTCGTAGACGGTGGAAAGCGGGAGAAGACAGTTCGGGGGTCTACTCTGAGATCGGCAACGAAGGTGGTGACATCATACCTGTGTTGTCTTGCAAAGGTTAACTAGGTTGATGGCGTTGTGTCGATGATCCACTCTGTATTATAATCGAGCTCTGAGTGCCGTTCCCAGGGCACTTGTTCGATGATCCTAGTGACGGCTGCAGATGTTGATCTGGCTGAGGCTCCAAGCACAGGAATGGAGCTAGGTACTGGGTTCGATGCAGAGAGTGGCACAGGTGAAGTTGCAGGTAAAGGAACAAGTACTGGTGCCTTTGTAGCTTTGTTGAGGTCTTCTCGCATGTGATGCACGTCTTGAGGGTTGACTGGGGTGATGGGGACAACTGGACCACAGCTTCATGGTTGCCGACTAAACTTCATTGACTGCACGAATTGCTGGTGCACAGAGTTCTAGTTGGCTGTCTATGTGATAGGACGTGCTGTTTACAGTTTTGGGTTGTCTGCGTAGCAGAATGAGATAATTCACAGATTTCCAGGGGTCTGACTTGCCCAGAAATTATAAGAAAGGTCTTAGTGCTTAGCTGGCCTGAGGTTCTCCTCATTCCTTGCCGACAATTCTCTTTTCTCGCTTGTTTTGCTGATCCTTTGGCTTGACGTCACAGAGGCATTTGCGTATGAAGGAATCAAAGGATTAGTAAGTCGTTCAGGAACTCTGAGGGATCAAGGTGCGAGCTTTATGGTGATTCTGAACTGGTTGGGCAAGGCACCGAGGTAGTTGGCAGGAAATCTTAATTCCAGTAATTAAGATTCCAGTTCTTTCAGAAGGTCCAACAGGTGATGATGCGAAAAAAAACTGTCTATTCCTTGGAATTGAAGCTTAATTGATACCTGTACTATCTCAACTAAATCTCTGGATCTCTTAAGTCTTGCTGAACAAAATTTTCTAGTGCTAGTCAGTATTCATGGGAGAAATTCGTCGCCGAATAATGAAAGGGTTAATATTCCTTTGGCCATGATATTGCGACTGCAATATCTGACGTCGAGTGCGTTGTGTCTGGTCTCGATTCCTCACTTGATATGACGGAACTTGTATAATTATGCACATATTTCTCTCGTGTTGCATATATGAATGATGGCTTTATTAATGTCGGATTGTGCAATACAGTATGTAATATTAGTAAATAATAATTGGTTTATTTCGAACTAAAAGGTAATGAGCCTGAACATACACAGTTCCCTAACTGTCTTGATAGCCTAATGCATAGTGTCCGGAATTTCGGTGTGAGTATCCTAGGTTCGAGTCCTTGGAGTACCACATGTATTTATTACTGTCATTGATTTCATTAGTTAAATTTATTTGTAAATTAATTGGTGGTTGGTGAAAACAAATATGAATATATTATCCTAAGTGCTCAACAGACTAACTTTACCTGCTACAAAATCGCCCCATGTTGGTATGGGATATGGTGGTCCTCAGATACCAGCCCGTTTAGACCTAATCTTCATGTTCAAGGAATATTTGTGTGAGAAAGCTCACCTGCACGCAGTGGGATACGAATGCTCGCGGCTTGATAAATTGACTGAATTAAAATACAAACTTAGTATGGCTTGTATGTGTCTATATTTAATGACTTGTATGTATGTATGGAAAACATAAATTATACCTTAGTGAGAGAGAGAGAGAGAGAGAGGGAGAGTGTGTGTGTGTGTGAGTGTAGGTGTGTATGTGTATGAGATATAGTACAAAGGAGTACAAAGGAAATCCAGCAACAACAGATCTAGTGACCCTTCTAGGCTGCTTGTCCTCCAAAACACTGAGGATCAAGTGTCCAAACAGTGGTTTAGAGTGGGTAAGGGAACATTGGAAAGGGAACTACTAACCTGGAACTAATGTCCGTGGCAGGATTAGGAAGTTAGTAGGGGACAGATGGGTTAGTAACTGAGAGGAGGATAAAATAAAGTTATTAATTTACAAACGCAGTCAGTCGCGAGTTTGATGCAAGAAGTTTGTCTAAGCGGAGTTTAAATGAATCAACGGTGCTGCAGTCTATAACGTCTCGGGGAAGCCCATTCCACAAGTTGACAACTCGATTGAAGAAGAAATTCTTAGATTCGTGTGAGTTAAAAGATTTACCAATAATTTTGCAACCGTTTCCCCGCGTGTAATTAGATTGGTCGATAGTGAAGTACTTACTACAGTTCATATTGTCGATGCCTTTGATGATTTTGAACACTTGAATTAAGTCACCTCTTAATCTGCGCTGGGTTAAAGGATATAGATTTAATTCTCTAAGACGCTCTTCGTATGGTTTGTTCTTTAGGCTAGGTATAATTTTGGTAACTCTACGTTGAACTCGTTCTAGCTTGTTTATATCTTTTTGGTAATAAGGGCACCAGGATTGAACGGAGTATTCCAGAAGAGGGCGGACTAAGGAATTGTAAAGGGTTAGGATAACTTCTTTGGATTTATGCTCAAATGACCTGCCTATAAAGCCAATTATTTTGTTTGCCTTCTTACCAACTTCTGAACATTGTTGACTCGGTTTTAGGTTACTCGATATTGTTACTCCCAGATCGGTTTCTCTGTTTACATTCTTAAGCTGAGTGCCATTCATCGAATAGTTTGCTTTCTCATTTAGATATCCGATATGTAGTACTTTACATTTATCCGCATTGAAACTCATTTGCCAAATTTGGGCCCAACATGACAATTTATCTAGATTGTGTTGCATATCGTCAACTTGTTCTTTTGAGAGTACGCTATTTGCAATTTTTTGTATCGTCAGCAAATTTTTAGATTGTACAGGTGAGACCCTCATCTATGTCGTTGATGTAAATTAGAAAGAGAATTGGTCCTAGTACCGATCCCTGGGGTACCCCGCTACTTACATTGGTCCATTTAGATGCCTTACCGTTTATGACTACTCTTTGCTTTCTGTCGCTGAGCCAATTTTCTATCCATTTCAACACACCGTCTTGTATTCCATGCGCTTTTAGTTTTAGCAGTAAACGTTTGTGGGGAACTTTGTCAAAGGCCTTTTGAAAATCAAGGTATATAATATCTACAGCTTTACTCTCATCGTAGAGGTTGAGGATATCGTGGAAGAAGTCTAAGAGGTTTGTTAAACAAGAACGTTTTTTACGAAAGCCGTGTTGAGTATCTTTAAGTAAGTTATTTGCCTCTAAGTGATTTAAGAGTCTGTCTCTTATGACCGTTTCTAGCATTTACATACAATTGAGGTTAAGCTAATTGGACGATAGTTACTGGGTAGGGATTTGCTGCCTTTTTTGAATATCGGTGTTACGTTGGCTAGCTTCCACTGATCAGGCATAGTCCCAGACTGCAAGGATTCATTGAATAGCAATGTCAGTGGTTTGGAGAGCTCATCCTTAGCTTCCTTTAGAACTCTAGGCGAGATTGTATCAGGTCCAGGCGTTTTATTTACCTTGAGTTTATCTAAACAGACAGACAAACTATAGTGTGGGTGTATGAGAGAGAGAGAGAGGCAGAAAGATACAGACAGACAGACAAAGAGCGTTACTTTCATCCGGGTTGTAGTGTTCCGTTATTGCCTTTCACTCCACACTTCAGGCCCGGTATACAACAACGGCAACAACAAACTCCCGGAATATTGTAATTGTCTAGCCAGAGTTGGTGAGTTACTACGACGCGCAAACTTTGGGGCGGCCTCTTTCTCATCCCATACCATCCTGTCGAGAGTGTCTGTCTGTCTCTCTCTCTCTCTGTCTCTCTCTCTCTCTCTCTCTCTCTGTCTCTCTCTCTCTCTCTCTCTCTCTCTCTCTCTCTCTCTCTCTCTCTCTGTCTGTGTCTGTCTGTCTGTCTGTCTGTCTGTCTGTCTTTATTTATGTCTCACTCTCATTTACTCAGTCTCTCTCTCTGTCTGTCTGTCTGTCTCACTCTCATTTACTCACTCTTATTCTCTCTGTCTATCTGCCATCTCTCTCTCTCTCCCCCCCCTCTCTCTCTCCTCCCCCCCCCCCTCTCTCCCACTCCTGTCAAAGTTGAAATGATGGGTAGAATATTCATACCGTAATGGCCACCCGATGAAAGGCGTGTGTCTGCTTATAACATCAAAAGGACCTAACCTTTCATTGCCTATTAGGGGATATAATGCCGACCAGCTCTTTTAAGGGGAGATGTCCATTTGAGGGATTTTTTTCTGGAACCCTTTCTCCCTCATGTTTAGCCCCATTGCTTTTGAGATTTTAAGACCTTCGCCCTAGTAGTTTGGATATTTTAAGACATATTGCCCCATTTCTGTCAATTTTAAGACCTTTTGTGCCGTTAAGGTGTCGCTTTTTCCTGGCGAGCGGTAGCGAGCCTGTAATTTAAGAGCAACCGGCCTCCGGCCTGGAAATTTTTCTACCAAAAAATGTACAAATTTATCTTGAAAGGGGGTCTAGGGGATGTAATTTTAAGCTTGATGAAAAAGTAGGGAACAAACTAAATACCTCCCCTTAAGGAGGCCCACCTCGCTTTGTTTCTCTTTCTCTCCCTCTCTCTCTTTGGCTTGTTTTAAGACGTTTATCCCCATCCAGGTGTCAATTTCTTCCTGGCGAACGATAGCGAGCCAGCATTGTATGGAGAAACCCGGCTTCGCCGGAGACATTTTTCTATAGAAAAATGTAAAAATTCAGCTTGCTGTCGAAACAAACATGTATATATACTGGCTCGCTACCGCTGGCGAGGAAAATATTGAAACCTGGATGGGGGTAAACGTCTTAAAACAGTAGGCTGAATGGGGCCGAATGGATACAAGCCAAAGAGAGAGGGAGAGAAAGGCCTGGGTCTGCTTATAACATCAAACAGACCTGACCTCTCATTGATGCATATTAGGTGATAATGCTGGCCAACTCTTTTAAGGGAGCCCACCTCGCTTTATTTCTCTTTCTCTCCCTCTCTCTCTTTGGCTTGTATCCATTCGGCCCCATTCAGCCTACTGTATTAAAACGTTTACCCCCATCCAGGTGTCAAGCATATATATATATATATATATATATATATATTTGTTTTGACAGCAAGCTAAATTTGTACATTTTTCGATAGAAAAATGTCTCCAGCGAAGCCGGATTTCTCCATACAATGCTGGCTCGCTATCGCTCGCCAGGAAGAAATCAGCACCTGGATGGGGATAAACGTCTTAAAACAGTTGGCTGAATGGGGCCGAATGGATACAAGCCAGGGAAAGAGAGAAAAGGAGAGAAAGATAAAACAAAAACCGGCGACCCCCCTTAACCCTTTCAGTACTAGAGGTCGTGGCTCAGTTGGAAAATGATTCTAGTGGTACCCAGAATACAAGATAATAATCGACACAGAAATGAAGCGAAAGGTCTTAAAATCGCCAGAATAATGGGGCAAAATGTCTTAACCCTCTTGCTATCCTGTGGACTCGAGGGTTGCCGTTTATCATTCAGAAATAGAAGTCTCATAATTACCTCGCGAAAATTAAGTATCTGCCCACAGTTGAAAATTAAGTATCTGCCCACAGTTGAAAATTAAGTATCTGCCCACAGTTGAAAATTAAGTATCTGCCCACAGTTGAAAATTAAGTATCTGCCCACAGTTGAAAATTAAGTATCTGCCCACAGTTGAAAACAATCTTCTTACGTTCAGACATATTTTGCAACATATTCATATTTTTTCACCAACCAACTTTACTTCTAAACTCAATTAATGCAATCAACAAGTACATGTGGCACTCCAAGGACTCGAACCTAGGATACTCATGCTGAAATTCCGCGCATTTATGCATTACGCTATCAAGACATTTAGCAGACATACTTTGCAACATACAAGATATAAATTTTGCAACATACAAAACACATACTTTGCACCATAAAACATACATATTTGGCAACATACAAAATAATTATTTTGCAACATACAAGAGATATATTTTGCAACATATACCAGACATATCTTGCATCGTATAACAAAAATATTTCGCAACAAATATTACAAACACTTTAATGTTGCAGACTGAGTCTACAAAAGGTCAGTCTGAGATATTAACCCCTTCTGTTCGGCGACGTCTTTTTAACTTTATTCTGACTACTGTACTATTAGACGATTTCATCCTGTTTAAAAAGGGCCTCCAGCAATTAACAGGCTTCGCACTACCTCCCTCAACCCTTTCTACTTCAACAGATCATTCTTAAACGGCATAAAATCGTCTAAATATAGCAAGAATATGAGTAAAAAGGCGTCGCCGGTACAGAAGGGGTTACTTCATTCGGCCATCTATACTAAAAGTGATATTTTACACTCACAACGAACACTCGACCAAAAAAACAATCTTTACACTGGTGAGCTGTAAATAATCTAGTGTGAACGGAATGAATCGGGTGAAACATAAGTCTGTGAAGTATTATCATAAGATTTCGACCCACTTCCAGAATGTTTAGAGCGTTAGTGTAAAGATGGTTTTTTGGGGGGGTCGAGTTTACAACCGAACCACGGAAGTGATAATTATGCACCAGAATAAGAAATATGGTCACAGGTTTTAAATGTAAAGAGAACGTAATGTTGCGTAGTAGTTGAATTTCAGGGCTGAGGCAAAAATACAAGCTACGTATGAAAGTGCTTCACATCTCCATTAAGGGGGGATATTTGTAATTATTAGTTTATTTACATATGTTGTATTATCTTCTTCGTCTTCTCCTTCTTCGTCTTCTTCTTCTTCTTCTTCTTCTTCTTCTACTTCTTCTTCTTCTTCTTAATTTTATAGTCAAACCATTTTATGAAGTCAGCTCTCTGTCCATGGATTGGCAGCACTGGAGGTTCGACTTATCAAGTGTAATTTGATACCACGGATATGAAACCTCTTGACCTAGCCTCTCTCTCTCTCTCTCTCTCTCTCTCGACTTATCAAGTGTAATTTGATACCACGGATATGAAACCTCTTGACCTAGCCTCTCTCTCTCTCTCTCTCTCTCTCTCTCTCTCTCTCTCTCTCTCTCTCTCTCTCTCTCTCTCTCTCTCTTTCAACGCCTCCCCCTGCTATCAAAGAGTAACAGGGACAGAGAGAGTGCTAACTGCCTGCATGATACTTGTCTTTGAGTGCAATATTGTGTGAGTGTGTGTGTGTGAGAGAGAGAGAGACCCCCCCCCCCTTCACTCACTCAATGGTCGGAGGGAAGAGACCGGACAGAGGCAATTTAATTAATACCCTGGAGCCTCCTTGACCCACTGCTTCAACAGGACAAAATAAGCGGTCAAGCTAGAGGGCTAACCTGTTGTACAAGCTCTGTTCATATTAACCCTTAAAATATACAGTCGGCCTAATAAGTGATGTCTCGGCACCAAGTATGTTTTGATCAATAATTGGTATCGGCAATATCTAAAACTTGATTTATTCATTTCGAGTGATATATATAACCATGTTCCTACACTTATCCATACTATTCAACATCTGACAGACATTAATACAGCACAGAGCGAGCCAAACGTAATGACAGCTGAGACATGACTATATTAGCGCGACCGTACAATACGCATTTCTGTTTTGTCTTCTGGTTATTATTTGACGATTCTCTTAAGATTAGGAAGGGTATATAGAAGTCAGAGGGTTAATCGAGACCGTCTTTACTCTTATAATTCCCAAATAGGTCCTTCCTAAACTGTATAATATCGTCTAATGAGGACCAGGATAAACAGTCAAAATACGTCACGATCTTCAAAGGGTTAAACGGGAGTAATATTTCTTAGAAGTCCCCACAGGGTAACCTGGCAGAGATTTTTTTTTTGTTTTTATAACCCATGCCTATTCTCGCAAAGGATCAATGCAATCTGATCGAATTGGCTGCCCCCTCCCCCCACCCCCTCGCAAGTGCTTAATTGACTATGAGGGCCTGGATGTTAATTGAGCTCCAGTTCACCCTTTTCATTCCTCTAGATCTTTCCTAAGTTATCTGTCTAATGATACCCAGGATTAATGCAAAAAAAAAAAAAAAAAAAAAAAAAAAAAAAAAAAAAACACGTCCTCGTAAACTGAAAGAGTTAAAGAATGTTAATTGAATTTAAAGTCCAATAACTTCGACAGGTCATTCCTAAGCTATAACTTCTTACTATAGATGCACTAAATTTACTAAATTGAATAAAGTTTCGACCATTGTAATACACTAACTATCTATCTATCTATCTACCTATCTATTGCCGGACGCACTACTTATAATACTTTTACTTATTTACTACTTTTACTTATTGACTACTTTTTACTTATTTACTAATTTACTACTTCTACTTATTGACTACTTTTACTACTTTTACTTATTGACTACTTTTACTACTTTTACTTATTGACTACTTTTACTACTTTTATTTATTGACTACTTTTACTTATTTACTACTTTTGTTTATTGATTACTTTTACTTATTGACTACTTTTACTACTTTTACTTATTGACTACTTTTACTTATTGACTACTTTTACTACTTTTACTTATTGACTACTTTTACTTATTGACTACTTTTACTTATTGACTACTTTTACTTATTGACTACTTTTACTTATTGACTACTTTTACTTATTGACTACTTTTACTACTTTTACTTATTGACTACTTTTACTACTTTTACTTATTGACTACTTTTACTACTTTTACTTATTGACTACTTTTACTTATTGACTACTTTTACTACTTTTACTTATTGACTACTTTTACTTATTGACTACTTTACTAATTTTACTTATTTACTACTTTTACTACTTTTACTTATTTACTACTTTTACTACTTTTACTTATTTACTACTTTTACTTATTAACTACTTTTTACTACTTTTACTGGGCGGGTGCCCAACCCCGAAAAGGGTTGAAATAGGGGAGCTATCCCTCCCCCCGCCAAAGGCGGCTTTCTAGGGCCTTTCCTAGCTGATGCCGAGAGGATTGGGTTCTAGTCATGTGGTGATGGGCTGGTCTATCAGAGTGAGAACTGAGCAATCTCTGCCATACCCATAGCTTACTCTGACTGTTCCTTTTACTTATATATTTTCTAGATCTCAAGTGACGGAGTCTCTAACGTGGATTGACCTCCCAATCTACCAAGATTGGAAGCCAAAGCGTCACATTTTTCCCTTGCCCCTCAACTTTCTCTTCATAATTGCTGAGGGGCACAGGGCCCTGGGTGGGGCTTTGGTTTCCCGGGCATTTCCGCACCCTCCTCAGCTCCCCGCCATGGAGTGGCTTCGGTCACCCAGGCTTTATTGTGGTCGACGGGGAGGGTTCTGTGGGGCGCTCGGTTATGGCCTTGGCCTTGCTCGGGGCCTTGGGGCTGTTCGGCCAGGCAGCTTGGGGAACAACAACAACAACAACAACTACTTTTACTTATTCACTACTTTTACTTATTTACTACTTTTACTTATTTACTACTTTTACTTATTGACTACTTTTACTACTTTTACTTACTGACTACTTTTACTTATTGACTACTTTTACTACTACTTATTGACTACTTTTACTTATTGACTACTTTTACTACTTCTACTTATTGACTACTTTTACTTATTTACTACTTTTACTTATTTACTACTTTTACTTATTGACTACTTTTACTTATTGACTACTTTTACTTATTGACTACTTTTACTTATTGACTACTTTTACTATTTTTACTTATGTACTACTTTTACTTATTTACGGTTAATGTACGGATCTCCCGGAAGGTAATGAATAACAAAGATGCCAATTATCTTTTTCTCCTCGGTGTTAATCATCTGGGCGGAGATAGAAAAAAAGGTCAGGTTGAAAACTATAGTATGGTAATCCAGACAGGGTTATGTTGAACTTTAAGCTTTTTCAATATGGAATAGCAAGACTGAAAATGAACACGACTTTAAATTAACAACCGCACCAGATATTAAAATATATAATTGGTAATTATAATAGCAAATTGGAAGACAGGCTTAGAGTTCTGTTGAGATGTAATATATACCCAACTAAACACAGTGATATATTTATATATTATATATATATATATATATATTTGCTGGCGAATATAGATTGTAGGCACCAATCGAGCAGGGGAGGCCACATAGGCATATAATAAGGAGGTGCTGGAACTCCTGTTTCATTTGCCTGGCATCCCCCACTGTTTCTATTTGTACCTCACCTACACCGAGAGTAATCAAACGAACTCTAACAAACACCTCCTTCTCCTTTTCATTTCACTACACTTAACAAGCACACCACACTTCCAAAAACACCTAAATTACCTCTAACGTACCTTGATTTTGGCTCTCTATCACACTTTCAACCTTGGGGGAGACGCTTGTTACAGGCAACTTTGATGTTTGTCTCCTTCATGTACATAGGGAAACAAATATGAAAAAAGATGCTCAATGTCAATACATTCTAGTAATGTTTACTCACGGCACACCTACTGTATACAGGAAAATGTGTCAAATATGGTGTGTGTGTTTGTGTGTGTGTGTGTGTGTTTGTGCGTGTGTGTGTTTGTGCGTGTGTGTGTTTGTGCGTGTGTGTGTGTGTGTGTGTGTTTGTGTGTGTTTGTGTGTGTGTATTGTCTTGAATCCAATATTAATCGGAGTCGAACTCCGCTTGATTCATTATTGACATAGTCTGTATCAAACCAAAAGGAATAACATATATAAAAATAATGAAAAACGATGAAAAATAAAAGAAATACAAGAAAACAAAACTTACGAGAACTAATATATCGCCACCTGTAATGTGTCTTCCTCTCGCCCTTTGCAACCGTTGCTGCTCGACATTTACTCGTAGGGGGAAGGAGACCAAAAATAGGTACGGTCTGTAAAAGGTTAAGAAATACCATAGACCTAGAAACTTGGTACCTACAGTAGTTTCTTTGAATTATAAACAAGTATGGAGAGAGAGAGAGAGAGAGAAAGAGAGAGAGAGAGAGAGAGAGAGACAGATTGTGAGAGAGAGGAGAGAGAGAGAGAGAGAGAGAGAAGAGAGAGAGAGAGAGAGAGAGAGAGATGAGAAGAGAGAGAGAGGAGGAGAGAGAGAGAGAGGAGAGAGAGAGATCGAGAGAGAGAGAGAGAGAGAGAGAGAGAGAGAGAGAGAGAGAGAGAGAGAGAGAGAGAGAGAGAGAGAGAGAGAGAGAGAGAGAGAGCCAGTTGCCAGTGATTTAATAATGAAGGGACAGGTGGTGGTCGTGAAGGGACAGGTGTCTTTTAAGCCTTATAACCTATTTTTTTTTTTTTTTTTTTTTTTTTTTTTTTTCCATCTAGCTTAATAAGTTAGATGAGAAGTAATGGATTATTATTACAGTACGCCAATAATTATAGTGCTGTGATAATGTAATTACAATTATTATCGCATTTATAAAAACAAAGGTAAAGCTCTGATAATTACCACACACACACACATACACACATACACTTACACACATACATACACACATACACTTACACACATACACACACTTCCACTCATGTTAGGAGTACCGGCCTAGCTTACCCTTCAAGTTTCTTGGGTCTGGTACTGAAGAGTGAAGATGACAAAAATACAGATGAAGAAGTCATTATTTGGGGAAAAAATAAAAATAAAATAAAATAGAAATAAATAAAAATAAATAAAGAAATAAATAGTTCTACAATTGTTTGGAAAGTTTGACAAAAATATAGAGGATGGAGAGAGAGAGAGAGAGAGAGAGAGAGAGAGAGAGGGAGAGAGAGACTTAGTTTGACAAGAATATAGAGGATGGAAAAATGAGAGAGAGAGAGAGAGAGAGAGAGAGACTTAGTTTAACAAGAATATAGAGGATGGAAAAATGAGAGCGAAAGAAAGTGAGAGAACGAGAGAGTGAGAGAGAGAGAGAGACGCCCAGTTCACCTTTCAATACTAATCAAGGGAAGGTGGTGGTCGTGAGGGGCAGGTGTCTTTTAGGCCTCTACCTATAATTATGTTCCAACCCATGTTAACCCCTTCTGTACCGGCGCCGTCCATTTAATTTGATTATGGTCACTATCAGACGAGTGTATTCAGCTTAACAAGGGCCTCCAGGTATTAACCCTCTCCGACATATGACGCGATTTTGAGCCTATTAGGGATACTTTAAAACCTTTATTACTATCAGGAATATTTAGAAACCTTTAGTTTAGTTACCTCAACCTCTGCAGTTGTCTTTGAGTTAGCTGTGGGCAGAAAACTAATTTTGGATAGGTAATTATAAGAGTGAGAGAACTGTATTTCTTATTGTTAATCTGTCAACCTCTGCGTCATATGAGTCTGAAAGGGTTAAGAAGGGTCTCTGGTAGTATAAGGGGTTAAGGGGAGGTTTTTAGTTAGTTCGCTAGACCTCCATCAAGCTTAACATTACAGCCCCTAGAGCCCCTTTCAAGATAAATTTGTACATTTTTCGGCAGAAAAATTTCCCGGCCGAAGGCCGGTTCCTCTTAAATTACAGGCTCGCTATCGCTCGCCAGGAAAAAATCGACACCTAGATGGCACGAAAAGTCTTAAAATTGACAGAAATGGGGTGAAAGTTCTTAAAATCGCCAAACTAATGGGGCGAACGTCTTAAAATATCAAAAGCAATGGGGCTAACCATGAGGGAGAAAGGGGTCAAGAAAAAACTCCCTCAAGTGGAAATCTCTCCTTAAGTGAGGTAGTTCGAAGCCTGCTATTTGCTGGAGGCCTATTGTAAGCTGAATAAAATCTTCTAATAGTAGCAAAAATACAATTAAATGAATGTTCCCGGTACTGAAGGGGTCAAGGGAAAAAATATGGCAGTACTATGTCTCTGCAGCCATAATAAGACCCAGTTGATATATTTAGCCCCATTTATCACAACCAAATCTTCAAAATAACCGAGACATTTTGATGGGAACTTTGCAATTTAGGGTCAGTTGAGAAGAAACCGATTATAATAAGCCGAGTTAAGGGGAGTCACCTCGCTTTTTGGTTTATGTTTCTCTCTTTCCCTGGCTTGTATCCATTCGGCCCCATTCAGCCAACTGTTTTAAGACTTTTATCCCCATCCAGGTGTCGATATCTTCCTGGCGAGCGATAGCGAGTCAGCATTGTATGGAGAAATACGGCTTCGCCGGAGATATTTTTCTATCGAAAAATGTACAGATATAGCTTGCTGTCAAAACAAAAATAAATATATGCTGGCTCGCTACCGCTCGCCAGGAAAATATTGACACCTGGATGGAGGTAAGCGTCTTAAAACAGTAGGCTGAATGGGGCCGAATGAATACAAGCCAAAGAGAAAGGGAGAGAAAGAGAAAACAAGCGAGGTGGGCTCCCTTATAATTCCTTCTAATTGCTACCATGTCTCCAGTCAGAGATCTTGGCGGGGGTTGAATGCTGGGCCGCTCTTTATGAGTTAGGGGCTTTAATATTAGGACTGTTATGTTTGTGTGTGTTTGTTAGTAGTAGTAGTTGTTGTTGTGGTAGTAGTAGTAGTAGTAGTTGTTGTGGTGGTGGTAGTAGTAGTAGTAGAAGTAGTAGTAGTTGTTGTGGTAGTAGAAGTAGTAGTAGTTGTTGTTGTTGTTCTAGTTTTTATAGTGATAGTAGTAGTGGTAGCGGTCGTAGTAGTGGTAACATATGTTATGGAGATATAGACTTTATTGTGCATGTGTGTGTGTGTGTTTGTGTGTGTGTGTGTGTGGTTTATGACCCGTCCCCTTCCTTCACGGACCTTTAACCTCGGCTCGTAATGAGACTATTTTCCGGCAGCTGCAGCGACTTAAACTCACAGGTCCCCGACGAGAGACACTAGGGGGGCGCTGTCCTTTGGCTCCGGGCGTGAGTGGGTAGAGGGAGGGAGGGAGGGATGAGGGGGTGAGGTGGGAGGGTCTAGTGACCCTTCTAGGCTGCTTGTCCTCCAAAACACTGAGGACCAAGTGTCCAAACAGTGGTTTAGAGTGGGTAAGGGATCATTGGAAAGGGCACTAATGTTCGTGGCAGGATTAGGAAGTTAGTAGGGGACAGATGGGTTAGTAACTGAGGGGAGGTTAAAATAAAGTTATTCATTTACAAACACAGTCAGTCGCGGGTTTGATGCGAGATATTTGTCTAGGCGGAGTTTAAATGAATCAACGGTGCTGCAGTCTATAACGTCTCGGGGAAGCCCATTCCACAAGTTGACAACTCGATTGAAGAAGAAATTCTTAGATTCGTGTGAGTTAAAAGATTTACCAATAATTTTGCAACCGTTTCCCCGCGTGTAATTAGATTGGTCGATAGTGAAGTACTTACTACAGTTCATATTGTCGATCCCTTTGATGATTTTGAACACTTGAATTAAGTCACCTCTTAATCTGCGCTGGGTTAAAGGAAATATAATTAATTCTCTAAGACGCTCTTCGAAGGGTTTGTTCTTTAGGCTAGGTATCATTTTGGTAACTACGTTGAACTCGTTCTAGCTTGTTTATATCTTTTTGGTAATAAGGGCACCAGGATTGAACGCAGTATTCCAGAAGAGGGCGGACTAAGGAATTGTAAAGGGTTAGGATAACTTCTTTGGATTTATGCTCAAATGACCTGCCTATAAAGCCAATTATTTTGTTTGCCTTCTTAACAACTTCTGAATATTGGTGACTCGGTTTTAGGTTACTCGATATTGTTACTCCCAGATCGGTTTCTCTGTTTACATTCTTAAGCTGAGTGCCATTCATCGAATAGTTTGCTTTCTCATTTAGGTATCCGATATGTAGTACTTTACATTTATCCGCATTGAAACTCATTGCCAAATTTGGGCCCAACATGACAATTTATCTAGATTGTGTTGCATATCGTCAACTTGTTCTTTTGAGAGTATGCTATTTGCAATTTTTGTATCGTCAGCAAATTTTGAGATTGTACAGGTGAGACCCTCATCTATGTCGTTGATGTAAATTAGAAAGATAATTGGTCCTAGTACCGATCCCTGGGGTACCCCGCTACTTACATAGGTCTGGGTGGGATGGGAGGGCGAGGGGTAGTGGCTTGGTGCGTTGATGGATATGGATGGATAGAGAGAGAGAGAGCAGTGGGTGGGATGGGAGAGCGAGGGGTAGTGGTGGCTTGGTGTGTTGATGGATGTGGATGGATGGAGAGAGAGGAGTGGGTGGGGCGGGTGTGGATAGGGGAGGGGTAAGTGAATGCATTGGTGAGTCAATGAATATGGATGGAATGGATAAAAAACACCATCTGAGGAAGAGCACTTTATTGACAACGTTTCAAGTACCACTCAACAATATGGATGGAGGCACGAGTGGGTGGGTGGGTGTTGAGAGGGGGAGGGGGGGGCCTAAGTGAGTGGATTATGCGTCGATGGATATGCACAAAGGGACTGGTTGGGGGGGGGGGCAGTGGATTGTTGAGTCAATGGATATGCATAGTGGATAGAATGAGGTGGGGGGAGGGGAGTGAATTGGTGCGTCGATGGATGTGGATGGAGGGACGAGTGGGTGAGGTGGGGAGGGTGAGTGGCTTGGTGATTCGATGGATAAGAGAGGGGTTTTGAGTTTGCACCCTAGACCTCCATCCAATTCAAACTAATACCCTCTAGATCTCCCTTCAAGATAAATGTGTACATTTCTAAATTACAAGCTCGCTATCGCTCGACAGGAAAAAGTCGACACCTTAATGGCACAAAAGGACTTAAAATTTACAGAAATGGGCTGAAAGGTCTTACAAACACCAAACTAATGGGGCGAACGTCTTGAAATCTCAAAACTAATAGGGCTAAACACGAGGTAGAAGGGAGTCCAACAAAATATACCTTAAGTGAAAATCTCGCCTTAAAGACGATCTGTTTGAGATAATTGGATGGAGTATTCATCCGTCCGGTTGATCTTTACGAGACTATTAAACCTGCCATCACAAGGTTTGGCTCCATCAACTGACGCTCTTCTTAAGGGGCTGGTTTTTTGGTCTATTAATGTATCCATTCATTTATTTTATACTTTCCTCGCTAGACTTCCATCAAACTTGAAAAAACACCCCCTAGACCCCCTTTCAAGATAAGTATGTATATTTTTCGGTAGAAAAATTTCCCGGCCGAAGGCCGGTTCCTTCTAATATTACAGGCTCGCTTTCGCTCGCCAGGAAAAAATCGACACCTAAATGACACGAAAGGTCCTCAGATTGACAAAGAAATGGGACACAAGGTCTCACTATCGTCAAACTAACGGAACGAACGTCTTAGAATCTCAAAACAAATATACTAAACATGAGGGAGAAGGAAGTCCAGAAAATAAGAGAACCTCCCGCTTAAGGGGAGATTTCCACTTGAGGGATTTTTTTCTTGACTCCTTTCTCCCAAATGTTTAGCCCCATTGGTTTTCTAATTTTAAAACGTTTGCCCCATTATTTTGACGATTTTAAGAACTTTCGACCCATTTCTGTCAATTTTAAAACCTGTCGTGCCATTTAGGTGTCGATTTTATCCTAGCGAGCGATAACGAGCCTGGAATTTAAGAGGAACCGGCTTTCAGCCGGGACATTTCTCTACCGAAAAATGTACAAATTTATCTTGAAAGGGGCTCAAGGGGGTGTAATCTTAAGCTTGATGGACATCTAGAGACCAAACTAAAAACCTCCCCTTAACGATCCATTAATTTTGGAATATATTAGCAGTTGACTTTCATTTCTATCTATCTATCTATTGCCGGACGCCTTACTCCCCTTAATGAGGGTGGCCATACAAAAAATGCCCCCAAGCGGACCTATCCCCTGTAAGAGGGACAACCCATGCCAGTTTACTGAAGGACTTAAAGGATTGAACACTCAATATAGGGTCCGTTCGACTCCGAGGCCTTCTATGTATCTTTTTAGCACTATTTGTATACAGTGGTGTGCGGCTAGTCCATCCTCTAACCTGCTTCACCCTTAAGGGGAGGTATTTAGTTTGTTCCCTAGACCTCCATCAACCTTAAAATTACACCCCCTTGAGTCCCTTTCAAGACAAATTTGTACATTTTTCGGTAGAAAAATTTCGCGGCCTAAGGCCGGTTCCTCTTAAATTACAGGCTCGCTATCGCTCGCCAGGATAAAATTGACACCTAAATGGCACGAAAGGTCTTAATATGGGGTGAAAGTTCTTAAAATCGCTAAACTAATGGGGCAAACATTTTATAATATCAAAAGCAATGGGGCTAAACATGAGGGAGAAAGGGGTCAAGGAAAAAAATCCCTCAAGTGGAGATCTCCCCTTAAGGAAGTGAAAATATTTGTTTTCGAATGTTGCTAACATGTCACTTTGCAAGCAGTCGCTGTATCCATATTAAGCATCACTCGCTTACGCTTAACTTAATGTAACCCAAGAGGATTACAAGACCACCAGGGCTCAGTTTGTACCCCGGTTAAAATACAAAACCCGGAGACCATTGCCGGAAACAGGTGCTCATTCCCGCCACCATTACCGGGCCCGGAGCAGGTGTTACCGTTACCCCACCGGTAATTGGAACGGCTCCATATATACACACACGTACTGGGGAGGGCTGCCAAGGCTCGGTTTAACCCTTTACACACACACACACTCTTATTACCATAAGCGTCGCTTTAAGGGGGCTGACCTGCGTTTTTTTTATTTCTGTCCTTTTCTCTCTTTCTGTCCTTTTCTCTCTTTCTCTGGCTTGTAACCATTCGGACCCATTCAGCCAACTATTTTAAGACGTTTATCCCCATCTAAGTGTCTATTTCTTCCTGGCGAGCGATAGCGAGCCAGCATTATATGAAGAAATCTGGCTTCGCCGGAGAAATCTTGCTATCGAAAAAATTACAAATTTAGCCTGCTGTCAAACAAAAATAAAAAATATGCTGGCTCGCTATCGCTCACCAGTAAAAAATTGACACCTGGATCGGGATAAACGTCTTAAAACAGTAGGCTGAATGGGGCCAAATGGATACAAGCCAAAACAAGATAGAAAAGGACAGAACAAAAACAGGTCACCCCCCTTAAGTGTGAAGCGCAACGTATTGGAAAAAAACAAATACTAAGATCTAAAACTACAATCTGGATCCAGGAAGAGAGCAGACGGAACATGAGGAATTGATTAGTATGTTGAGAAGAGGGGATTGAGGGAGGGAAGGTAGGGAGGGGGTGAGGCAGAGGGAGGGAGGCAGAGGGAGGGAGGTAGGGAGGTGGGGAAGGAGGGAGGGGGTGCTGGAGAGGGTAGGAGCAAGGGACAGAAGGAGGGAGGAGGGGGAGAAGGGAGGGGGTGCTGTAGAGGGAGGGTAGGAGGCAAGGGGGACAGAGGAGGGACTGGAGAGGTAGGAGCGAGGAGGGAGGGGAAGAAGGGAGGGGGTGCTGTAGAGGGAGGGAGGTAAAGTGAGACAGAGGGAGGGAGGGAGGTAGGGAGGAGGTACTATAGAGAGGGAGGAAGGAGGGGAAGGAGAGAGGTAGGGAGGAGGGAGGGAGGTATAGGGAGGCAGAGTATTACAATGCCTTACGCCGGGATTGAGAGTCGATTCCCGTGATATTGGGGATCAGCGGCTGCGGTAACGGAAGCGACTCGGGACAGAGGCAGCGGAACGGAGAAGGGAAGAGCAAAGGGAAAGGGGTATAAGGTAAGAAGTATAAGGGGGAATATGGTGGGTAGATATGTTTGTATAAGGGTGGGTAGATATGTTTGTATAAGGGTGGTTAGATATGTTTGTATAAGGGTGGTTAGATACAGATATGTTGGGTATATTTGTGCTAGTATGGGAAGAGTAGAAAAGTGGTGTGAGGTAAATAGTATAAGGGTGGCTTTCTATATATATGTCTCTCCATATATGTATATACTTTAAGTAAACATTTATATATATATATATATCATACTATCTACAATATATCTAGCGCATATACAGTAGCAAGCAAGCTGTTTTCCTGTCCTTATGTTTAAGCCTGTCTTTCTGAATGCCTGTCCATACTGAGAGAGAGAGAGAGAGAGAGAGAGAGAGAGAGAGAGAGAGAGAGAGAGAGAGAGAGAGAGAGAGAGAGAGAGAGAGAGAGAGAGAGAGAGAGAGAGAGAGAGAGAGAGAGAGAGAGAGAGAGAGAAGGAGAGAGAGGAGAGAGAGAGAGAGAGAGAGAGAGAAGGAGAGAGAGTAGAGAGAGAGAGAGAGAGAGAGAGAGAGAGAGAAATATATATATAAGTCGCAGAATCTCTACTCTTCCATCAAATATTTCTCACCCGACGTTCTGCTGCTTTCTCTCTCTCTCTCTCTCTCTCTCTCTCTCTCTCTCTCTCTCTCTCTCTCTCTCTCTCTCTCTCTCTCTCTCTCTCTCTCTCTCTCTCTCTCTCTCTTTCTTCTATAAAAAATGCACAATTATTGCCACTCATGATAATTTAGGGATATCAATATTTTAGTTTTCAGCTGGTTTAAAACTTGTATCATACTAATTACGATCATAGTATGTATGTATGTATGTATGTATGTATGTATATATATACTCAGGCACATACCCAATTGCTGGGGGTGGCCACCACGAGACAGAGCCCGAATAGAAACATTTTAAAGTTCCTATTCTCAGGGTCCGGTACCACTCTCGCGTTCCCTTGCCCCTTTCTCGGTCTCGTCGAGTAGGAAAATTATACGATCATAGTAATTCCTGCAATATCCATAGCCCGATCGCTCTTTATATATAATGTATTAATCTTAAGTGATCAATATGATTTAAGTATAAGTAGCGCAATATTATGCTATTGTTCTAAGGGTGATGATGTTTTTTTTTGTAAATCATATTTTTTCATCAACCAACTTTACTTCTAAACTCAATTAATGAAATAACATTAAATTACAGGTTCGCTATCGCTCGCCAGGAAAACATTGACATCTAAATAACACGAGCAGTTTTAATATTGGCAATGCCATGGGACGAAAGGTCTTAAAATCGCCAAACTAATGGGCCGAACGTCATAATATCTGAAAACTAATGTTAGTTTTAAATAAGAAGGATAATATTATGGTATAATTGAATCGCTTTAAATAACAAGGATATGGTATAATTGAATCGCTTTAAATAACAAGGATATGGTATAATTGAATCGCTTTAGACAGTATTTAGGTAAAAGTGTCTTGGGAATCAATTTGCACTTTACTGTGATGTAGTTCCTTACTAGGTACGGCACAATTTCCATCCCAATAATATCTTCCCATTGACATATCGGGATTCGAACCCGGGTCCATTGGGAAGACTACTCCACCACACCTCCCCTTGTTTTGCAGATGGATTCAATCATCCAACCTATCGAGTTGGTGGAGTGAAAAGGTGGACTGTGTGCAGTGACTATCATCAAATATACCGCCAAACCTTGCACAAGTTATAAGTCACACACACACACACACACACACACACACACACACACACACACACACACACACACACACACACACTTTGGATTACTCTCATTGTGTAAGTGTTAAAACCTCTCCAAGTTAATAATTTTACTCTGTACCTTTTTCTAGTTATCCGAACGACATTTCCATCGTGAAAAGAACATCTATAAGTCGTAGAGCTTATACAAATGTTATATATCACAGCTTGCAACACTTCACCAATACAGTAGGAGCGTATATATATATATATATATATATATATACGTCCTTTTAAGTTTATTTTAACTGCTATTAGAGGATTTTTTTCTATTTTGAAAGGGCCTCCAGCAATCAACAGGCCTCGAACTATATCACTGAACCATTTTTGCTACCACAGATCCTTCTTAAACTGCACAAAATCCTCTAAATATTTCGAAAATGTAATTAAAAGGAACGTCGCCGGACCAGAAAGGGTTAACGTTGCAATCCCTGTGCCGCCTGTGAAGACCTGTAATGTCCTTCTCCTCTAGTTCTCTCTGCAAGCCGATCATTGCACGCATCAAACCGATCATTGAACACATCAACACAACACAGGCAGCACCAGCACACGCCTAATGGATTACGTACAGTCGCGCTAATAAGTGATGTCTCGGCATCAAGTATGTTTTGATCAATAATTGGTATCAGCAATATCTAAGCTTAATTTCTTCATATCGAGTGAAATATACAAACATATTCCTACACTTAACCACCCTATTCAACATCTGACAGACATTAATACAGCACAGAGCAAGCCAAACGTAATGACAGCTGCGACATGACTTATTAGCGCGACCGTACAGTGGCCCGCATAAGTTCCGTTCCTCTCAGTGTTCTTCAGGGAAGAGGAGTCGTTTTTCTGGTCTTCCTTCTTCCTCATGTTTAGCCCCATTAGTTTTCTGATTTTATGAAGTTTGGCCCATTAGTTTGGTGTTTTTAAAGACCTTTCGCCCCATTCATTTGTCAATAGCAAGGCTTTTTGTGTCGTTTAGGTGTCAATTTTTTCCTGGCGAGCGTTAGCGAGCCTGTATTTTAAGAGGAAACCGGGAAATTTTTCTATCGCAAAATATACAGATTTATCTTGAAGGAATGTCTTGGGGGTGTTTTTTAAGCTTGATGGAGGTGTAGGGAGGAAACTAAACAAATTAGGTTAACCTTATTTGGTCCTATTTGTTTTATCTCCCCTGTTTCGCTCCATTCGTTTGAAGATTGTAAGACGTTTCACCTATTAGTTTGGCGATTATAGGACGCTTTCCCCTATTCAGGTGTAATTTTTTCTGGGCGAGCGATAGAGAGCCTGTAACTTAAAATACGCTATTTTATGTGACGTCTTGGGGGGGTCATTAGGCTATTTGATGTGACGTCCTGACTGCGTTTGTTTGTAATTGAATAACTTTATTCTAGTCCTCCCACAGATTCATCAAGGATTATTGCGTATACTGTATGTATTACTAAGTGTATTACTAAGTGTATTACTAAGTGTATTGCGTATGTATTACTAAGACGTTACTCTCTTTTTCCAAGATATACGGAAGATCACTTATAACTGTGTTATGTTACTAATCCATCTGTCCCCTACTAACGTCCTAATCATGCCACGAACATTAGTTACAGAGCAGTAGTTCCCTTTCCAGTTTTCCCTTACCCACTTTAAACCACTGTTTGGACACTTGATCTTCAGTGTTTTGGAGGACAAGCAGCCTAGAAGGGTCACTAGATCTGTTGTTGCTTCATTTTCTTTGTACTCTTTGTACTCTTTGTCTTGGGGGGTCATTAGGCTATTTGATGTGACGTCTTGGGGGGTTCATTAGGCTATTTTGCTTCATTGTTATGGAGGCATTTTCTAGCTGCCGTAATTTTCGAGCAATGTAATGTAGTTTGTCCCCTAGGCTAAAAAAAACGCCTTCCTTGACTTCTTCCTCCAAATTAGGTATTCGAATGGTGATGTTAACATAGATGAAGATCTCTCAAATAAAACGAGTGCAAATAAAAACATATATATATATATATAATGATACGGCCAACTGTTTTTGTTATTGCGATATATTTGTTGCGTAGAAATGAATGGTGATGTTAAAATAGACGAACAAGATAAAAAAAAAAAAAAGTGAAAACAAATAATTTTGTTGTGTATAATGAATGGTGATGTTAAAACAGACGAAGAATGAACACAAATAAAACTTGAACAAAAATATATATATATATATATATATATATATATATATATATATATATATATATACAGTATATAATGATACGCCCAACTTTTTTGTGAACGCGTCGACACACGGTGAATTGGACGTTGGGTGCGAAAGGTTTTAGCGACCGCGAAGCCTCGACACAAATTTGGCACGGCTCGATTTATATTCTGGTGAGCTGTGGTGGTGTGGGTGGGTGGGGGGGTGGGGGGGGGGTAGGTTCTGGTAACTTGGGGATGGGGGGGAGGGGGGGGGGGGGGGGCGGATTTGCAAAGGGTGGTTGGTGACGAGTTGCATAGATGATGGTTGGTGGGGTTGCTGCGGGTTGGGGGGGGGGGGGGGGGGGGGATTTGCATAGGGTGGTTGGTGGGGTTGCTGCGGGTTGGGGGGGGGGGGGGGGGGGGGGAGGGGAGGGACGAATTGCATAGGGTGGGGGAGGGGTTGCGGAGATGGGGGTGGAGGCGGATGGGGGGGGGGGGGGGGGGGGGGGAAGAGTAGGGAGGACGAATTTTTCCCGACGAGCGATAGCAAGCCTGTAACTTAAGAGAAACCGGACTTCGGCCGGGACATTTTTATATAATTTTTTTTACAAATTTATCTGGAAGGAGGGTCTTGAAGGTGGGGTTTAAGCTTGATGGAGGTCTAGGGAGGAAACTAAAGAAATTATGAAAATATATATAAAAGAGGCAATAAATACGGCCGCCCCCATTTAAGTGACACTAAGTAGGTAACTTATAGCACTTTATAGCACTTTATAATACTAGTAGCTTCTTTTATAGCACTTTATAGCACTAGTAGGTAACTTATAGCACTTTCTAGCACTTTATAGCACTAGTAGGTAACTTATAGCACTTTATAGCACTTTATAGCACTAGTAGGTAACTTATAGCACTTTATAGCACTTTATAGCACTAGTAGGTAACTTATAGCACTTTATAGCACTAGTAGCTTCTTTTATAGCACTTTATAGCACTAGTAGGTAACTTATAGCACTTTATAGCACTTTATAGCACTAGTAGGTAACTTATAGCACTTTATAGCACTAGTAGGTAACTTATAGCACTTTATAGCACTAGTAGCTTCTTTTATAGCACTTTATAGCACTAGTAGGTAACTTATAGCACTTTATAGCACTTTATAGCACTAGTAGGTAACTTATAGCACTTTATAGCACTTTATAGCACTAGTAGCTTCTTTTATAGGACATCTTAGTAGGCCAAACTATCACCCTCTTTGTTTGATAATTAGGGTACCACAATGGCGTACATAGCAAAAAAGTCGGGCGAACTCCCTCACTGCAGGATCTCTAGGGGGGAAGAGTGTGTGTGTGTGTGGGGGGGGGGGGGGGGTGCAATTTTCAACTCAAAGGAAGTCTGATTCGAGTCCTGACCTGAAGTGGTGGTGGGGAGAAGAAAAAAATATAGGCGTCCATTTTTGGGGAGGTTTTCTAATGCGTGTGGTGTTCGTGTGGCGGCGTTTTATAATCCAGAGAAAAATCGTGACAAATCCTTTGAACCCGGGACTTATTTTGCACAGTACGTTTTTTGGATTGTTGGTGTGTACATGTGTATTTGCGAGCGTGTGAGTGTGTATGTGTGCGTGCGCGTGTGTGTGTGCGCGTTTGTCCTACGATCGAGAGCGTTGGTATCTGTGTATGTGTGCATGCAAGCACGCCTGTGTGTGTGTCCTGCGAGCGGGCACGTTGGTATATATATATATATATAACAATCTCTGACCTACATTATCTATCTATCTATATATATATATCTGTCTCTCTCTCTCTCTGCATGTATTGTATACTGTAATTTCATATTCGTTTTTCGCATTCATATTGCAGAAAATGTTAATATAATATCTAGTGAGGAATAACGCTCCATTCTTGACACATTCTTTGTGTTTACTATTTGTTTTCTGTTCTAGTTTCATCGTCACACATTCCACGGTTCGTATTTGTTTTTATTTTCACTTTACTTGGTTCATTCAAACTTCATGCATTTTAACTTCGTTTCTAAAACAATTTTGCTGTTCTGTGCTGCATAACTATTTACATACATACATACATACATACATACATACATACATACATACATAACATTTTAAGACTGAGTGTTCCACACATAAGTGCAGTTTCAGTCTCTTGTCCTAATGGCGGCGTTCCAGGCAACCCTGTTAAGGGCTGCTTCACTTGTCAAGTTCTTGGATTTGAGATCGGCGCGTATAGTCCGATCCCAGGTCTTCCTCGGTCCACCCCTTGGTGCAGCTCCCTCCACAATCACAGACCTGCATTTTTTCACCCAATTTTGTTCATCCATTCTCTCCACATGTCCATACCATCCCAGTCTACTTGTACGCATCACCTCGCTAATACTCTTTATACCTGAACGTCTCCTCAGCTCAACATTTGTTATTCTATCCTGTAGCCTGGCCCCACACATCCATCTCACCATTCTCATCTCATTACGCTCCATTCTGTTGACATCCTCTACTTTAACGGCCCATGTTTCTGAGGCATACGTCATTGCACTTCTAACACATGAGGCATACACCTTTCCCTTCAGGGGGAGAGGCATTCTTTTCATGGTCAGGATTGGCATCAATTCTCTGAACTTCCCCCAGCCACACCTAATTCTAGCAACAGTGGCAGCCTCGGCCCCACCACCGGCAGAGATGGTATCTCCAAGGTAACAAAACTTGTTCACCAGCTCCAAAGACTCATTTCCAAAATTCACAGCCACAGGATCATCACTTAACACAAGCTCGCCTTTGCACACTACGCACTCAAATTTCTCTATTTCTGACTTATCCTTCGGCAGGGGTCCCTTTATTCTACTACAGCGCTTACTCCCATGGTGTACCCAACATCGACAGATGCTACATTGAATTGAGTTAACGCCCACTCCCTTTCCACACACTGCACATGGGTATGCACCGCTCTTTTCCACATTGCCTCGTCTCAATCTACAATGCATAACCTTGGTTTTGTTAATATTGACTCTTAAACCCTTGCTCGCCATGGCCTCTCTCTCCACTCTCTGAATTTGGCCTCAGCATCTTGCATACTGTCAGCTATTAGGACTAAATCGTCTGTACCAATATACTCGTCCACCACTGATGCTAAATACCTGTTTCATGGTAAGTATATCCGACTACCCATTTTCTTTACTGTATGTCTATGGGTCACTTAGTTATATATAACTAACTCTATTTTGTTGGGTTCAGTTGGGTTATATTTGATCTCGTACTGTTCGTAAACTTCCAATAAATGTTCTATTTTCTTTACTGTATATCCATGGATCACTTAAGTTATATTTAATTGACTATATTGTGTTGGGTTCAGTTTTCTTATGCTTTTATCTCCTACTGTTCATAATGGTCCAATAAATGTTCATCGTCATTTTCTTCGCCGAACTTCTTCTCCCAGGGTAGACTTCCTAAAATATCTCTTTTCATTCCGTATTCTTGCTCTACCCTTTTTTCTTCCGATAGTTTGATTCGGTTCTTCCCCGGGGGGGGGGGGGGGGGGGGAACTTTTCTCGACTTTACTGTACTTTATTTACTTTATTTACTTTTCTTGACTTTATTTACTTTATTTACTTTTCTTGACTTTATTGACTTTATTTACTTTATTTACTTTTCTCGACTTTACCGTACTTTATTTACTTTTCCATCATCGTCTTGCGGCCAGTGTAAATGAGACTATCTGTTAAGGGAGGTGACCTGCTTTTCTTTTCTCCCTTTCTTTCTCTGGCTTGTATCCATTCGGCCCCATCCAGCCTACTATTTTAGAGAAGTTTGTCCCAATCCAGGTGTCTATTTTTTACTGGCGAGCGATAACGAGCCAGCATTGCATGGCAAAATCCGGCTTCGCCGGTGAAATCTTTCTATCCAAAAATGTACAAATTTAGCCTGCTGCCAAGAACATATAAAACAAATATGTTGGCTCGCTACCGCTCGCCAGGAAAAAATTAGACACCTGGATGGGGATAAACGTCTTAAAACAATAGGCTGAATGGGGCCGAATGGATACAACCCAGAGAGAGAGAGAGTGAACAAAACGAGTTGAACCCCCTTAATGGTAGATTGGAACTGTTGTGTATGTTACGTGTATGTTACGTGTATGTTACGTGTATGTTACGTGTATGTTACGTGTATGTTACGTGTTATGATTCTGATGAGGTTTTCTGTATATTAATTTGTTTAGATGCAATTATGTATGTCTGTATGTCTGTATGTCTGTATGCCTGTACAGTCGCGCTAATAAGTGATGTCTCGGCACCAAGTATTGTTTTGATCAATAATTGGTATCAGCAATATCTAAGCTTCATTTCTTCATATTTAGTGAAATATACAAACAAATTCTAAACCGACCTACCGTATTCAACATCTGACAGACATTAATACAGTACAGGGCAAGCCAAACGTAATGACAGCTGGGATATGACTTATTAGCGCGACCGTACATCTGTATATTTATATGTCTTTATATCTTGGCTATTGTGTATGTATGTCTGTATATCTTTATGCCTGTATATCTGTATGTCTGTATAGCTACAGTATATGTCTGTGCAGCATGTATATCTGTATTTATGTATGTCTGTATATCTATGTCCATATCTGTATATATCTATATATCTGTCTGTATATATGTATGTCTGTATATCTATGTCTATGTCTGTATATCTATGTCTGTATATATGTATGTCTGTATATCTATGTCTGTATATCTCTGTCTGTATATATGTCTGTCTGTATATATCTATGTCTGTATATATCTATGTCTGTATATCTCTATGTCTGTATATATCTCTGTCTGTATATATGTATGTCTGTATATCTGTCTGTATATATGTATGTCTGTATATCTCTGTCTTTATATATGTATGTCTGTATATCTCTATGTCTGTATATATGTATGTCTGTATATCTATGTCTATGTATCTCTGTCTGTATATATGTATGTCTGTATATCTCCTTGTCCCCACTTTTAATTGTCTTCACTGGGGTATTCCCATTCTTCCCCAACCTTCTTCTTCCCTATTTACTTTTCTAATTTCATTCTAGCCCTCTCTCTATGACCAACGCAATCAACATCTTCCCACAAACCCGCAACGTGCTAACTGCTCTTGTCAACTGACAGAGAGAGAGAGAGAGAGAGAGAGAGAGAGAGCGAGAGCGAGAGAGCTATGACTCCAAAATATTGTTTATACATCAGTTTTTCACGTTGATTCTGACACTTCCGTTATGTAATATCATTTATGTAACATTTTATTTATGGAAATAAACAGAATTGAATTGAATTTAGAGTTGTATCATATATAACAGTTGCATAATAAGGTTAATTAACGACTCATTGATAGGAGCTACTGTTAGACGATTTCTGGTTTATTATTGGGAGTTTATTCGTCGAGTATTAGTTCTACATCAAACATATCTCTTCTCTCTCTCTCTCTCTCTCTCTCTCTCTCTCTCTCTCTCTCTCTCTCTCTGTCGCAAAAAAAAATAAACAAAAATACACAATCTACACAAAACATAAATCCACTTTTAAATTCACACCAAAACTTCAATTAAAAATCACCTAAAAAATAACATTCAATTCGCCACAGAACACCAGCCTAGGATCGATTCCCCCGCCTCTACAATCGTTCGCGCAACACTGCTTCTTCTCCAGCATATTCATGGCTTCTGAATGGAAAACTCGCCCCGGGATCGGATTTTTTTACGAGCGGCTCCCTAACGCCCTCTATCTCGCGGGATCACAAGTGTCTTCTCCGCACAAATCGGGTTCCACGAAGAAGTCATTTTAATATATTTTATCATATGTTTGTTTTTGTTTATCGGTATTCATTATTATTTATTATTATTATTATTATTATTATTATTATTATTATTTATAATATAATTTTTGTTCCTATTTTTTTTTTTTTTTTTAAGGATTTGGGGTTATTGTATTTCTGGACCCCTTCTCCCTCATGTTTAGCCCCATTACCCCAATAATTTTGACATTATAAAATATTTGTAGTGACAAATATGTTTCGTGTTGGGTGTAAAGCAATTGCAACATAATTTTTGTCGCACAGTGGAATTCAAAAGTGTGTGAATTCCTTCATAAAGTCTAGCAATGGAAGTTAATATTAGCACTGAAAGTTTATCTCTTAACTAATGGGGCTAAACACGAGGGAGAGTCGGGGGGGTCCAGAAAAAAACAAATACCTCCCCTTAGGCCACTAGCTCCCTTCTGTAAACTGTTCGCTCCCAGCCCCTCCCCCCCCCTCCTCCAGACTGGCCTATATAAACACTAGCCTCCACACCCCCTACTTAACCTTTCTACTACAAAAATGGTGTGTGTGTGTGTGTGTGGGAGAGAGAGAAAGAGTGTGAGTGAGGGAGGGAGTGTGTTTGTGTGTGTGTGTGTGAGAACGAGAGAGAGAGTTTGTATGTGTTTTTTTTCTTCTACATGAGTGAGGGAGACAAAAAGCAGAACTGCCTGTAGCGAGTGCCTCCCCCCAGAGTTGAAAGAGTGACAGGGCCAAAATCAAGGAGGAGGCACTCGTCACATGCAGTTTTGCCTTTTGTCTCTCTCATCCACATAGAAGAAAAAAAATGTCACTAGCGCTCAGATAACACTACAATAAACGTAATTATTTCTCCACAATCTACCACTGTGGAATTACCACCGACTCCCGATTTCTACTCTGACCAAGGATTAAAAGTTATCCAATTAAGGGGGTAGTACTCGCTTTTTATGGACCCCCTTCTCCCTCATGTTTAGCATATTAGTTTTGAGGGTTTTAAGACGTTCGTTCTGTTAGTTTGGCGATTTTAAGACCTTTCGCCCCATTCCTTCGTCAATGTTAAGACCTTTCGTGCCATTTAGGTGTCGACTTTTTCCTGGTGAGCGATAGCGAACCTGTAATTTTAGAAGGAACCGGCCTTCGGTCGGGACATTTTTCTACCGAAAAATGTACAAATTGATCTTGAAAGGGGGTCTAAGGGGCGTTTTTCTAAGCTTGATGGAGGTCTAGCGTGGAAACTCAAAAATATATTAATAAATAAATATATAGACCAAAAACCAAGCGCTCTACCCCCTTAAAGCGCTACCCCCCTTAAAGCGCTACCCCCCCCCAAGCGCTACCCCCCTTAAAGCGCTACCCCCCCCCTTAGAGATTACCAACGTTAAATTAGAAAGGATTGCATAGGACAAAATTATATTTAGCATTCTAAGCAAATGGTCAGAGCTAGTTGATAATTATATAGAGAGAAGAAAAGGTTATTGCTTCCGGTGAGAAGTTTTGTAATGCTTCCTAACTTTAACTTAATTGTAGGAAAAGGTTAAATTTAAACTGACAGACAAATGTGTTTTACCAATTTTAGTGGTCAAAAAGTTGAGTTTGTTTGGGTATAAAGTTAGAGATACATGAACACAGTATTAATAAATAACTTTTCGCCTAAGAAACATTCAAGATCAAGTTAAAAGTTTATCTAAATGGTTAATTGAAAATAAATGGTAAAATGGATGCAGGGCAGAAATACTATATATATATCGTGACAGTGTCTCTATCTCCCAAGGTCTCATGCCTGCCTCATCTGTCACCTTTTATCTCTATGGTTTATTTGTCTCGCACTCACACTCACTCTCACTCTCTCTTTAACTATCACTCTCTCTCACTCTTTAACTCTCACTCTCTCTATCACTCTCTCTCTCTCTCTCATAGTCCTGAATAAGTTAGGAAGACAGAAATAGCCTACAGTCCGACTTAAACAAAATAGTGGATTGGTCAGAAAATTGACAAATGCCCTTTAATGTTGACAAATGTCAAATTTTGCACGTTGGTATAAAAATTAAAGGTAACATCAAATGAAAGGCCAACCAATAATAGCAGACTTTAAGGTTAAAGATCTCTGAGTTATATTTTCAGAAAACCTAAAATCTTCAGAGCAATGTGAGGCTGCTTCAAATATAGCCAACAAAGCCCTGGGATTTATCAAAACACATTTTACCTTTAAAATCGAGAACATTATTTTGCAGTTATTCAAAAACATTGTTAGACCCCATCTCGAATATGGCGTTCAGTTCTGGTCCCCGTATCTCAAGAAAGACATTGCAAAAACTCGAATCCGTGCATCGTAGAGCAACTAATCTAACTCCCTCCCTGAGAAACAAGCCATATTATGAAAGATTAAAGACTCTAAATTTGTTCTCACTAAAGAAAAGGAGGTTACGAGGCCAACTTATCGAGCGTTTTAAGATACTTCAAGGATTTGACAAAGTAGATATCAATGCACTGTTCACGGTTAATAACAATGCTGCAACCTGAGGTAATGGACTTAAATTAATTAGAAAGAAGGCATGCCTAGAATGTGACACAACATTTCTTCACAGAGAGTGTGGTTAAAGAGTGGAATAGTTTACCAAGAACATGAAACCAAGTAAATTAATATAGAATAGGACGTATCGTCACTTCGTTTACATAACTCGTACGCTCGACGATAAGCTCAATGAAGTAATGCTTAGATAGTGCTGATGCCAATTATTGGTCGAAATATACTTGGTGCCGCAACATCACTTATTTGGCCGACTGTACCATCGGCCTAATAAGTCATGTCAAGGTACCAATTATATTTTGATCAGTAATTGGCATCAGCAATATTTACACATGATTTCTTCTTTTTGAGTGAGATATAAAAACATGTTCCTACACTTACCCACACTATTCAACATCTGACAGACATTAACCCTCTCTGACATATGACGCGATTTTGAGCCTATTGGGGATACTTTAAAGACTTTGTTACCATCAGGGGTATTTAGAAATAATTAGTTTAGTTACTTCAACCTCTGCAGTTGGCTTTGAGTTAGCTGTGGGCAGAAAACTAATTTTGGAGAGGTAATTATAAGAGTGAGAGAACTCTATTTCTTATTGCTAGTCTGGCAACCTCTGCGTCATATGAGCGTGAAAGGGTTAATACAATACAGAGCGAGACAAACGTAATGACAGCTGAGAGTGACTTATTAGCACCACTACCGCATTGGCCAAATAAGTCGTGTCACCGCTGTCATTACGTTTTGCTCCCTGTATGCTGTATTAAGGTCTGTCAGATGTTGAATAGGGTGTGTAGAGATAGGAACATGTTTTTATATCACATTTGGAACAATCATTAAATGCTTAGATAGTGCTGATACCAACTATCGATCGAAATATTCTTGGTGCCGCGACATGACTTATTAGCGCCACTGTACACTCGTTAATCATGACTTATTCGTGGATGTCGATAGTCGTGTGGGATCTGAAGGAAGTTGGAGTCTTGTATTATTAGACTTCCACTTAGGCGGTCAAGTATTCCGTCTTTGTTAAGGGGAAGGTGTGTCCAGGCATTTTGACTCCAACATTCCTTGACTTTGGCTCTCCGTCACTCTTTTGGCTTTGGGGGAGACACTTGTTACAGGCAGCTCTGCCTTTTTTATTACTTCAAACACATGAAAGAAAAACAAAATTATAATCTATCTATCTAGTGCCTGACGCCGTGATCCCTGAATGGGTGGCCACGAACGAAACGCCCCCATGCACCTCTGTCCCCAGTCAGTTGATTCCCCTCCTCCCAACCAGCACCGCTTTCATTCATATACTTCTTCACTCCATCCTTCCACCTCTCTCTCGGTTTACATCTTCCTTTCTATCCTTTCACCTCGCTCTCGTACACCCTCTTAGTCATTCTCTCGCTTCCCATACTTTCCATATGGCCGAACCATCTCAAGGTGTTCCTTTTCACACTTGCCAGCACATCTACCTCCACACCACACCTCCCTCTTACTTCCTCATTCGTCTGTCTATCCCTCCATGTAACTTCGCACGCACTTCTCAAGTAACTCATTTCCACCCCTCTCACTCTTGGTCTGTGTCTCTCCACCAACGTCCATGATAATGTGAGCTTTAAGGGGAGGTTTCTAGTTTGTTTCCTACTCCTCCAGCAATCTTAAAATTTCACCCCTTAACCCCCTTTCAAGATAAATTTGTACATTTTTCGGTAGAAAAATGTCCCGGCCGAAGGCCGATTACTCTTAAATTACAGGCTCGCTATCGCTCGCCAGAATAAAATCGACACCTAAATGGCACGAAAGGTCTTACAATTGACAGAATGGGGCGGAAATTCTTAAAAATCACCAAACTAATGGGGCAAACGTCTTAAAATATCAAAAGCAATGGGGCTAGACATGAGGGAGAAAGGGGTCAAGAAAAAAGTCCCTCAAGTGGAAATCTCCCCTTAAATCTCACCCATGTTCTTGCGTATGTAATTTGGTATTGTTCGTTTCGATTCAATTTCGTACATTTTTCTTCTACCTTTGTTCTAGATGTGAAGCGACGTCCGAAATTACCATGTAAGAGGAAAGGTAATGGAATGGTAGGATGACGTGGAACTCAGTTTGGTAAGTCATTGGATATGCCATCAACTTTTATTCAATTTCGATGTATTTTTATCCAGCTGATATCCGAAGCTTTAACTTTAAGCAGAAGTTCCTTGCTGAATACAGAGCGTTATCTAATGCTTGACGAATGTCTGGTTAAAGTTCAGAATTCGCTATCAATAATGCTATATATGTAAACTTCAGGGCAGATCCTTCACTTTTTGGTCGAGTTTATCATTTATTTATTATTTTTCTAGTTTCCTCGCTAGACCTCCATCAAGCTTAAAAAGACGCCCCCTAGAGCTCCATCAAGCTTAAAAAGACGCCCCCTAGACCTCCATCAAGCTTAAAAAGACGCCCCCTAGACCTCCATCAAGCTTAAAAAGACGCCCCCTAGACCTCCATCAAGCTTAAAAAGACGCCCCATAGACCTCCATCAAGCTTAAATAGACGCCCCATAGACCTCCATCAAGCTTAAAAAGACGCCCCCCTAGACCTCCTTTCAAGACAAATTTGTACATTTTTCGGTAGAAAAATTTCCCGGCCGAAGGCCGGTTCCTCTTAAATTACAGGCTCGCTATCGCTCGCCAGGGAAAAATCGACACCTAAATGGCAGGAAAGGTCTTAAAATTGACAGAAATGAGGCGAAAGTTCATAAAATCGCCAAAATAATGGGGCTAAAGATGAGGGCGAAGGTGGTCTAGAAAAGCGCCATGTCTCCCCTTAAGTACAGTACAAGTTTTTCAGCTATTTTGAAAAATCGAAGAGGAATCTCTTGTTTTTTGGTCTGTATTTATTTATTCTTTATTTTGAGTTTCCTCGCTAGACCTCCATCAAGCTAGACCTCCATCAAGCTAGACCTCCATCAAGCTAGACCTCCATCAAGCTAGACCTCCATCAAGCTAGACCTCCATCAAGCTAGACCTCCATCAAGCTAGACCTCCATCAAGCTAGACCTCCATCAAGCTAGACCTCCATCAAGCTTTTAAAGAAACTACCCCTAGACCCACTTTCAAGATAAATGTGTACATTTTTCGGTAGAAAAATGTCCCGGTCGTAGCGGTTCCATCTTATATTACAGGCTCGCTATCGCTCGCTGGGGTAACATCGACACGAGAGAGAGAGAGAGAGAGAGAGCCGAAAATATAATAATATGCATTAGTCAACATTATTCATTTAAGAAATGTTTCAGTATTAGCTAAATGAAAAGGCTACAGTCATAATTCAGCGTTATATGTTTTCTGCAAGGACTCAGTCCATGTCGCATATATATATATATATATATAAATTCCCAGGCAGTACACAAAATATCTATATCTATTTATCTATATACTCAGGCCCAATCCCCATTTTTTTTAGGGGGGGGGGGGGGGGGGCGACTCAAGACAGAGCCACAAAATAATATAATATTGGGAAATGTAGACGAACCTCCACTTTCATCTCGGGGTCGGCAAAGAAGTCCCACCACCACCGACCCAGGGAAAGGTGGTATTGATTATCGAGATCACGTAATGGGACTGAACAGGTGATGACTTTGGTGTCCAGAGGGGGTTTTGGTCTTAAGGGGAGACAGACCGTTTTTCTGGACCCCCTTCTCCCTAATGTTTAGCCCCACTAGTTTTGAGATTATATGACGTTCGGTCCATTAGTTTGGCGATTTTAACACCTTTCGCCCCATTACGTTGTCAATGTTAAGACCTTTCGTGCCATTTAGGTGCCGATTATTTCCTGGCGAGCGATAGCGAGCCTGCAATTTTAAGAGAAACCGGCCTTCGGCCGGGAAATTTTTCTACCGAAAATGTACAAATTTGTCTTGAAGGGGGGGTCTAGGTTTTTGTTTTCTAAGCTTGATGGAGGTCTAGGGAGGAAACTAAAAAAAACTGAATAAATGAATTAATAGACCAAACAAACCTGAATAAATGAATTAATAGACCAAACAAACGGTCTGCCTCCCCTTAACCAGGGTAGTAGTGTTGGTGGAAATAATGGGTCCTGGACAACTCAACTGGGAGACCATTTCGACCCGGTAGATCTCAACCATTTTTTTTTTAATCCAGTAGCTCTAAATCAATGCCAACTCAGGCGGTAGACCATTTCAACCAATAGGGCTCAACTAAAGCCAAGTCAACCAGTGGACTAGTTCAACCAATACAACACCATTTCAACCAGTAGAGCTCAACCGGTGGACCATTTCAAACAGTAGACCATATTTTAACCAAGCAGATCTTAACCAGGGCCAACTCAACCGATGGACCATTTCAACCAATAGATCTCAACCAGTAGACCTACTTTTTTAACCCAGTATATCTCAACCAATGCCAACTCAGCCGGTAGACAATTTCAACCAATATATCTGAACCGGTTAACCATTTCAACCAGTAGATTTCAACCAATGCCAACTCAACCGATAGACCAGTTTAACCAGTATATAACAAATGTTGATAAGGGAGTTCTATATATTCTATATCATCCAAAAAAGATGAGCTATCTTTCATATTTTTCCAAGTTTAAGATAAATGGGAATCTCCTATGGGCAATTTTTTCACGACCGCTTTGTATGTGCAGTATATATATATATTTCATCATTCATTACCCACCCAACAACCTCCATTCATCACAGCCAGACACTCATCTCCGGACACCTATGAGTCTCCCCCCCCCCCCCCCCCCCCCCCCCCCCCCCTCCCTCCCTCCCACTTCCCCACCCGTCACTTGAAACACACTACCGTACAGCCTACGTCAAAAGTTGTGGTTTAAATATATACATTCAGCTATTCACAATCATTCAGCTATTCACAATCATTCAGCAATTCACAATCAATAATAGCTGATCAACTCGATGAAATGGAATTATATAAATAACCTGGAGAACGAATGTTGATGGCTCAAGCATTTCCCCACCTACAGTGTGGTCAATGAGTAAAACAAACTGCCGGAGAAAGTAGTACAATTGTAGTACATTAGACATAGTCAGAAAGAGGCTAGACATTCCTGTCGAGGAGGCTAGAGTATTATAGGTTAAAAAGATAGTAATGGGAAAAGTATCATTACTACACAATACCTCAACTTCATTCTTCACTATGGATTTTCCTATTTTGCCGGGGTGTGGTTGGTAGGGAGACAGCCTTCTGCTTTACTGTCCTTGTCTTCCACTTAGTAGCAAATACCATGTTAGAGTTAAGTCCGGACTGCCTAGTAGGGACCGGAAGGTCTGTGTTGTCTGAGTATCTAAGATGTTGTTGTGTAGCACCCAGCTGAAGCTGACTAATGACTCATAGTCAGCCCTTCGTAACTAATAACTCCTAGTCAGCCCTTCGTAACTAATAACTCATAGTCAGCCCTTCGTAACTAATAACTCCTAGTCAGCCCTTCGTAACTAATAACTCCTAGTCAGCCCTTCGTAACTAATAACTCATAGTCAGCCCTTCGTAACTAATAACTCATAGTCAGCCCTTCGTAACTAATAACTCATAGTCAGCCCTTCGTAACTAATAACTCATAGTCAGCCCTTCGTAACTAATAACTCATAGTCAGCCCCTTCGTACTAATAACTCATAGTCAGAGCCCTTCGTAACTAATAACTCATAGTCAGCCCTTCGTAACTAATAACTCATAGTCAGCCCTTCGTAACTAATAACTCATAGTCACGCCTTCGTAAACTAATAACTCATAGTCAGCCCTTCGTAACTAATAACTCATAGTCAGCCCTTCGTAACTAATAACTCATAGTCAGCCCTTCGTAACTAATAACTCATAGTCAGCCCTTCGTAACTAATAACTCATAGTCAGCCCTTCGTAACACCTCTGGCACCCGGGTCAGGCTCCAATGCCCTCCATGGTGAAGATGTATATATATTTTTTGTATTCATCACAACACTGATTATTCTGGCAATCAAGATGCAAACAATCCATAACTAGAGCCGAAGGTTGGACTGTATTGTGGGGGTGTACAGAAAAGGCATTTTGCCCCAAAGTCGAATGCTGTGGACCCCTGACGACCCTAAAACGCCTGCTAATTGATGGGGCGGCACCCCTATTTTCCATTATCCTGAAGGGACTAAATTTGGATGGTAGATTACCTTTTGAGGGGAATTTTAAGACAGTCATTTCTGTTGAGGACCTGAAGATGGTTCGCCGATGGTAAGGCAAGGCCCTTTTAGTCGCCTCTTAGGAAACCGAGGGATACCGATGTAACTCTATGTAACTATATATCTCTCATGTACTTGTGAAGCTACCTGTAACTAAAGCCCCCGCCCCAGCTGCATTAAGGTTCTGTAATTAATTACGGGTTGGGGGGCGGATATTTCTTTTTAAATAAGTTTCCCTTTCTCTCCGTAATGAGGCAGGTAGTTCGCCATTAATTACGATATATTCCGTCCGGTACAATGGCCGGATTATGGGAGGGGATCAGGCGGTGGTGGAAGCGATGCTGGTGGTAGAGAGAGAGAGAGAGTGAGAATGTGAGTGTGGGAGAGAGAGAGAGAGAGATTTAAGGAGTTATAAGTGGAGAGAGAGAGGGAGATTGTGAAGTGCACGATACTCATAAGTATGAATATATATATATATAGTCGAGGACGATCTCGTGTTCCATTTTTCAGTGGCAGCATTAAATTCTTCTTTGAGGTAATTGGCGACTACCCTTTTCTCTTTGATTTCTTCCTCCAAGAGTTCTTTCTGGAATCGTAGGGCAGATTCTCGTAATCTGTCATTCTCGTGGTGTAATTTTGCGCCAACCTCGTCTGTCTTAAAGAAATTACACTCCCTGGCTACACCAACCTGAATTACACTCCCTGGCTACACCAACCTGAATTACACTCCCTGGCTACACCAACCTGAATTACACTCCCTGGCTACACCAACCTAAAATTAAACCACGAAAACGTCTGATTACGAGAATCTACCCTACGATTCCGGAGAGAACTCTTTAGGAAGAAATCAAAGAGAAAAAGGCTATATTCGCCAATAACCCCAAAGAAGAACTCAATGCTGCCACTGACATACATATATATAGAGAGAGAGAGACAGAGCGACAGAGAGAGAGAGAGATAGACAGAGAGAGGGAGAGAGAGAGAGTTTGTGTGTATGTGTGTGAGAGAGAGAGAGAGGGGGAGAGACAGAGAGTTTGTGTATGTGTGAGAGAGAGAGAGAAAGAGAGAGCGAGAGAGAGAGAGAGATGGCCAGAGAGTGTAAATCCGTATTTCATGGTTCGTCTCGCGTACCATGAAAGTTTTGCCAGAAGCTCTTTGACTAGAATGAATAACACAGAAGCGATTTTTCACATAATTTTTTTCGAGTTAGCTCCTACCTGACGCATTCTGGCCTCTCTCTGTGTAAATACTATATATATATACTGTATATATATATATACTGTATATATATATATATACAGTATATACGTGATAAGATGTATAACCCTTTGAGGATTATAACGCATTTTGCCAGTATTTTCTGGCTATCATTAGACGATTTTATGCAGTTTAGGAAGGCTTTGTCTGGAAAAACATGGTGGGCCCCCTTAAACATGAGGTGGGCCCCCTTAAACATGAGGTGGGCCCCCCTTAAATATGAGGTGGGCCCCCTTAAATATGAGGTGGGCCCCCCTTAAATATGAGGTGGGCCCCCCTTAAATACGAGGTGGGCCCCCTTAAATATGAGGTGGGCCCCCTTAAACATGAGGTGGGCCCCCTTAAACATGAGGTGGGCCCCCTTAAACATGAGGTGGGCCCCCTTAAACATGAGGTGGGCCCCCTTAAACATGAGGTGAGCCCCCTTAAACATGAGGTGGGCCCCCTTAAACATGAGGTGGGCCCCCTTAAATATGGGTGAGCTATAAAGATCCAGTTTAAGGAGAGGCGGGTTGGGGGCGCGGGACACAAACTTAAAAATACTGAGACGATACCTGGATGCTGCTGGTCTTAAAGGGGGAGATTTCCACTTGAGGGATTTTTTTTCTTTACCCCTTTCTCTCCTGTTTAGCCCCATTGCTTTTGACATTTTAAGACGTTCGCCCCATTAGTTTGGCGATTTTAAGAACTTGCACCCCATTTATGTCACTTAAGACCTTTCGTCCCATTTAGGTGTCGATTTTTACCTGGCGAGCGATAGCGAGCCTGTAATTTAAGAGGAACCGGCCGAAATGTACAAATTTATCTTGAAAGGGGGCCATGGGGGTGTAATTTCAAGCTTGATGGAAGTCTAGGAAACACTAAAAACCTCCCCTTAAAGTGGGAGGATGTAGGTACAGTCACCTGCACACATATCAGGTACACTACTAGGATATATATATATATATATATATATATATATATATATATATAACTATAGGTAGCGCCAACGAACTTGACCCCTTAACTTCTCATAACTCGAAAGGGCCTAGAGCAAATTGGCTGTAAATATCCACATCTATTTCCTGGTGGGCTCTTCCCAAATGATAGAAATGTCAGCTCGATTGCTTTCATTCATTGTGAGTTGTGAGAAGTCAGGGGGTCAAGATTAGTGTCAAGTTGGTTGGCGCGCTACACCTATTGGGAGGGGGGGGTCAGTAATTACAGAAGGGTTGATATAGCCTCTGAGGTCCCATTATAAGTAACTCTATCATGTTTATATTAATTATGTCAACCCTTTGAGTTTATATTGAGTTTATTTTTATCAACTTTAGTGAAGCTTAAGGGGAGGTTTTTAGTTGATTCCCTAGACTTCCATCAAGCTTAAAATTACTCCCCCTTGACCCCCTTTCAAGATAAATTTGTACATTTTTCGGTAGAAAAATGTCCCGGCCGAAGGCCGGTGCCCCTTAAAATACAGGCTCGCTATCGCTCGCCAGGAAAAAATCGACACCTAAATGGCACGAATGGTCTTAAAATTGACAGAAATGGGGCGAGGGTTCTTAAAATCGCCAAACTAATGGGGCAAGCGTCTTTAAATTTCACAAGCAATGGGGCTAAACATGAGGGAGAAAGAGGTTCAGCAAAAAATCCTCCAGGTGGAAATCTCCCCTTAACCCTTACAATACCGGTGCTATCCTTTTCGTTATAATCTGACAATTATTAGATGCTTTTAACCCTTTCACGCTCATATGACGCAGAGGTTGCCAGATTAGCAATAAGAAATAGAGTTCTCTCACTCTTAAAATTACCTCTCCAAAATTAGTTTTCTGCCCACATCTAACTCAAAGATAACTGCAGAGGTTGAAGTAACTAAACTAAAGGTTTCTAAATACCCCTGATGGTAACACAGGCTTTAAAGTATCCCTAATAGGCTCAACACAGCTAACTCAAAGACAACTGCAGAGGTTGAAGTAACTAAACTAAAGGTTTCTAAATACCCCTGATGGTAACACAGGCTTTAAAGTATCCCTAATAGGCTCAACACAGCTAACTCAAAGACAACTGCAGAGGTTGAAGTAACTAAACTAAAGGTTTATAAATACCCCTGATGGTAACAAAGGCTTTAAAGTATCCCTAGCTCAACACAGCTAACTCAAAGACAACTGCAGAGGTTGAAGTAACTAAACTAGAGGTTTCTAAATACCCCTGATGGTAACAAAGGCTTTAAAGTATCCCTAATAGGCTCAACACAGCTAACTCAAAGACAACTGCAGAGGTTGAAGTAACTAAACTAAAGGTTTCTAAATACCCCTGATGGTAACAAAGGCTTTAAAGTATCCCTAATAATAGGCTCAAAACCGCGTCATATGTCGGAGGGGGTTAATCAGCTTAGGCAGGACGTTTAATTATACGTGCCTAAGCTTCATACACATATTTAATGTAGCTAAAATCAAATTAAAAACACGTCACCGGTACTAAAAGGGTTAACAGTATGGGTGTAAGCATTCATGAAGGGCTCGAACCAGGTTACCGTAAATAAACTCTGTGTGTGGAGACCGCCGCCGCGCTATTGTCTTTACCGGGTCTTTATTAAGGGAGCCCACCTCGCTTGTTTTCTCTTTCTCTCCCTCTCTCTTTGGCTTGTATCCATTCGGCCCCATTCGGCCTACTGTTTTAAGACGCTTACCCCCATCCAGGTGTTAGTATTTTCCTGGCGAGCGGTAGCGAGCCAGCATATATATATTTTTGTTTTGACAACAAGGTAAATTTGTACATTTTTCGATAGAAAAATGTCTCCGGCGAAGCAGGATTTCTCCATACAATGCTGGCGAGAGATAATCGACACCTGGATGGGGATAAACGTCTTAAAACAGTTGGCTGAATGGGGCCGAATGGATACAAGCTAGGGAAAGAGAGAACAGGAGAGAAAGATACAAAAAAGCCGATGACTCCCCTTAAGGAAGCGGTAAACGGGGCGGGCAATGGCCGTAGCGTAGCGTTGGCTGGCCTCGGTACCTTACGGGGGGGGAGCACTCGCTTTTTAGGGACCCCCTTCTCCCTCATGTTTAACATATTAGTTTTGAGGTTTTAAGACGTTCGTTCCGTTGGTTTGGCGATTTTGAGACTGTTCGCCTCATTTGTTGTTAGTATTAAGACCTTTCGTGCCCTTGACGTGTCGATTTTTTTCTGGCGAGCGATAGCAAGCCTCCAATTTTAGAAGGAACCAGCCTTCGGCCGGGACATTTTTCTACCGAAAAATTTACAAATTTAGCTTGAAAGGGGGTCTAGGGGGGCGTTTTTTGTAAGCTTGATGGAGGTCTAGCGAGGAAACTCAAAAATATATTAATAAATAAATAAATATATGGACCAAAACCAAGCCCCGCCCCCTTGAGTGTTGCTAACAATAGGTGCTGGAGGTGGTGGATACGGGTTGAGAGAGAGAGAGAGAGAGAGAGAGAGAGAGAGAGAGAGAGAGAGAGAGAGAGAGAGAGAGAGAGAGAGAGAGAGAGAGAGAGAGAGAGAGAGAGAGAGAGAGAGAGAGAGAGAGAGAGAGAGAGAGAGAGAGAGAGAGAGAGAGAGAGAGGTAATTCCAATCAACATGCATTACACCAGGTATCTGAGAGGACAGCCAAGGGGTTAAAATAATTAGGAAACAATTTACAGCAACACGGGGTATTATGACCATTAGTGGGGGAAGGAATATTAAGGGGTCGTTATATTATTATTATTATTATTATTGTTTGTTGTTTGTTTGTTGTTGGTTTGTGTGTTTGTTGTTGTTGTTGATGTTGTTTGCTTGTTGTTGGTATTGTTTGTTGTGTTGTTGTTGTTGTTGTTTGTTTTGTTTGTTGATGTGTTGTTTGTTGTTGGGGTTGTTTTGTTTGTTGTTGTTGTTGTTGTTTGTTTTGTTGTTGGTGTGTTGTTGTTTTGTTGTTTTTGTTGTTGTTGTTTTTTGTGTTGTTGTTGTTTTGTTGTTGTTGTTGTTTGTTGTTGTTGTTGTTGTTGTTGTTGTTGTTGTGTTTGTTGTTGTTGTTTTTTGTTTGTTGTTGTTGTTGTTGTTTTGTTGTTGTTGTTGTGTTTGTTGTTGTTGTTGTTGTTGGTTGTTGTTGATAGTTGGTTGTTTGTTTGTTGTTGTTGGTTGTTGTTGTGTTGTTTGTTGTTGTTGTTGTTGTTGTTGTTGTTTATGTTTATTGTTTGTGTTGTTGTTTATGTTTGTTGTTGTTGTTTATGTTTATTGTTGTTGTTGTTTATGTTTGTTGTTTATGTTTGTTGTTTGTTGTTGTAGTTGTTTTAGTTTACTTCTTAGACGTCTATCAAACTTAAAAGTACCCCCCCGAGACCCCCTTTCAAGATAAATGTGTATATTTTTCGGTAGAAAAATTTCCCGGCCGAAGGCCAATTCCTCTTAAATTACGGGCTCGTTTTCGCTCGCCACGACAAAATCGACATCTACATGGCACAAAAGCTCTTAAAATGGACAGCAATGGGGCGAAAGTTCTTAAAATTGCCAAACTAATGGGGCTATCGTCTTAAGATCTAAAAAAAACAATGGGGTTAAACATGAGGGAGAAAGGGGTCCTGAAAAAAATCCCTCGAGTAGAAATCTCCCCTTAAAACACTCCCAAGTTAATTATAGGTGGCTTAAAAAATACAAAGCAATTATGAAATGGAGTAAAAATTGTACAGTCTGCAAAATAAGTGATGTCGCGGCACCAAATATATTTCGATCAATAATTGGTATCAACACTATCTAAGCATTACGTCATCGTTTCGAGTGAGACATACAAACATGTTCCTATCTTTACACACCTTATTCAACATCTGACCGACATTAATACAGCACCCAGCGAGCAAAACGTAATGCCAGCAGAGACATGACTTATTTGGCCAACTGTACCACGCTGAGACAAATTGTGATTACAGAAACTAACAAAAACAGAACAAAAAAACGTTTATTGCAATGGAATGGATGTATGAAGGGGAAATATAGAAAAAATAAATAAAAACAGTACATATTAACTGAACATTGCGGAGAGAGTTGTGTCGAGAAGCTTAAGGGGAGATCTCCACTTGAGGGATTTTTTTCTTGACATCTTTCTCCCTCATGTTTAGCCCCATTGCTTTTGATAATATAAAACGTTTGCCCCATTAGTTTAGCGATTTTAAGAACTTTCACCCCATATTAAGACCTTTCGTGCCATTCAGGTGTCAATTTTATCCTGGCGAGCGATAGCGAGCCTGTAATTTAAGAGGAACCGGCCTTCGGCCGGGACATTTTTCTACCGAAAAATGTACAAATTTATCTTGAAAGGGACTCAAGGGGGTGACATTTTAAGCTTGATGGAGGTCTAGGGAACAAACTAAATACCTCCCCTTAAGTGGAAAGAAATATTAAGTTAATTATTTTAAGAGGGTGAGGAGGAACTATCTGTATAATATTGGTGGTGTTAATTATTATTAATCGACGTGATTAAATATTTTCTCGTTACCCCAGCTAAACTCAATTCCAGTCTTGATTAATCCAAATGTCTGAATTACAATTGTATGATTATATTGTGAGAGGATTATGATTAACGCCTATATGTATTGTTTTCTTAAGTAATTGTGTTATATCATTTAAAGTCATAGCTAACTTTTAGTCATGTTATACATTATGTGTTTAACAAGATATATATGTTATGCCCAATTCAACTTCAAAAGAAACCCCAACACGCCTCGCAGCCATCCCCTCCCAACCAGCGACACCACGGGAAACAAAGCAGCCTCCCCTGAACATCCCATCCTCTTCGGGACAGCTGACGTCACAAGGCACGCCCCTAGCCACTACATCACTCGCTCCACCCTCCAGGTCCCACAGGAATCCCCCACCAGCCTTACCTGTCATGCTGTCCTTCTCGCCTATACCCGAGTCGCCAGAGTGAAAAGGACAAAATGTCAGGTCACAGGTGCAGGAATAGGGAGACCTTCTTTCCTGCAACCCCAAGACACTCAGGAGGAACCAAAACGGAACATATACCTCAACCAGACCAAGGCAAGCTCAGTCTCTGAGGTATCCTGTTGGCAAAATTCGAGGCATCCTGGCATGGTACCCCCACCACAATCCACGAGGTATCCTGTGAACCAGCAACAATGCATCCTATCGAATTAACCCATAACGAGGCATCCTGTTACAGTCCCACTGAGGCACCTTGATGGGCCCACGATTTAACCTGTGGCTGGAACAAATTTGCAAACACGAGTCCAGAGTTGAGGTATCCTCGCACCACTAGATCACGCTCGAATAGTTTCAGTCTCGAAATGTTCGCCAAACCAGTGAACAAAATGAACTTGCCTTATGCTGGTAACATAGCAAGCTCTCTCGATTCAAATCGAAGTGTTCCTCATTAGGATCTGTGAAGCAGGCAGAGCGTACATACCCTGCCAAAGTTACTCTGCCTGGAGATATCCTCATTGGGAAGGAAGAAACCATAAGAAGATACATGCCCCGGAAGCCAGAAGTACAGCACCTTCGGCTTCAGTCGCCTTTTGGCATCCGTATTTATGCTATGCTACTTTACGTTACTTTCCGTTAGGCTATGTTACCTCCTCCGTATTTATGCTATGCTACTTTATGTTACTTTCCGTTAGGCTATGTTACCTACTCGGTATTTATGTTATGCTACTTTACATTACTTTCCCTTATGCTACTTTACGTTACTTTCCGTTATGCTACTTTACATTACTTTCCCTTATGCTACTTTACGTTACTTTACGTTATGCTACTTTACGTTACTTTCACTTATGCTACTTTACGTTACTTTCCGTTATGCTACTTTACATTACTTTCCCTTATGCTACTTTACGTTACTTTCCGTTATGCTACTTTACATTACTTTCCCTTATGCTACTTTACGTTACTTTCCGTTATGCTACTTTACGTTATGCTACTTTGCGTTACTTTCCGTTATGCTACTTTACGTTACTTTCCGTTATGCTACTTTATGTTACTTTACATTATGCTACTTTACGTTATGCTACTTTACGTTACTTTCCGTTATGCTACTTTGCGTTACTTTCCGTTATGCTACTTTACGTTACTTTCCGTTATGCTACTTTCCGTTACTTTCCGTTATGCTACTTTACGTTACTTTCCGTTATGCTACATTACGTTACTTTCCGTTATGCTACTTTACGTTACTTTCCGTTATGCTACTTTACGTTACTTACCGTTATGCTATGTTATCTCCTCCTCGGTATGTTGTTCCGCGTGAGAGCCAAAGGGGTGCGGGCGTAAAAAGGTAAGGTCTCAAACTTTGCCATCTGTCTGTGGTCCCGGAGAAGTTTTAGGTTCGTGTGAAGGACAGACAAGATGGATTGCTTTCTTCACCTTTCTCTTCTCTCTCTCTCTCTCTATCTTTCTCTCTCTCTCTCTCTCTAAATTTTTTTTTTTTTTTTTTTTTTTTTTTTTTTTTTAAACACAAACTTAACTGGTGTTTCTATTTATTTGCTCCAATGAGCAGAATAGGAATCCCTCCTCACTTTGCAGTGCCACCCAATCGTGCAAGCTCGCCAGCACCTAGAAGGAAAAGTAGTACTGGAAAAGAGACGGACACGGCTAAGGTTAGGTAGAGGATGCCAAACCTCACTCTGGATAGGACCAGCCCTCACCCGTCTTTTATTAGTTATAAAGGCTAGTGATTTCTGACCTAACAATAATGCATAGGCTATAGTATTAAGGGGAGGTATTTAGTTTGTTCCCTAGACCTCCATCAACCTTAAAATTACACCCCCTCGAGTCTCTTTCAAGATAAATTTGTACATTTTTCGGTAGAAAAATGTCCAGGCCGAAGGCCGATTCCTCTTAAATTACAGGCTCGCTATCGCTCGCCAGGATAAAATAGACACCTGAATTGCACGAAAGGTCTTAATATGGGGTGAAAGTTCTTAAAATGGCTAAACTAATGGGGCAAACGTTTTATAATATCAAAAGCAATGTGGCTAGACATGAGGGAGAAAGGGGTCAAGAAAAAAGTCCCTCAAGTGGAAATCTCCCCTTAATGTTAGTAAAAGTATTGTGCAATAATGAATGTGTGTTTTATTTCGAATCGTGGAACATTCATTGGTGAACAAGTTATTGATGCAGCTTCGATTAACTCTTCTTTTCTCTCCTCCACTTTTTATCTTCGCCCTTTTTTATACACGACGGTTTTACTGGTATGCGTTTGTGCGCAGGGAGGAATTCGGTATATAATTATCTATCGATGTTCGATTGTTTTTTTTTTTTTTTTTTAGGTTATCTCGCTGTTCTCGCTGCTGCTGTTTTATTTGTATTTATTTATTTTTTGTTTTACTTCGCTGGTATATATATATATACTGTATATATCTCTGCGGCAAAATAAATGTGTGTTCTTGATTGAGGGGGATATTTAATTTATGTGCATTGAAATTCCATGATCGCGTTTGATTATTCTTGTTCGCTGTTTTATTCTCGATGTTTCTGTCTTGCATGTTTAAGACAACTTTCACAGTGTATGTTTTGTGAGTGATAATAGATTCATGGACTTTATCATGTTAGATCAAGCTTCGATTGCTTTCTGCACTTCTCTGCTATGCAACAATGATTCTTTGTTTCTTCAAGATAATGTCAAAGTTTATTGTTCGATTATGATTTGTTATTGTTATCTCTCTTCTAGCTCACTCTGGCTTATCTTTTCAGTATTTACATTATATTTATTCATTTGCGGTAATGACTTTTTCTTACATCAAATCCAAAGGCAATCATTAGTATCAAAACACGCCGACACAAATTATGGGTTTAGAATTGGTATGGCAAGGATAATTATAATGTCCAATATAATTTACCTTTATCAATGTATAATGGTAGTGATAAATCAATATCAAATTAGGATATAAAGGTTGTTGCTATTCCCCAGGCTGTCTGGCCGAGCAGCCCCAAGGTCCCGAGCAAGGCCAAGGCCATAACCGAGCGGCCCCACAAAACCCTCCCTGCTTACCACTAATAAAGCCCAGTTGACCGAAGCCACTCCATGGCGGATATTAATTAATCCTTCTAGCTATACCTTATATCCATCCCAAGCTTTACCAATATCGTCTAAATGTACTGTAGCTGAAATTAAATACAAAAAATGACGTCGGCGGTACAGAAAGGGTTAACTGGGCTTTTAATTAATTAGTCCCTAGGGTCATTAAATACCCCAGTGTCACCATTATTACCTGTTTAATTAGTGATACGTCGGCCTCAAAGCTGCTTCCAATTACAGGTGAAGAGGGTTTAAGGGAAGATAGGCCGTTTTTCTTGTCCCCTTTCTTCCTTGTATTAGCCCCATTAGTTTTGAGATATTAAAACTATCTATCTAATGTATCTATGTCTATCTATCTAATGTATCTATCTCTATCTATCTACCTGTCTATCTATCTACCGCTATTTATCTATCAGCCTCCCAACATTCAGCCTCTCACCAATTATCTCTCCCTCGTCCTCATTCTTTCGTTCTCTGTCTTCTCCAGTTCTCTCTTCCTTCCATCCTTCACCCTCTCTTTCCTTCATTCCTTCCTTCACCTTCACCTTCCTTCTTTCCTTCCTTCCTCCCTTCCCCTTCCTTCACCCTCTCATTCCTTCCTTCCTTCTCCCTCTCCTTCCTTCCTTCCTTCTATCACCCTCCTCTTCCTTCCTTCCTTCCATCACCCTCCTCTTCCTTCTTTCCTTCTCTCTCTCCTTCATTTCTTCCCTCTCCCTCCTTCCCTCCTTCACCCTCTCCTTCCTTCCTTCACCCTCTCCCTTCCCTCCTTCCTTCACCCTCTCCTTCCTTCCTTCCTTCACCCTCTCCTTCCTTCCTTCACCCTCTCCCTTCCTTCACCCTCTCCCTTCCTTCACCCTCTCCTTCCTTCCTTCCTTCACCCTATCTTCCCTTCCTTCCTTTACCTTCTCCTTCCTTCCTTCACCCTCTCCTTCCTTCCTTCACCCTCTCCCTTCCTTCACCCTCTCCTTCCTTCCTTCCTTCACCCTCTCTTCCCTTCCTTCCTTTACCTTCTCCTTCCTTCCTTCACCCTCTCCCTTCCTTCCTTCACCCTCTCCCTTCCTTCCTTCACCCTCTCCTTCCTTCCTTCACCCTCTCCCTTCCTTCACCCTCTCCCTTCCTTCACCCTCTCCTTCCTTCCTTCACACCCTCTCCTTCCTTCCTTCCTTTACCTTCTCCTTCCTTCCTTCCCCCTCCCTTCCTTTCCTTCCCTCTCCCTTCCTTCACCCTCTCTTCCCTTCCTTCCTTTACCTTCTCCTTCCTTCCTTCACCCTCTCCTTCCTTCCTTCACCCTCTCCTTCCTTCCTTCACCCTCTCCCTTCCTTCACCCTCTCCCTTCCTTCCTTCACCCTCTCCTTCCTTCACCCTCTCCCTTCCTTCACCCTCTCCCTTCCTTCCTTCACCCTCTCCTTCCTTCACCCTCTCCCTTCCTTCACCCTCTCCTTCCTTCCTTCACCCTCTCCCTTCCTTCACCCTCTCCCTTCCTTCCTTCCTTCACCCTTCCCTTCCTTCATCCTTCCCTTCCTTCATCCTTCCCTTCCTTCACCCTTCCCTTCCTTCACCCTTCCCTTCCTTCACCCAAACACAACTCTCTCTTCCTTCACCCTCTCCCTTCCTTCACCCTCTCCCTTCCTTCACCCTCTCCCTTCCTTCACCCTCTCCTTCCTTCCTTCACCCTCTCCTTACTTCCTTCACCCTCTTCCTTCCTTCACCCTCTCCCTTCCTTCACCCTCTCCCTTCCTTCCTTCCTTCACCCTCTCCCTTCCTTCACCCTCTCCTTCCTTCCTTCACCCTCTCCTTCCTTCCTTCACCCTCTCCCTTCCTTCACCCTCTCCTTCCTTCCTTCACCCTCTCCCTTCCTTCACCCTCTCCCTTCCTTCACCCTCTCCCTTCCTTCACCCTCTCCTTCCTTCCTTCACCCTCTCTTCCCTTCCTTCCTTTACCTTCTCCTTCCTTCCTTCACCCTCTCCCTTCCTTCACCATCTCCTTCCTTCCTTCCTTCACCCTCTCTCTTCCTTCCTTCCTTCACCCTCCTCCTTCCCTTCCTATCATTCCTTCTCTCCTTCCTTCCCTTCCTTCACCCTCCTCCTTCCCTTCCTTCACCCTCTCCTTTCCTTCCTTCACCCTCTCCCTTCCTTCACCCTCTCCCTTCCTTCACCCTCTCCCTTCCTTCCTTCCTTCACCCTCTCCCTTCCTTCACCCTCTCCTTCCTTCCTTCACCCTCTCCCTTCCTTCCTTCACCCTCTCCTTCCTTCCTTCACCCTCTCCTTCCTTCCTTCCTTCACCCTCTCCCTTCCTTCCTTCCTTCACCCTCTCCCTTCCTTCCTTCCTTCACCCTCTCTCTCCCTTCTTTCCTTCCTTCCTTCACCCTCTCTTCCCTTCCTTCCTTCCTTCACCCTCTCCTTCCTTCCTTCCTTCACCCTCTCTTTCCTTCCTTCACCCTCTCCCTCCTTCCTTCCTTCACCCTCTCTTTCCTTCCTTCACCCTCTCCCTCCTTCCTTCCTTCACCCTCTCCTTCCTTCACCCTCTCTTTCCTTCCTTCACCCTCTCCCTCATTCCTTCCTTCACCCTCTCCTTCCTTCATTCCTTCCTTCACCCTCTCATTCCTTCCTTCACCCTCTCATTCCTTCCTTCCCTCTCCCTCTCCTTCCTTCCTTCCTTCACCCTCTCCTTCCTTCCTTCCTTCACCCTCTCCTTCCTTCCTTCCTTCCTTCACCATCTCCTTTCATCCTTCCTTTCTTTACCCTCTCCTTCCTTCCTTCACCCTCTCCTTCCTTCCTTCACCCTCTCCTTCCTTCCTTCCTTCACCCTCTCCTTCCTTCCTTCCTTCACCCTCCACTCCTTCCTTCCTTCACCCTCCACTCCTTCCTTCCTTCACCCTCCACTCCTTCCTTCCTTCACCCTCTCCTTCCTTCCTTCCTTCACCCTCTCCTTCCTTCACCCTCTCCTTCCTTGTTTCCTTTACTCTCTCCTTTATTCCATCCTTCACTCCCTCCGTCCTGCCGTCCTTCCTTCACTCTCTCCTTCCTTCCTTCACCCTCTCCTTCCTTCCTTCCTTCACCCACTCCTTCCTTCCTTCCTTCCTTCACCATCTCCTTCCTTCCTTCCTTCACCCTCTCCTTCCTTCCTTCACCCACTCCTTCCTTCCTTCCTTCACCATCTCCTTTCATCCTTCCTTCCTTCACCCTCTCCTTCCTTTCTTCATTCACCCTCTCCTTCATAAGCATAATTCTTCCCACAAACCCTAGTACTGTTAACCACATCAGCATAATACTCCCCACAAACTCAAGTACTGTAAACAAAATATACATAACCCTCCCCACAGACCCTAGTACTGTAAACAAAATATACATAACCCTCCCCACAGACCATAGTACTGTAAACAAAATATAAACATATTAACAAACTAAGCATAATGCACCCCACAAACCTTAGTAGTGTAAAGTAAATCAGCATAAACCTCCCCATAGACCCCAGTACTGTAAACCAAATCATCATAATCTTCCCCACAGACTCCTCCCTAGTGCATGCCCAGACTCCTTGCTTGCACACTCCCCATAGATGACATAGACCCCAGTACTGTAAACAAATCATCATAATCTTCCCCACAGACTCCTCCCTAGTGCATGCCCAGACTCCTTGCTTGCACACACTCCACTCCCAAAAGCCACTTAGCGCCTGACAGTTATATAAAGTCCGCTAAATGGAGCAGGAGCCGGCCCTTGCGTTTAAACTTTTTATTTCAATTGGGTAGAGTGGGTGAATGCAACGTATATGCACTGTGATAATGGCTGCTTCATATGCGGGTGTTAAGGGGTTGTGTATTATCCTGTCAATGATAGTTGAGAGCCTGGCACTGGGTAAATAAACTCTCCTAAATTGATACCGGTAGTTTGATAAAATGAATGGTATGATCATGAATGTTTATTTTGCTTCCTAGACCTCCATCACACTTTAACAAACACCCGCAAGACACCCTCCCCCCTCCTTTAAGATGTGTTGTTAATTTTTCGATATAAAAAAAATCCCGGCCAAAGGCCGATTTCTTCTAAATTACAGTAGAAGCTTGCTATAGCTCGCCAAGAACAAATCTACAACTAAATGGCGCAAAAGGTCTTTCAGATGCACAAGAAGCTGTTTATTTGGTGACAAATAAAATAGCTTTTGTCACTAAATAAAAAAACCTACACAAAGAGGTCACGTTTTCATAACCTCAAAATACACCGAAATGTTTGCGACTCGGCCACCTCCTCTGGGAAAACAAAAGTCTTGGGAGATATCCTACCTCATTTCATTAGTGTCCCCGTTGTATGGCCTCTCGTTACTCTGTGTCACCCGCATCATCTCACACAATAAACCCGGTATCACATAAACGCTTTTTCCCTCGATATTTATCCTCAACACTTGTCTGGCAGCTTAAGAGGTCAACATTGTAGGTATTTCGGTCATCTAAATTCATCTATCATCAGTCTAGTTATCGATACCAGGCCAAAATATTCCAGAAACGTTGCCAGAAAAATGTTGATTATCGAATGTTGACTATAAAAGCGCTCGTGTGATACCAGCTTAAGTCGGATACAGCATTACGAGCTTTGGACATCATCATTGGGTCTCATCTTCAGTCTGTCTGGTACGAGGTGGGTCTTTTCGGACAATCCCTATTCGAGTTCGAATCCCGGGAGGACCATATGCTTTCATTAGTTTATTCAAGTGCATTGGGGTTTGTAATTGATGATTAATGTTAAGAACGGGGTGTTACCTAATTACTACATTAGTTTGGACATTTTTAAGACGTTACACTTCATTAGTTTAGCGATTATAAGACAGTTCACCCATATTTTTAATATTGTGTTTAATTGATTTATTAATATATAATATATATATTGTGTGTGTGTGTGTGTGTGTGTGTGTGTGTGGAGAGAGAGAGAGAGAGAGAGAGAGAGAGAGACTCATCAAGTAATTCTAGTAACGTTATTTGCTAACGTGTTCTATCCATGTATAATTCAATAAGTCAATACAATGACCTAATGAAACACTCCAATTTCAATATTACTCCTAGGAGGGTCACCGGCTTTTTTTGTTTATCTTTCTCTCGTTTTCTCTCTTTCTCTGGCTTGTATCCATTCGGCCCCATTCAGCCAACTGTTTTAAGAAGTTTATCCCCATCCAGGTGTCGATTTCTTCCTGGCGAGCGATAGCGAGTCAGCTTTGTATGGAGAAATCCGGCATCGCCGGAGACATTTTGCTATCGAAAAATTTACAAATTTAGCTTGCTGTCAAAAAAAAAAAATATATATATATGCTGGCTCGCTACCGCTCGCCAGGAAAATATTGACACCAGAATGGGGGTAATCGTCTTTAAACAGTTGGCTGAATTGGGCCGAATGGATACAAGCCAAAGAGAGAGGGAGAGAAAGAGAAAAAAAGCGAGGTGGGCTCCCTTAAACAGCTCTCTCCTCTCGCTGCAGGCTTTAATTCCGAATATTATAGTTTTGTAATTCGCTTCGACCTTCGACGCTTCGACGTTTGTACTGATTAACACACCACCGCTTGGGGGGGGGGGGGTGTGTGCGTAAGAGAGAGAGAGAGAGAGAGAGAGAGAGAGAGAGACAGAGACAAAGGGATGGGGCGGAAGGGGGATTCTCCAAAATTACAGATTGGTTAGCCCTCGCAAGGAAAAAAAAAAAAAAAATGCAAACTATTAATGTGGAGAAAACGCCTTATAATCGCCAAACTAAATGGGGCAAAATGTCTCCCCATCGCCCTAATACCGGGACGAAACACTCTATATAAACACAGGGTCTTCAACAACTAGATTACCGGGTTCATTGGATTCCCCCTCTTCTTTCATACTTGTTTTGGCACTTAAGGGGAGGTATTTAGTTTGTTCCCTACGTTTTCATAAAGCTTAAAATTACACCCCCTAGACCCCCTTTCAAGATAAATTTGTACATTTTTCGGTAGACAAATGTCCCGGCCGGAGGCCGATTGCTCTTAAATTACAGGCTCGCTATCGCTCGCCAGGAAAAAATCGACGCCTTAATGGCACGAAAGGTCTTAAAATTGACAGAAATGGGGCAAAATGTCTTAAAATGTCTAAACTACTAGGGCGAACGTCTTAAAATCTCAAAAGCAATGGGGCTAAACATGAGGGAGAAAGGGGTCCAGAAAAAAAATCCCTCGAGTGGAAATCTCCCCTTAAGAGGGGGGGGGGGGGAGTGCTCGCTTTTGCTGGACCCCCTTCTCCCTCATGTTTAGCAGGTTAGTTTTGAGGTTTTATGACTTTCGTGATCCTTAGGTGTCGATTTTTTCCTGGCGATCAAAAGCGAGCCTCTTGAGACCTTTCGCCTCATTTATGTATCAATATTAAGACCTTTCGTGCCCTTTAGGTGTCGATATTTTCCTGGCGAGTGAAAGCCAGCCTCTAATTTTAGGAGGAACCGGGATATTTTTCTACCGAAAAATGTACAAATTTATCTTGAAAGGGGGTACTAGGGGTTGTTTGTCTAAGTTTGATGGAGGTGTAGCGAGGAAACTCAAAAATAAACAATAGATAAATAAATATATAGACCAAAAAACAAGCACTACCCCCTTAAGGGGAGGTATTTAGTTGATTCCCTAGACTTCCATCAATCTTAAAATTACTCCCCCTTGACCCCCTTTCAAGATAAATTTGTACATTTTTCGGTAGAAAAATGTCCCGGCCGAAGGCCGGTTTCCCTTAAATTACAGGCTCGCTATCGCTCGCCAGGAAAAAATCGACACCTAAATAGCGCGAATAGTCTTAAAATTGACAGAAATAGGGCGAGGGTTCTTGAAATCGCGAAACTAATGGGGCAAGCGTCTTTAAATCTCACAAGCAATGGGGCTAAACATGAGGGAGAAAGAGGTTCAGAAAAAAGTCCTTCAAGTGGATATCTCCCCTTAACATCAAGTGGATGTCTCCCCTTAACATCAAGTGGATATCTCCCCTTAACATCAAGTGGATATCTCCCCTTAACATCAAGTGGATATCTCCCCTTAACATCAAGTGGATATCTCCCCTTAACATCAAGTGGATATCTCCCCTTAACATCAGCCGGTCCCGCCCCGCCAAATTCACTTGTTCGAAGCCTTTGATAATATTGGCTGGTTTAGTGTTATTTTCATGGGGTGCTTAGAGCTTGTGTTATTTATGTTGATAGCCATTGGGTTATTCATTTGGTTAAGGTAATTTTGTTGTTATTCAATTTTTTTGTTATTAATTTGTTTATGAATTTTTGTTTTTCATTTGTTTGTTCTTTTTGGAATTAATTTTGTTATACATCCTATTTTTATTCATTTTTTATTCAGCCTTTTGTTATTCATTTGGTTATTCATCCTATTTTCATTCATCCGTTTTTATTCATTGTGTGATTCATTTTGGTATTATTCCTATTTGTATTAAGTTATTCACTGCGTTACTCATTTTATAATTAATTTTGGCATTTATTTAATTGTTCATTTTGTTATTCATTCTGTTATTCATACTTTTGTTATTAATTTTGCTGTTCATGCTGTTAATAATTTAGAAATTAATTTGGGTATTAATTTTGTTCATTGTTTTTATTTATTTTGGTAGATAATTTTTAAGCTGCAGAAAATCATTTAAATATAGCTAGAATAAAACTGAAACTACGTCGCCGGTACAGAAGGAAATGCTAACAAGTTAACATGTCGATCAAATAAAGGATAAAATTAACTTGGGCACTAGCGCTCTGAGAACCTTGCAACGCGATAACTTTCTTATTCCCGGTCAGAACCAATGGGCAGAAAGTGAGAGTCAAATTCACGTCTTGTACAGTCGGTCGAATAAGTCGTGTCGCCGCTGTCATTACGTTTTGCTCACTGTAGGCTGTATTAATGTCTGTCAGATGTTGAATAGGGTGTTTAAAGATAGGAACATGGTTGTATATCTCACTCTAAACGATGATTTAAGCCTTAGATAACGCTGATACCAATTATTGATCGAAATATACCTGGTACTGCGACATCATTTATTTGGCCAACTGTAAGTTCGCTGCAAATCCCTCGAACGACACAACTTTCTAATTCTCCATCAGTCAAGAATTTCGCACCGAACATTAGTCCCACCTAAGGATAGTTCGGCCAAATAGTTAGATGTAATTGTTAGTTATAGTTAATTAGTTATAGTTAATTAGTTATAGTTAATTAGTTATAGTTAATTAGTTATAGTTAATTAGTTAATAGTTAGTTAGTTATAGTTAGTTAGTTATAGTTAATTAGTTATAGTTAATTAGTTATAGTTAATTAGTTATAGTTAATTATCTCTTTTATGATACGATGACGCATTTCTCTTCTGTTTTCTGGTTATCATTATACGATTGTATTCAGATTATGAAGGGTATATTGGGGTATTATGGAAGACAGAGAGTCAATTGAGACAGTCTTTACCCTTCTGATTCCCACAGGTCCTTCCTAAGCTGTATACAATCGTCTAACGATAGCCAGAATAAACTATCAACACGCGGCATAATCCTCAAGGGGTTAATAGTTAAAGGTTAGTCAGATGTAATAGTTAAATAGTAAGAAAACAAAAATCCAGTATTCCCTCATTCTATTGCTTCTCGTTGAAAAGCAGAATGCCAAATGAACTTCTGGAATAACCAAGTGTCTGTCTGTCTGTCTGTCGGTATTTTTTGTCATCCGAAGAACGGGGGAGATGTGAACTTCAACTTTGGGCGAAGTGGAATGGAGCAAGTTGTAATTTAGTGGTGGCGAAGACGAGAGAGAGAGAGAGAGAGAGAGAGAGAGAGAGAGAGAGAGAGAGAGAGAGAGAGATTTACATAGATACACTGGCCAAACAGACTCTCAGCAACTTCTGAAAGAGACTACTATAACTAGAATTACTTGTTTAATTGCGAGATGGATATTTGTTCACATTTGCAGTATTACGTGCCTTCCACTGTTGGGCTTGTTTGCGCAAAACATATAAAAGTTGGAGCATAACGTACATTCTTATTGATAGAGGAATGTTCAGCCTACAATTTAATCTATGTTATATTAACGATAAATTAGTCGTTTAAGAATTATTGAATAAAAAACAATCGCGAAATAGATGTTTTTATTTACTGTAAAACGCGCCTTCCACTTTCTGGCTTGTTTATGCAAAAACTATACTAGTTAGAATATAAACATATAGAGACAATCTTGTGCAGAATTGGATTTGTAATTTATTATCCTCTAGCGATGCAGCGTTTTGGAGACAACCCGGAAAATATGGGAAAACGTATCCACCGTTGGGGGAGTTTCCCCTCAGAAGGGGATCACAGTGGGTGTTGCTCTTGGCATTCCACTAAAATCGAAATATTATAATCTACCCTACACATCTGGGTCCAATTTGGTGATTTTAGACGCCCTGCACAATTCAGTCCCTAATGATCTGAAGTAACAGTAATTTTCTAGTTGTTGCTACGGCCGATATGTATATGATCAAATGATAACGAATACTTCTTAACCTAAGTAGCCAGATCAGTAACGTAAACATGGGATATGGCAAGGGAACTTCTCGAGGTAAACAAGATGGCGGGTGTTGTATTAAAAGTTGGGGTGAAGTCTTACCTATATTGTGTGGTGCTCCATCCCAACCCGAGATTATGGACGCACCAGCTGCCCTGTCCTGTATAAGTAACAACACCAGGCCCGATGTTGAGAGAGAGAGAGAGAGAGAGAGAGAGAGAGAGAGTACAAAGGAGTACAAAGGAGTACAAAGGAAATCAAGCAACAACAGATCTAGTGACCCTTCTAGGCTGCTTGTCCTCCAAAACACTGAGGATCAAGTGTCCAAACAGTGGTTTAGAGTGGGTAAGGGAACATTGGAAAGGGAACTACTGCCCTGCCACTAACGTGGCAGGACTAGGAAGTTAGTAGGGGACATATGGGTTAGTAACTGAGGGGAGGATAAAGTTATTCATTTACAAACGCAGTCAGTCGCGGGTTTGATGCGAGATATTTGTCTAGGCGGAATTTAAATGAATCAACGGTGCTGCAGTCTATAACGTCTCGAGAGAGAGAGAGAGAGAGAGAGAGAGAGAGAGAGGTGAGAAAGTGTGCGTGTGTGTGTGAGATATAGAGGGTTGAGGCAGAATAGGAGAGTCCCCCTTTAGAATACCGAACACTGGACAACCACTTAAGGGGAGATGGGCTTATTTATTTGCTCATGAATATATTTTGTTTATCATTCTTCTAGTTTCCTCCCTAGAGAGAGAGAGAGAGAGAGAGAGAGAGAGAGAGAGAGAGAGAGAGAGAGAGAGAGAGAGAGAGAGAGAGAGAGAGAGAGAGAGAGAGAGAGAGAGAGAGAGAGAGAGAGAGAGAGAGAGGTGGAATATACGTAGCAAATTACTTTCGAAAATAATATTAACTCCCTCTCTCTCTCTCTCTCTCAGTCGTAATATGCGCCACAGATTATACAATGCAGAATCTTGCTTTTAGTGTAAGAGATTGACTTCCTGTCACCTTTCCTTGTAATTAGTGTAGCCTGAAGCTACATTAATTATAAGAAAATGTGAAATGAAGTATAAATCTCACTCGCGAAAAGCAAGATTCAGTATTTTATATATGATTAAATGAGATTATTAATTTTGACAATACCTAAAGATCTTTAGAAACTGTTTTTATGTATATGCTATAATATGTTACATTAATTCTGTAAAGTAGGGAGCAAATCCAATATCCTTTTGAAGTTCACTCGAGTTTCACATTCGCACCTTCAAAAAATATCAGATTCTGCACAGCTTGAGAGTGTCAAGCTATGCGGAAGCTGTGAACATCGACATTAAGGTTAAATAGGTGGCAGGTGTGGTTAAAAAAAAAAATGTAAAGAAAGGGTTGTTGGGGGATTAGGTATGGGTGAACGGAGTAGGAGGGTGGGGACGAAATGTTAGAGGTGGGAGCTTAGAAGTGGGTGGTCAGAGATGGGTGGTGTCAGGTTGGAGGTGCGTAGACAGAGTTTACAGGTGGAAGGTTAGAAGGTTAGAGGTGGGTAGACAGGTTAGAGGTGGGTGGTCAGAGGTGGGTGGTGTCAGGTTAGAGATGGGTGGTGTCAGGTTATAGGTGGGATGTTAGAGGTGCGTAGACAGTTTACAGGTGGAAGGTTAGAAGGTTAGAGGTGGGTAGACAGAGGTTAGAGGTTTGAGGTGGGTGGTCAGAGGTGGGTGGTGTCAGGTTAGAGAGGGGTGGTGTCAGGTTAGAGGTGGGAGGTTAGAGGTGCGTAGACAGAGTTTACAGGTGGAAGGTTAGAGGTGGGTAGACAGGTTAGAGGTTTGAGGTGGGTGGTCAGAGGTGGGTGGTGTCAGGTTATAGGTGGGAGGTTAGAGGTGCGTAGACAGTTTACAGGTGGAAGGTTAGAAGGTTAGAGGTGGGTAGACAGAGGTTAGAGGTTTGAGGTGGGTGGTCAGAGGTGGGTGGTGTCAGGTTAGAGATGGGTGGTGTCAGGTTAGAGGTGGGAGGTTAGAGGTGCGTAGACAGAGTTTACAGGTGGAAGGTTAGAGGTGGGTAGACAGGTTAGAGGTTTGAGGTGGGTGGTCAGAGGTGGGTGGTGTCAGGTTAGAGATGGGCGGTGTCAGGTTATAGGTAGGAGGTTAGAGGTGCGTAGACAGAGTTTACAGGTGGAAGGTTAGAAGGTTAGAGGTGGGTAGACAGGTTAGAGATGGGTGGTGTCAGGTGGGAGGTTAGAGGTGACAGGTTTGAGGTGGGAGGTTAGAGGTGACAAGTTAGAGGTGAGTGGTCAGAGATGGGTGGTGTCAGGATAGAGGTGGGTGGTTAGAGGTTACAGGTTATAGGATAGAGGTTTGGGCTAGATGCTTAGTTATAGGAGGATGAGAAGCGAGGGATGAAAGGTTGGAAGGCCGAAGTTAAGATCAATTAGCTAGGGGATGTGGGAGGGACAGAATAGCAAAAGTGTATGGACAAGTGGGTGAAGAGAGAGAGAGAGAGAGAGAGAGATTTACATTTATTTACATATATACATTGGCCACACAGATCTTACGATCCCTGCAAGGTGGCCATGACTTAATCCTAGTAGAAATAGCAACCCTAAAATAAATTGGAAGGAAAGGATAGCAAAGATGAAGGCTCTCTCCCCACCCTCCGGCAATTTCCCGTACATCAAAACGGTTAGAAGTGAATAATCTTGCAGGGCTTGGAAATCGCCCAAAGCAATTTATGAAATAGTTAGAAATGGAAAGGAAATGGGATGCACACCCTTACCTTTTTTCTGGCTCTCTTCAACTGAAAATAGTGTTCATTTCTGTCAGGTTCTCTTATCAGTGATAATTTTCTAATCCAGACCAACTTCTCTGTGATATGAGTCTAACCTTCTTTTAAATGTGCATATTGAGTTATACTGCCAGAGAGAGAGAGAGAGAGAGAGAGAGAGAGAGAGAGAGAGAGAGATAGAGAGAGAGAGAGAGGAGAGAGAGAGAGAGAGAGAGAGAGGAGAGAGAGAGAGAGAGATAGAGAGAGAGAGAGAGAGAGAGAGAGAGAGAGAGAACTAGAGAGAGAGAGGAGAGGGAGAGAGAGAGAGAGAGAGAGGAGAGAGAGCCGAGAGAGAGAGAGAGAGAGAGAGAGAGAGAGAGAGAGAGAGAGAGAGAGAGAGAGAGAGACGTATTAACGCAAACATATCAATACAAATTAATATCCAAGGAAATGATTACCGAAATTCGTGCACCTCCGTCTTAGTTAGGTGCCGATAAAACTGATTCACCGCGATGGAGTCTCTGGTTCCTGAAGTGAGGATGATTAAGCTAATTGCCTAGTTGACCGAGTGAGTGAGTGTGTGTGTGAGGGGGAGAGAGAGTGGAAAAAGTCCGAGCTTTGGGTAATTGATATGGAGGAGGGTAGATAGTGTGTGAGTGAGAGAGAGAGAGAGAGAGAGAGAAATCTTTAACTTTTCGGGGTATGTATGACTCATCCTTTATCTGGACCCCTTCTCCCTCATGTTGAACCCCATTAGTTTTGAGCTTTTTAGACGTTCGCCCTATTAGGTTGTCGATTTTAAGACCTTTCGTCCCATTTCTCTATCAATATCAAGGATGGGTTATATGTAGCCCGAAAGGTTGGAGCATAAAGAATCAAAGCTCTTCCAGGTGTTCAAGTATTTCTGACCTCTACTGTACCTCCTCTTTCTTTCCCAAACCAAGTATTTACATATCAATCTTCCGGACACTGTCAACACACCTCGGCGTCTTATAATATATCGGCCTTTGTCTCATTACCATAAATTGGGAATCATTAACTCTTTAACTTGTCTGCTTATCAAAACCTGCGCAGGACAAAGGGTTTTAGGTACAGTCACCTATATAAAGTTTGTGTGCGTGCTTGGGTGAGAGTGAGAGAGATATATTTAGAGAGAGAGAATATGAGCGCTTGTTTGCTTGATAGAAGGCGATAGTTACGCAGAGTTTTAGGGACACTAATAATTTTGGAGATTTTGCGGTATATTTTGCGGTATATTTTGCGGTATATTTTGGAAAGATACACTAGGTGGAAAGAAAGGGGGGAGGGATGTACTACAATACACACACACACCCACACTCACACACATATATATATATATATAGATATTTATATATTATATGAGTACCACGCACCACATAATGAAGTCAGTACTTCATACCACATAATGAAGTAAAGTGAGTGAATTGTTTCCTTACCGTTGGTGGCGTGTGGTGATTGGTAATATTTTATAGCACACAGGGAGGGGTGAGGGCTGGGACAGAGAAATATTACTCATACACTAAATTAATTTGATATATCTTCGGCTTGGTTAAATAATTGTGTTATTGAATATATATATATATATATATATATATATATATATATATATATATATATATATATATATATATAATTGCAACCCGGCAGCCAATGAGGCTGAAAATACACAAATCATTACCCTAGCTTATAATAAGTAGTCAACAGATCGACTCGGGTTGCCACATGAGCGCCTACGTATTCCTAAAAGGGGTAGAATATGGGTAGGGAACCAGATGGACCCAGAGGTGGCGCATCCACACCTAACTCAGAACATTTTTGACATAAACCTTCCTGGCTGGTAGCTGGCATCGAACCCGCACTACCAGAGCCAAGCAATTCGAATACAATGACCCAATGCACTCGGCCACTGTGACCGTTTGTGTGTGTGTAGTTAATGTGTGTGGTGTGTGTGTGTCTATGTCTGTGAGTGTGTGTGTGTGTTTTGGTAATATGTGTATGTGTGTTGTTAATGTGTGTGTGAATGTGTGTGTGTGAATGTGTCTGTGTGTTGGTAATATGTGTATGTGTGTTGTTAATGTGTGTGTGAATGTGTGTGTGTGTGTGTGAATGTGTCTGAATGTGTGAATGTGTCTGTGTGAATGTGTGTGAATGTGTCTGTGTGTTGGTAATATGTGTATGTGTGTTGTTAATGTGTGTCTGTGTGTGTGTGAATGTGTCTGTGTGTGTCAATATGTGTGTTAACCATTGTATTATTATTCAGACAATCGGCACAATTAGGGTCTGGGTCGGCTAATCCCCGTAACCTTTATGAAACTCTACGGTGTATTATTATGGTAGAACAATGGTACCAATTCTGACTTATGAGTTACCACAATGCTGGTCCAATATCATGATTAACCATTTTGATATACATATTCGGACCTAGTTGGAAGAGAGGCTTTCATACCTAAAATAATCATATATTTTATAGCAATACTCGCAGGACAAATTGAAGATTGGAACACCAAGCTTTCATCTATTCTCTCAAGACATCTTCAGGGTAATAGTCCGAAGCCTTATAATTGCTAGAGATCCTTCCCAGAGTGCACACAATCGTATAAATATAGCTATTGTGTTTTCCCTGTTCTTGCTCTGTCTTGAGTCAGCCACCCCCAAGAAAAAAATAAAATAGAATTAAATAGAATTAAATAGAAAATAAAAATAAAAATAGGAAGAGTGGGGATTGGGCCTGAGCATATACATACATATACATACATACATACATACATACATACCACATAATTAAAAAAAAAGTTGTCGATACAGAAGGAAGGGGTTAAGGGGAGGTATTTAGATTGTTCCCTAGACCTCCAGCAAGCTTAAAATTACACCCCCTTGAGTCCCTTTCAAGATTAATTTGTGCATTTTTCGGCAGAAAAATGTCCTGGCCGAAGGCCGTTTCCTCTTAAGTTACAGGCTCGCTGTCGCTCGCCAGGATAAAATCGACACCTGGATGGCACGAAAGGTCTTAAAATGGGGTGAAAGTTCTTAAAATCGCCAAACTAACGGGGCAAACATCTTAAAATCTCAAAAGCAATGGGGCTAGACATGATAGAGAAAGGGGTCAAGAAAAAAGTCCCTCAAGTGGATATCTCCCCTTAACAGTTTATTTCGCTCCAGTATCTTCGTAATAAATGAGTGTTCAAGATAGGACCATGACAATTTACCATCACCTGGAAACAAGACCGACGACAATTTGTTATGCTTGTTACTATTATTATAAACTATTATTATAAAATACTCCAAACATTCCTAACTCGACATTTACGATTCCTAACTCGACATTTACGATTCCTAACTCGACATTTACGATTCCTAACTCGACATTTACGATTCCTAACTCGACATTTACGATTCCTAACTCGACATTTACGATTCCTAACTCGACATTTACGATTCCTAACTCGACATTTACGATTCCTAACTCGACATTTACGATTCCTAACTCGACATTTACGATTCCTAACTCGACATTTACGATTCCTAACTCGACATTTACGATTCATAACTCGACATTTACGATTCCTAACTCGACATTTACGATTCCTAACTCGACATTTACGATTCCTAAGTCGACATTTACGATTCATAACTCGACATTTAAGGGGAGGTTTCTGGTTTGTTTCCTACTCCTCCAGCAATCTTAAAATTTCACCCCCTTGACCCCCTTTCAAGATAAATTTGTACATTTTTCGGTAGAATAATTTCCCGGCCAAAGGCCGGTCACTCTTAAATTACAGGCTCGCTATCGCTCGCCAGGATAATATCGACACCTAAATGGCACGAAAGGTCTTAAAATTGAAAGAATGGGGCGGAAATTCTTAAAATCACCAAACTAATGGGGCAAACGTCTTAAAATCTCAAAAGCAATGGGGCTAGACATGAGGGAGAAGGAAGTTCGAAAAAAAATCCCTCCAGTGGAAACCTCCCCTTAAGACGCAAGATACTGTAATAAGGGGGAACCAATAACCAATCAGCATGCAAGGATTAAAACTGATTAATGGTTTTTATGTCAACACTACATGTGGTGGCTCGGAATGACGGTCGTGAATTTGTCCTATCAAAGGTTCCTATTAATATATATCATAGCGATTACCCTGTATGCGTTTGAATGGCCTAGCCCTATTTTGAAGTTTGATTACACCACGCCCCCCCTAGCATTAAGAACCACTGCACTAGCATAAATGCTACGGCATTAATCCGTCCAATACTAGCGACGGTAGAGAGCCGCCAGTAGATAAATAACTCCCCAGTCCCAGCGACGGCTGCCAGCCGTCAGTAATATACGATCCTTGTAACTGCCAGTATCAGGCATTACCTGGCATCACGACGTTTGAGCACTGATCTAAGACCTTGGCAAAACTTCTCAACTTATATCCAAGCCCTCACAGGCTGGGAGAGGCAGTATTCCTCCATCTTTTGAGGTGGGAGGTTGTTTTATCATGCCTCTGAAGCCATTTTGGCCTCATTGCTTGGGACTGGGGGGTACAGTAGAGGTTAACCAGATGACGTCATATCCATTATCACGAGAAGTTTATACTAAGCTCAATATATCTGTCTAACAGTTGCTAGAATGAAATAAAGAAATCGTTGTGGGTTTGAAAAAATAAGTTTAGCAATACCTTTCGAAACGAAGTGGCGAACGTTATGTGGTTGGTGTTGCAGTGTTTATGCTCGTGACTGTACATCGGGGAAAAAGTTTCTTAACCCATACAGTACCAGGGACGTCCCTTTTATCATATTCTGGTAACTTCTAGACAATTTCATTCAGCTTAGGAAGGACCTCTAGCAATTATAAGGCTCCAAACTATCTCAATCAAGCTTTTTAACTACCACAGATCTTTCCTAAGCGGCACAATATCGTCTAAATATAGCTAGAATACAATATAACACACGTCGCTGGTACTGAAAGGGCTAACACGCCCTATATAAGCATTTTGATTGGCATAATATGCTTCGTAACTCAGCATTCAAGATCCAAAAGCATTTCAGAAGCTTCTTAACTCAACATTAACCCCTCAAAAGCTTCTTACCTTAATATTTACGAATCAAGAGCATGTTTAAGCTTCAGAAGTCAGTACGCTTCAGGGGGGATGGGCCGGTTTTCTGGACCACTTTCTCCCTCATGTTTAGCCCCATTAGTTTTCAGATGTTAAGATGTTTGCCTTGTTAGTTAGTCGATTTTAAGACCTTTCGGCACATTTCTTCGTCAATATTTAGACCTTTCGTGCTATTTAGGTGTCGATTTTTTCCCTGGCGAACGAGAGTGAGCCTCTGTAATGTTGGAAGAACCGGCCTTCGGCCGGGAAATTTTTCTATCGAAAAATGTACAAATTAATCTAGAAGGGGGATCTAATGGATGTTTTTTTTTTAATATGATGGAGGTCTAGGGAGGAAACTAGACAAAATAATGAATACATGCAAAAATCGGCCAAAAAGTGAACCATCCCCCCTTAACTCCGCATTTACGATTCCCCGTTCATTTCCAAGGTTCTGTGTATTAAGGGGGGGGGGGGGGGGGGCGGGTCTGAATACGGACAATGCGTTCGGAATCCTTAATTGTTCTCTCGTCTGATCCTCCATCTTAAGGGGGTAGGGCTTGGTTTTTTGGTCTATATATTTATTTATTTATTTTTGAGTTTCCTCGCTAGACCTCCATCAAGCTTAGAATAACACCCCCTAGACCTCCTTTCAAGAAAAATGTGTACATTTTTCGGTAGAAATATGTCCCGGCCAAAGGCCGGTTCCTTTTTAAATTAGAGGCTCGCTATCGCTTGCCAGGAAAAAATCGACATCTAAAGGTACGAAAGGTCTTAATATTGCTAAACAAATTAGGCGAAACGTCTCAAAATCGCCAAACTAACAGAACGAACATCTTACAACCTCAAAACTAATATGCTAAACATGAGGGAGAAGGGGGCCCAGAAAAAGCGAGTACTACCTCCATCTTAAGTCGGTATCACACGAGCACTTTCTCCCCCTCAACTATCCTCCGCAACGTCTGAATTATCCATAGATAAAAAGGTCGACACATGTCTAAAGTATATTTATTCGCTGTCAGTAGGCGAGAAAGCATGACCTCGAACCTCTGTTACTCAAAAAACGACTAGAGTAATCGAACCAATATTTCTACCATTTGGGAAGAGTCAGTCAAGGAATAGATGTGGAAATTTACAGCCAATTTGCTCTAGCCCTTTTTGAGTTACAGAGGATAGAGGTGATGATATCTCGCATCCTTACAGCGAATAGACTATGGTTTCCGATACGAGTCGCCCAATAATCACCCAATAGTCACATGATAGTCTCCTGATAGTCACCCAATAGTCACATGATAGTCTCCTGATAGTCACCCAATAGTCACATGATAGTTTCCTGATAGTCACCCAATAGTCACATGATTATCAGGAGACTATCATGTGACTATTGGGTCTCCTGATAGTCACCCAATAGTCACATGATAGTCTCCTGATAGTCACCCAATAGTCACATGATAGTCTCCTGATAGTCACCCAATAGTCACATGATAGTCTCCTGATAGTCACCCAATAGTCACATGATAGTCTCCTGATAGTCACCCAATAATCACATGATAGTCTCCTGATAGTGCTGGAAGGATAGTTGAAGAATTAAGGGGGTCACCGTTTTTTTTTTTATCTTTCTCTCCTTTTCTCCCCTGGCTTGTATCCATTCGGCCATGGTCAGCCAACTGTTTTAAGACGTTTATCTCCATCCAGCGTTGTATGGAGAAATCTGGCTTCGCCGGAGAAATTTTTCTATCGAAAAATGTACAAATTTAGTTTGCTGTCAAAACACAAATATATATATGCTGGCTCGCTACCGCTCGCCAGTAAAATATTGTCACCTGGATGGGGGTAAACAGCAGGCTGAATGGGGCCGAATGGATACAAGCCAAAAAGAGAGGGAGAGCAAGACAATAAAGCGAGGTGGGTTCCCTTAATAAGAGGGAGTGTGAGACCCTTTCTGAAGTCCATTTTTACATACATCGACCCTCGCCCTACCTGCAATACATCTCTCTCTCTATCTAAATCTATCTATCTATCTATCTCTCTCTCTCACTTTTACATACATCGACCATCGCCCTAACTGAAATACATCTCTCTCTCTCTATCTATCTATCTGTCTATCTAAATCTATCTCTATCTATCTATCTATATATCTATCTATCTATCTATCTCTCTCATTTTTACATACATCGACCCTCGCCCTAACTGCAATACATCTCTCTCTCTCTCTATCTATCTATCTATCTAAATATCTCTCTCTCTCTCTCTCTCTCTCTCTCTCTCTCTCTCTCTCTCTCTCTCTCTCTCTCTCTCTCTCTCTCTCTCTCTCTCACTCTCTCTCTCTCTCTCTCTCTCTCTCTCTCTCTCTCTCATTTTTACATACATCGACCCTCGCCCTAACTGCAATACATCTCTCTCTATCTATCTATCTAAATCTATCTCTATCTATCTATCTATCTATCTATCTCTCTCATTTTTACATACATCGACCCTCGCCCTAACTGCAATACATCTCTATCTTTTCTGCTTTCTCCGCTCCTCATTTCCAATATTGCCCTAACCCTCTCGCTCTCTCTCTTTATACTCTCTCTCTCTCTCTCCCTCTCTCTCTCGCTCTCTCTCTCTCTTTTCTTCTTCTCTCGCTCCGGATCTCTCTCTCTCTCTCTCTCTCTCTCTCTCTCTCTCTCTCTCTCTTTGCTTCATTATTTATACCTCAGTTTTTTTTTTCTTTTTTCTCTGGTCTCACTTTCTCTCTCTCTCTCTCTCTCTCTCTCTCTGACTCCCTTTAATTCCTTACTCTTCCCCTTCTTGGCTTCGAGGAGGGCGACTGAGAGAGAGAGAGAGAGAGAGAGAGAGAGAGAGAGAGAGAGAGAGAGAGAGAGAGAGAGAGAGGACGAAGTATATAATGGCAGTTATTAGACAATTTTATTCAGCTTAGGGTTAGATCCCAGGGAATTAATAGGGTAAAGACTATCTCAATTAACCCTCTGACTTCGACATGCCCTTGCTAATCTGAAAAAGGATAGTTTAAGGGGAGATTTCCACTTGAGGGATTTTTTTTCTTGACCCCTTTCTCCCTCATGGTTAGCCCCATTGCTTTTGATATTATAAGACGTTCGCCCCATTAGTTTGGCGACTTTAAGAACTTTCGCCCCATTTCTGTCAATTTTAAGACTTTTCGTACCATTTAGGTGTCGATTTTTTCCTGGCGAGCGATAGCGAGCCTGTAATTTAAGAGGAACCGGCCTTCGGCCGGGACATTTTTCTACCGAAAAATGTACAAATTTATCTTGAAAGGGGGTCTAGGGGGTGTAATGTTAAGCTTGATGGAGGTCTAGGGAACTAACTAAAAACCTCCCCTTAAGGGTAATAATAAGGAACCCCCCGTTCTTAACATCAATCATCAATTACAAACCCCAATGTACTTGAATAAACTAATGCAAGCATATTTTGTCCTCCCGGGATTCGAACTCGGGACACCACACCCAGAACATAAGCTGCTATAAAGGGAAAAGAAACGCATCATCATCTCCTGAAAGGGTTAAGGGGAAGTATGTCTATTTGTCTGAGCCCCGTTCCTTCTCCTTCATGTTAAGACCCACTAGTTTTGACATCATAAGACTTTCGCCCATATGTTTTGTCAATATTAAGACCTTTCGTGCCATTTAGGTGCCGATTCTAGCCTGGCGAGCGAAAGCGAGCCTGTAATTTAGTAGGAACCGGACGTCGGCCAGGACATTTATAAATTTTTCTACCGAAAAATGTATAAATCTATCTAGAAAGGGGGGGGGGGGGGTTTGATTAGGCTTGAGTGATGTCTATGGAGCAAGCTCTATTAGACGATATTAAAAAAAAAAAAAAATCCAGCAATTAACCGGCTTCGAACCATTTGACTTAACCCTTTTCCCACCCTAGATCCTTCGTAAGCTAGACAAAATCGTCTAAACATAGCAAAAACACAATTAAAAAAGACATCACCGGCACAGAAGGGATTAATACATTTGTTTACAATAAAAATAAAACAAAATGGCGTCAGTTGTCCAGTTTCCGCTTACTCTGAAGGGACAATCGGGAATAATTTGGGAGGTGGGGATGGTGGTAGGCTGTGTGGGGTGGTCACTAACTTTGGTCGGATGTATTCTCTCTCTCGCTCTCTCTCTCTCACCTCTCTCTCTCACACACGCGCACACTCTCACACACACTCTCACACACACGCGCACACCCTCTCTCACACACACACACACACACACACAGACACACACACACACACACACACACACCCGGCCTCTGGCCTGGACATTGCTCTATCGAAAAAATTTACAAATTTATCTTGGGGGTGTTTTTTAAAGCTTGGTGGAGATCTAGGGAGGACACCAACACAAAATATAAAGATAAATATATTATCAGACAAGTACGCCCCTTAATTAAACGAACCAGCTTTCTTACAGGCAATGTGTTCTGTGTACTGCATCCACACATTCTACGGTGCACCAGAACTTTTACAGGGGACTGTACGGCGCAGCAAGCAACATCCCTGAGAGAGAAAGTTGGAGAGGGAAAAAGTTAGGAGGAGTAGCAAGTTTAGAAGACGACTAAATTGATACCGAAGTTACCAAGAGAGAGAGAGAGAGAGAGAGAGAGAGAGAGAAAGAGAGAGAGCGTTGCAATGGCACTAGCTGGCTATCACGTTGCTCGACAGAATAAAATAGAGTTTAAGAAGTGCGCCTTGGGAGAATGAAAAACAAAAACATTTACATACAATGCAATACTATTAGTATAATATATATATTTACAATTTGTGCCTGAATATATACATATATAATTAATAAGACGATTTTCTAATCGTTGTGGATATACGATAACCTTGATCATTGAGTTTCCATATCACTCATACCCTGTTCCATATAGGTAGGCCCCAGAAATTGGGACTCTTAACCTAAGTAGCTCATAAAGGACTGGAACAAATGGGCTGTCAATTTTCACACCTATTCCCTGACTGACTTTTCCCAAATAGTAGACCTCTCAAAGCTAATGAGGCTCAACATGAGGGAGAAAGTCTCCCTTTAATTCACTTATATGACGGTGTCCCCATTTCACCTATATGACGGTGTTCCCATTTCACCTATATGACTGTGTTCCCATTTCACCTATATGACGGTGTTCCCATTTCACCTATATGACGGAGTTCCCATTTCACCTATATGACGGTGTTCCCATTTGGTCGGATTGTGTCTTGAATGAAAATATGACCCTGTGTCTGGTATAGAGAGATGGGGGACGGGATGGTGGTAGGGGGTGTAAGTGGAGTGGGGTGAGGGGGTGATGGGAGGGTGTGTACGTGGGAGGGAGGGGGGGGGGGGGGGTGATAACGGAATTGGTAGATGGGAAGGGTTTTTGTGGAGGCGGTATATGTGGAGGGGAGGGGGTGGTGTGGGTGGAAAAGAAATAATGGTAGGTGGGAGGGGGTTGTGTGGATGTGGTGTTAGTGGAGAGGTGGGGTGGTGTGAGTTGAAATAAAATGGTAGGTGGGTGGGGGTGATGTGGAGGTGGGTGGATTGGGTGGGGTGCTGGAAAGGAAGTAGTAGTTGGGAGGGGGTTTAAGTGGAGGGGATGGGGTGGTGTGGGTGGAAAGGAAATAATGGTAGGTTGAAGAGGGTTTTGTGGATGTGGTGTTAGTGGAGAGGGTGGGGTGGAAAGGAAGGGTGGGGGTCAGAGGTTTCATGCAGGTGGTGTGGATGGAAAGGAGAGGATAGTGGGGGTTTGAATGGGAGGGTAAGGGGTTTGTGAAGTGGGTCAAAGTTGCTAGGATGGGACGGTGTGGGTGGAGGGAAGAAGGGTGGATGGGTTTGTGAAGGTGGTGTGGAATGTGGATGGATGAGGGGATAGAGGTAGGAGGGTAGGGGGTAGAGGTGGGAGGGTAGGGGGTAGGAGGTAGGAAGATAAGGGGTAAGA
>CM064577.1:15823703-15918703 GCA_032716605.1 Paralithodes platypus | reverse complement strand
CGTATTCCATTTTGCTCCCACCTTTTCTCTCCGTCTTCTTGTTTTCTTTTTCTTTCCACTTGCAAATCTTCGCCTTCACTGTATATTTTCCTAGTCTTTGTTGCCTCCGTTTGTCTGTTTTCTGTTTGTTTGCACATGTATACACAAGACCTTAAAAAGTTCCGGACTGAAGAACCAGGTTATAGTCTCGTGGAGGAGTATGCCTTCGAACACGTGCTGAGTTTTTTTAGACTTCAACCTTGACTATTTTACACGCCCCCCCCCCCCCCCCCCCGCCAACTCGGCTAATTCATACGATTCTGAATCGTCCTGGTGCTATTATGGAACCTCTCTGAATGACAAATATCTTATGCTATGTCGGACAGGTTACCTGGGGTGAGTGAGTTTGAATGCCACTCTCCCAACCTGTCCGACATAGCATTAGATATTTGTCATTCAGAGAGGTTCCATAATAGCACCAGGACGACTCAAATTTTGAAAACTAATGGGGTTAAACATGAGGGAGAAGGTGGACAAGAAAAACGACTTATCTCCCCTTAACCCCTTCTCTACCGGAGCCATTCTTTTAACTTTATTCTGGCTACTATTAGACGATTTTATTAATTTATAAAGCCCTCCAGCAATTAACAGGCTTCCAACCATCTCACTTAACCCTTTGTACTACCACAGATCCTTCTTACACTGCACAAAATCGTCTAAATAAAGCTAGAAGAAAACTAAAAAGACGATGCGGTACAGAAGGGGTTAAGATAATACACTTAAGACCCTCCTTCGAGGTAAATTTGTGCATTTTTTCGGTAGAAAAATTACCCCGGTCGAAGGCCATATCCTCCTGAATTGCAAGGTCGCTATCGCTCGCCAGGAAAAAAAATCAACACCTAATAGCACTTCGTGTCTTAATATCGCCAAAATACAGGGGCGAATGTCTCTCTTTGTCACGTATCGCTACTCCTACTCTTTATCAACTATCCCTCTCTTTCACTTTTTCTTCTTTATCATCTAGCTATCTCTCCATTCCCTTTATTCTCTTTGTCAATTATCTCTCTTCCTCTCTTTATCAACTATCCCTCTCTTCCACTTATTCCTCTCTATAGCACATATCTCTCCTTTCCTACCTTTTCTTCCCTCTATCCATCACTCTTCATCTCAATATATCTCGTTCTTTGATCTCAATATATCTCGTTCTTTGGTCAGCGCGTAACCTTATCTTGAGTTTCTTGTATAAAGCTCACTAAATTATCCCTTGGCTTTGTTTCTTCTCTTATATGTTCGTCTTGTTCTTTATCTTAACCCTTTCAGCTCCGACACGCGTTTCTGTTCTGTTTCTGGCTACTATTAGACGATTGTATTCAGATTAGTAACGGTATATGGAAGTCAAAGGGTTGATTGAGATAGTATTTACCCTTTTGATACCCACAGATCCTTCCTAAGCTGCATAAAAGCGTCTAATGATAGCCGAAATAAACTGGTAAAACGCGTCAGAGCTTCAAAGGGTTAAGGGGACAGGGGTTATTTTCGTTCTATTTATTTATATATTAATTTATGTTTAGTTTCCTCGCTAGACCTTCATCAAGCTTAGAATTACATCTCTTTAAATTACAGGCTCGCTATCGCTCGCCAGGACAAAAATCGACACCTGAATGGCACGAAAGGTCTTGATATTGGTGCACAAATGGGACGAAAGGTTTTAAAATCGACAAACTAATGGGCCGAACGTCTTAAAATCTGAAAACTAATGGGGCTAAACATGAGGAAGAAGGAGGACCAGAAAACGACCCATCTCCCCTTAACCCTTTGAGGATTAGGGTGCCTTTGGACAGTGTATTGTGGCTGGTGTTAGACGATTTTATACAGACGAGGAAGGATGTATGGCAGTCAGAGGGTCGATGGGGCCCGTTTCTACCCTTTTAACTCCCTTCCTAAACTGCGGAAAATCGTCTAATGGTGGTCAGAATATGCTGTTAAAATTGTTCACAATTTCAAAACAAATATTTAATGAGTTGTTTTCTTATTCTACGTTTCTTAAGTACAAACGAAACGATTTGGTTCTTCTATGCTCTAATATTGAATTATGTATTTCTAAGATAAATATTCTAACAGTTCATTTAGCAGATTTAATTACGTGAAACCATTGTCTGAATGAGAACTATTTTAGAGTCAAAGTTTTTGTTTGTTTAACTTCGGTTCAATTATTTATGTGCCTTTATCTCAATTATAATGGGTCGTACTTTACACACACACACATTCTTTACTACACAGACACTTATCGTCCACACCCACATATACACATACCACATCTTTCACCGCACACGCACACACACACACACACACACACACACACACACACACTATAAAACGCACACACACACAATTATTATAAACGAACACACACACACACTATAAAACGAACACACACACACACACACACACACACACACAAACACTATAAAACGAACACACACACACACACACACACAAACACTATAAAACGAACACACACACACAAACACTATAAAACGAACACACACTCACACTTTAAAAACACTAGAGATTTGTAACTAAAACACTAAATATAAGTTCATTTAATTAACAACACGACTGAGCTACAAACTCCAATTGCCTCACCCCTCCTGCCACCAGAGATAATACCAATATATAAGGGCAAACTATTATAAACTCATTCTACCTTTGTCATAAAATACCATTAAAGGAAGATGGGTCGTTTTCTGGTCCGCCTTCTTCCTCATGTTTAGCCCCATTAGTTTTCAGATTTTAAGACGTTCGGCCCATTACTTTGGTTTTATATATATATATTCCTTTTGTTTCTCTCTCTAAACCTCTATCAAGCTCAAGATATATATACTGATCTCAAAGAAGGGATATCTAGAACAATAGAAAAATATCCCCTTAACATAATCTAGGCTTCATACTGACTCCACCGAAGCAAGGGTATATCTGCGTGCGTGTAATTACGAACACGAACATACAATTGCAAGCAAAAACGAGAAAAAAAAGCGTGTGTCCAAATGCCTTCCTCGGTCCATTCCCCGCTTGCCTTGGGGTCTGGAAGCGTCGGAAGCGCAATAAGAGGAAGCAATAACGGGGAAGGAAGGAGAGGGTGATATTACTGGGGAGACTACTTAAGGGGAGGTCACAGGCTTTTTTCTCTTTCTCTCCCTCTCTCTTTGGTTTGTATCCATTCGGCCCCATTCAGCATACTGTTTTAAGACTTTTATCCTCATCCAAGTGTCGATTTCTTCCTGGCGAGCGATAGCGAGCCAGCATTGTATGGAGAAATCCGGCTTCGCCGGAGACATTTTCTATCGAAAAATGTACAAATTTAGCTTGCTGTCAAAACAAATATATATATATATATATATGCTGGCTCGCTACCGCTCGCCAGGAAAATATTGACACCTGGATGGGGGTAAACGTCTTAAAACAGTATGGTGAATGGGGCCGAATGGATACAAGCCAAAGAGAGAGATTGAGAAAGAGTGTTGCAGCGTCGGAAGCACAATAAGAGCAGCAATAATGGAGAAGGAAGGAGAGGGTGATATTACTGCCAGAAGGAGAGGGTGATATTACTGCCAGAAGACTCCTGAAGGCTACTACCGTGCTTGAGAGAGAGAGAGAGAGAGAGAGAGACTAAAGAGTGGATAAATGGACAGACAGATAGAGAGAGAGAGAGAGAGAGAGAGACTAAAGAGTGGATAAATGGACAGACAGATAGAGAGAGAGAGAGAGAGAGAGAGAGAGAGAGAGAGTGTGAGTGAAAGAGTGAGGGTAGAGAAATGGACAGACAAATAGAGAGATAGGTAAAGAGGGAGAGAAAGAGAGAGAGAGAGACTTACACGGAGTTGCAAGGAATATTTAGTATCTCGGAGACCTTGCGGTCCATTCCGAGGAGATACTCGAAGTGGAAGGAGAGAGACTGTTTACAGAGTGTGCAAAATACTATCTACTCTCTTCTTGAACTGCTCTACTGAAGACATTTGTTCCAGGTAGAACAGATCTTATATGTGAAAACGTTTCCACAAATACTAGTGCTTATACCTTTTCAATTCTAATTTCCAGCCATGGTTGCGTGTTGTATTCATATTGAAGCTAAACATTTTGCTATTATCCAAATTGTCAAACCCATTAAGTATTTTAAATACTTCAATGAGCTGACCTCGTAGTCTGCATGTCTCCAACGGAAAGAGAGCAATAGCTCTCAATCGGTCCTCATAGCTCATTCTTCTAAGCGATGGAATAAGCTTTGTAGCCCTAGCTTGTACTCTTTCCAGTCGCTCTATATCTTTTATGAGTGCTGGAGACCAGAATTGAAAAGCATACTCCAGGAGAGGCTGTATCAGAGCGAGAGAGAGAGAGAGAGAGAGAGAGATCTGTCACCCTTTAATTAAAACTAAGCCAGAGGAAATACCCACTCACGAAAGATTAAATCAAGGAAAGAGATATTTATGAACCCACACAAAAAGAAAAACTCTTAACCATTTCAAGAAGGGAAATGTATATTCCTTGTATATTGACTATTATATTATGGCTGTACTGTATAGTATTATATTTGCCCCCCCCCCCAAAAAAAAAAAATGAAAAAAAATGAAAAAAAAATGAAACTCAAAATAAAGACAGAAAAAATATAGAAATATGGATAAATATAATAAATATATAAATAAGTAAATACAAAATTATGTTTTCAATATAAAATCGGAACAGATGAAATTGGAAGTGTATTCATAAAAAACACTAGGATATACGTTTCAAGTGGAGAGAGTTTCCCAAGGAGGGGCATGCTAGGAATGTTTAATAAATCAGAGCACAGGGGAAGGTAACACTGCGGATTATTGGGTGGCAGCTGAAAGGAAATTATGAGATATATAAATAACAGAGCGGCAGGAATATGCTATACAAAGAGAAGGGGAAGGAGGACGTGGGAAACATATTAAGATTATTAGGTTAACATATAGTCCATCCATTTTAGATAGGCCAAAAATCCTGAACACTAAACTCTATAACTAATAAACAACTTGAGTGAGGGCTGGTCCTATCCAGAGTGAGGTTTGGTATCCTCTACCCAACCTTAGCCGTATCTGTCTCTTTTCCTTCTATTTGCTGGGGAGATCGTCCGACTGGGTGGCACTGCGAGGGGGCTGCGGACGGTGGGTGCAATGGTCAAGGGGTGCAAGCCCGTGGGCTAATGATCTCACCCGCTGCCCTCTCTGAGACAGATCTCATCTCTCCCTGGGCCCTTAGGGGGCCTGAGCATCTGGAGCAGCTTCGGTCCACCAGACTCGGGACTGTTCGACCAGACAGTCTGGGAAACTACGACAACAACTCATAAACAATTAGAGTAATCGAGCCAATTATGTCTACCAATTAGGAAGTGTCGGCCTGGGAATAGGTGTGGGAATAGGTGTGGGAATGTACAGCACATTTGCTTTAGCCCTTTTTTAGTTACAGAGAAATGGATTCAGGATTTCAGGCCTACCTATAATGAATGGACTTTAGTTGTATATTGATACGAATAAATGTTACTTTGCATACAACTGGAGAAACAAGTTGCAGAACCGAATGCTGAGTCTTACAAAGAATACAGTGTGGTCCAGGAATTTTTTTTTTTTATGAACCTTATATTTTCCAGGACAATTAACATAATCTGTGTATTTTCAAGTGGATTATAGAGTAATAGTGTAAGTTGAACTTGACAGCAAGATGGACGCAGAGAACCAATGTTCAGTCCAAGAGAGGACTGAATTAGTTGAACAGCACTTTGCAACTAAATCAGTTGACCTCATGCAGAGGAAATTTAATTGTACATTTCCTGGGAGGAAAACCCTGTATCGCAACCCAATCATCAGCTTTTTACAACAGTTCAGAGACACTGGTAGTGTGGCTAACTCCAGCATGATCAACAGTGATGCACCTATGACTGCCAGAACACCAGCACACTTTCAGGAAGTTAGAAGTCGTCTGAAACAATCGCCACATAAGTCCATCAGACGGTTGTCACAGGAAGTGGGAAATTGCAGGATTTTTTTGTTATGAGAATAATTCATAGTGACCTGAAGCTGTTCCCATACACAATTCAGATTCTTCAGACTGAAAGCCAGGTCAACAAGAACGAGCTTTACGCGTTTTGACAGAAAATCCGCAAGCAAATGAGAAAGATCCTGGTCTCTTGGATGTGTTAATCTTTAACGATGAAGCTCATTTTCATTTGAGTGGGCATGTCAACAAGCAAAAGATGAGGTTTTGGACTACAGCACAACCTCATGAGCATGTTCAAGCACCCCTGAGTGTTGAAAACAAACAACTGTGTGGTGTGCAAAAGGACGGACATTCTCTTTCTAAGACGAAGAATGTCGCTGGGTGACTGTTGGCTGTAAACGGTATATTGAGATGCTGAAGCGACACCTCATTCCGGCTTTAAGGAAGAGGACAAGAGTTGACATGGATACCGTTGTGTTTCCACAGGATGGTGCGCCCCCTCACTTTTCAAACCACACACTTGAGTACCTGAGACAGTAGTTTCCAGGGAACCGGATAATATCCAGGAGGACCGACAACTCACGATCCCCATATCCAGGAGGACCGACAACTCACGATCCCCATATCCAGGAGGACCGACAACTCACGACCCCCATATCCAGATGGACCGACAACTCACGACCCCTATATTCCACCGATCTCAATCCTGCAGACTATTTCCTCTGGCGTTACCTTAAAGAGAGAGTCTACCAGAACATTCCTGACTCAGTTGAGAGACTGAAAGAAAACATCCAGAGAGAAATAAGGATAATTCCAAGAGACATGCTGGAGAGAGTTGTCAAGAATTTCAATGCTATCGTGGCAGCAGTGATTCATCAGAGAGGAGCTTGGACTGAGCATGTTATTTATTATTACAAAATAAATGAAGAATAAAACTGGTTATCACATATATGCTTTTCCCTATAAAATCTTATGGTCGTATCCTGCCCATGGCGGAAAAATCTGTTAAAATCTGCGTTTTTGTTTTTTTGTTTTTTTATAAAATTATAGAAGTTATGGCAAAAGATAAAAGAGTCAGGTTTCTCTGGACCAACCTACATCAACAATTGGCTTAAAAATTCAGTTTATACACCAACATGATTTGGTATGAGTAATACTTTTCCCTATTAGATTTATCCATTGTGATGTATCACAAAATTACTTCCGTAATACAAACTTTTAATGTATTTCTGTTCAGAAATTGGAAAATAATTACGAATTTAATTTTATTCTCTTGTTTTCTTTCCACTGAGCACACACACACACACACACACACACACACACACACACACACACACACACACACACACTTTTTTTTCTCTCTTGTATTTACACTTGTATTTTCAGCTCATGAGGCTGCCATTCTTTAATAAACCGTTTATTATTATTATTATTATTATTACACACAAATCACACACATACAAGCGTATTGCATAAACTAAGTATATACGGTACTTATGTTTAACCCATGTTTGCTATGAGCATTACATTTGTTTTTGTTATGTACTGCTGTATCTAACTACAAGGTATAATTATATTCTGTTTCCATCAAAAGAACTCCTTGCATAAACACATATACACAACCAGACACACGTACACATATACACAACCAGACACACGTACACATATATACAACCAGACACACGTACACATATACACAACCAGACACACGTACACATATACACAACCAGACACACGTACACATATACACAACCAGACACACGTACACATATATACAACCAGACACACGTACACATATATACAACCAGACACACGTACACATATATACAACCAGACACACGTACACATATACACAACCAGACACACGTACACATATATACAACCAGACACACGTACACATATATACAACCAGACACACGTACACATATACACAACCAGACACACGTACACATATATACAACCAGACACACGTACACATATATACAACCAGACACACGTACACATATATACAACCAGACACACGTACACATATACACAACCAGACACACGTACACTATATACAACCAGAACACGTACACATATATACAACCAGACACACGTACACATATATACAACCAGACACACGTACACATATATACAACCAGACACACGTACACATGTATACTACCAGACACACGTACACATATACACAACCAGACACACGTACACATATATACAACCAGACACACGTACACATATATACAACCAGACACACGTACACATATATACAACCAGACACACGTACACATATATACAACCAGACACACGTACACATGTATACTACACAAAGACAACCATGAATACATTAAACCGCACACAAACACAATACATTTACATACATATAGTTTCTACACTCACATATATGTACACACATACCCACACTTGCGTAGATGATACACACACTAATTTACATAGAAAACCATCACACACACACACATATATATATATATATATATATATATATATATATATATATATATATATATATATATATATATATATATATACACACTTTCATAGAAGACACAATTACACACACATACAGAACACGTACACACACACGGACACACACACACACATAGACACACACACACTAACAAGCTGACACTCCAACACTTCCAAGCACGAAGCAAAAAATGGGTAGACAAAAATCATCCGGTGACATATCTGCCTTTACGTCTCTCTCTCTCTCTCTAGGTTTGTATGTTAACTTATATTTCCTTTTTTATGTATGCATGTACACATTGTACAGTATACAGGTTTAGGCATTTGTGCTTGTATGCATAAAGGCTTAGTTATTGATATTTATCTATAGTATAATTTTCTAGTTGCTAGTATTCTGAAAATCTTACGATGAGATTAGCTCGAACTTTGTATATTTTACTTTTTTAAAGTTAATGTGTCCATACAGTTATACAGTATTTATAAGTGTACATATATATGACAGCGTGTAGCCGCACTCACCCTCCGACTCCACTCTGGGTGATCCCACCGGGCAAGACTCTAATCATCTACCCGGCCCATATCAAGTATCCTATCGAAAGATTGGTTGACTTACCTCTGCCATGAGTTCCGTGGTCTTCCCCTAGGCCTCCTCCACTCAGGGTTGTCCTCTGTAGAGACCACCTGGTAAGCAGGGTCAGCATCACAGCGACTCTGCCCAACTGTCCGGCCAAGTAACCAGTCCATAATCCTGTCTCACATCTGAATTCACAGGGAAGAAGGAGGCTGTTTCCCCACCACACTTGACAGCAGTGTCTGTTCCTGTGTGAAGTCAAGACACCAGGTCAATAATGACTCTGGGAATTCTGCATAGCCATAGTAGTTCCAAGAGCATCTCTCGGTGCACTGAGTCAAATGCCTTCTTGATGTCAACATAAACTGCACAAGCAGCTCTTTTTAAAACTCAAGTCAACATTCCACGAGAACTCGGAGCGCCAGAATCCAATAAATTGTTGACTTCTTGGGTGTAAATCTGGATTGATCATATGTCTGCTCTTTTAGCAAGTGGCTTTGGATTCGTAACAGCAGAATATGGGCAAAGACCTTGCCTGGCGCACTGATTAGTGTGATACAACAGTAGTTATTGCAGTCGTGCTGTCGGTCTCCTTTCCCTTACTAAATTCGGGTGACCAGACCCCTTTTCCAGTCAAGAGGAATGGTGCCTGTCTGCCATACAACAGACGGGACTGCATGTACCCTGTGGACCATAGACTCACCCCCAGCTTCCAATAGTTCTGCTGGAATGCCATAAATACCAGGCGCCTTCCCACCCTTCAACTCGGCCACAGCCTCCCTTACCCCGGCAAGGTAGGGAAGGTTTTCACTAATAGGCTGGTCAGGGACTGGTGGTTGGACCTCCATTGGATGAATCTGTCTGTTTCCACTCTATTAGGCTATCATTTGACAATTTGTTTAGTCTTTCAAGGCCCTCTAGAAACCAAAGAGTATTTGTGACCATATTAGCTCTTACTATACGATACTAACCCTATTAATATGAGGACGCCCTTTTCCACTTTTACTATTAGACGCTTGTATTTAGCTTTCGGTGACCCTTTCAGAATCAAAGCGGTAAAGAATATTTCAGTAAAGATTCAAATAGTGAGGTTAAGGGGAGGTATTTAGTTTGTTCCCTAGACCTCCAGCAAGCTTAAAATTACACCCCCTCGAGTCTCTTTCAAGATTAATTTGTACATTTTTCGGTAGAAAAATGTCGCGGCCAAAGGCCGTTTCCTCTTAAGTTACAGGCTCGCTATCGCTCGCCAGGATAAAATAGACACCTGAATGGCACGAAAGGTCTTAAAATGGGGTGAAAGTTCTTAAAATCGCCAAACTAACGGGGCAAACATCTTAAAATCTCAAAAACAATGGGGCTAGACATGAGAGAGAAAGGGGTCAAGAAAAAAGTCCCTCAAGTGGATATCTCCCCCTAATAACTCCTCAAATCCCTCACGGCAGTTTTCAATATACCGGGAAGCCAGACACCGGGCCCTCACGCAACCCCTGATACTCTTAAAGTCAAGGAAAAAACCTGTCTCACCCATCTATAAAACCTCTACTTATTTCCCTCACTTAAATGGGGGGGGGGGGTTTCTGGCCCCCCCAGCCTCCCTGGTGTTTAGCCCCATTACTTTGCACATTTTAAGACGATCAGCCTATTTATTTGGCGATTATAAGACATTTCCTCACATTTCTTTGTCAATATTAAGACCTTTCGTGCCATTTACATGTCGATTTTTTCCTGGCGAGCGAAAGCGAGCCTGTAATCTAGGACGAACCGGCCTTCGGCTGGGATATTTTACCTACCGAAAAATGTACACAGTTATCTAGAAGGGGGATCTTGGGGATGATGTTTGTTTTGTTTTTGTTGTATATAGCTTGTTGGAGGTCTAGGCAGGGAACTAAAATAATCATTGATACATTAATAAATCGACCAATAAATTTTTTCCGCCCCCTTAAGGGGAGATATCCACCTGGAGGATTTTTTTCTGGACCCCTTTCTTCCTCATGTTTAGCACCGTTGCTTTTGAGATTTTAAGACGTTCGCCCCATTAGTTTGACGATTTTAAGAACCCTCGCCCCATTTAAGTCAATTTTAAGACCATTCGTGCCATTTAGGTGTCGATTTTGTCTTGGCGAGCGATAGCGAGCCTGTAATTTAAGGGGAACCGGCCTTCGGCCGGGAAATTTTTCTACCGAAAAATGTACACATTTATCTTGAAAGGGGGTCTAGGGGGAGTAATTTTAAGCTTGATGGAAGTCTAGGGAATCAACTAAAAACCTCCCCTTAACCTGAGACAAGAATAATCCTCTTTAAATTTAGCGAAAACTTAAATTAATGTAGAATTTAAGAAAGTTTTTTTTTTTTTTTTACCTATACAGTCTATCAATTTTGAATTACTATTAATTTAAAGTCTTTACGTGGTGTGCTATAGGATATCATCGAACTTATTCATCGATAAATATGCAAAGTTTAAGGTATAGATGCTATAGGTTATTAGTGGAGACAGTCGCTGTTACTTATTATAGGTACGTTTTTTTTTTTTTTTAAGATTACCACCAACCGCTCCGTCACTCTTTCAACTTGAGGGGAGACACTTGTAACAGGCAGCTTTACATTTTGTCTCCTCCATTCACATAGAACACAATCAAATATATAATAAACAAACAAACAAACAATAAATACCAATCCTACTTCCCCTCATCAACATAATACATGACTTTTCCGCGTGACTAACCCCCCCCCCCCCCCCCCCCCCCGCTACGCATCCTCTTCGTCCCGACCGACGGCAGTAAATTCCCTAACGAGACACGGGGGGGCAACAATAAAACGAATGTGTTGTTCGCTTAGCGCTGCACATCGGAAGGGGAGGGAGAGGGGGGGGGGGGGAGACAGGGGGGGGTAGCGGTGATGAACTTTCCTACGCAACCTGGTTCTGACTCTGCACGGTCGCTCGCATACTCTGGTCTACTATGCAGTAATTTTTAAGAGGTTTCCGTTCGATTATGACTGTACGTGAGATCAGAATGGGGTTGCATATGATCAACTGGTAGGGGGGGGGGGGGGGGGGCAGGGGCCGGAGGGAGGGGGGGGGAGGAGGGGGCGAGGTGGGGGGCCGTTGTGAATAATGAATGTCTCCGGGGAACAAATGAAACGCACCTCCCAAAACTCGCTCACCTTAATTCTTGGCTTGAGGGATTTTGTATAATGCGTGTGTGTGTGTGTATATGTGTATGTGTGTGTGTGTGTGTTGTTTTGTTATGTGTGTGTGTGGATGTATGTGTGCTTTTGTTCTGCTGGCTGCTTGCTTTAGTTGCTCATATTTAACACCACCTGGGGCATAGGGCGAGGTCTTGGGGTTTATGAGGAGATTTTGTTGAAATATTATTGAGTTTTTCGTTTTCTTTTATATAGTATTGTTTATGCCATTATCGAACAATGGTTTTTAACTCCTCTCCCCTCCCCCCCAACCACTGAAAAAATAAATCTTCCCTGGCCCCCTCAAACTAAAAACCCGCCCCTCAGACACTCTTGAGGCTAAATATGTACATTTTTCGGTAGAAAAATTTTCCGGTCGAAGGTCGAAGGCCGATTTCTCCTAAATTGCAGACTTATTAACCGCTCCCCCTCCCCCCCCCCAATAAAAAAGAAGAAAAAAAATACAAATAAAATAACAAAACAAGAAAAACAAAATGTCTTATAATTACCAAACTAATTAGTGTATCTGAAACGTGGGATGCCGGCTTTATTTCCCACTGTCCTGAAGAGACCAAGGCTGAGGGTAGATTACCTTTCCAGGGGAAATTTAATATACTGTGTTTCTGTTGCGGTCCTGAACGATAGTCGGCCGGAAGCCAGGCCAGGTCTTTTTTTAGTCGCCTCTTACGACACGTAGGGACATGGGGTGGGAAATTCTGCTCTAGATCTTGTGTAGTCTCCTCCCACCCAGGGGAAGAAATAGTATGTAAGAGTCAATCGAATAATTAAGATGTTGTACTGCCTCGGATACTAATGGTTCCTCCGAAGCTGAAGACAATCGTATACTGAGAGCCAAGTTGTCAAACCAGAGTCCCGTTTTCTTTTTTCGTTTTTATGGGGAGATGGGCCGTTTTTATGGGGAGATGGGCCGTTTTTATGGGGAGATGGGCCGTTTTTATGGGGAGATGGGCCGTTTTTATGGGGAGATGGGCCGTTTTTATGGGGAGATGGGTCGTTGTTATGGGGAGATGGGCCGTTTTTATGGGGAGATGGGCCGTTTTTATGGGGAGATGGGCCGTTTTTATGGGGAGATGGGTCGTTTTTATGGGGAGATGGGCCATTTTTATGGGGAGATGGGCCGTTTTTATGGGGAAATGGGCCGTTTTTATGGGGAGATGGGCCGTTTTTATGGGGAGATGGGTCGTTTTTATGGGGAGGTGGGCCGTTTCTATGGGGAGATGGGCCGTTTTTATGGGGAGATTATGGGCCGTTTTTATGGGGAGATGGGCCGTTTTTATGGGGAGATGGGCCGTTTTTATGGGGAGATGGGTCGTTTTTCTGGTCTCCCTTCTTCCTCGTGTTTAGCCAACATATAATGCCGTGATTATAAGTCATAAGCCAACCCAACCATCAGCATCCGTTAACAGTATGTACGTCAGTCGCGCTAATAAGTGATGTCTCGGCACCGATTATGTTTTGATCAATAATGAATTGGTACCAGCAATATTTACACATGCTTTCTTCCTTTTGAGTGACATATATATATACCAATATGTCCCTACACTTACCCACCCTATTCATCATCTGACAGACATTAATACAGCACAGAGTGAGCCAAACGTAATGACAGCTGGGACATGACTTATTAGCGCCACTGTACAGAAACCCTGGGTAGACAGTCTTCCCCTCGCTAAGTAACAGTGACGCACGTTCTGAAAGTGTAAGAGTTTAAGGGAACAGTGGATATTTTGGGGGTCTATTTATTTATATAGTCATTTATATTTTAGTTTCCTCCCTTGACCTCCATTAAACTTAAAAAAAAAAATCCATTAGATCCCCCTTCAAGATTAATTTGTACATTTTTCGGTAGAAAAATATCATGGCCGAAGGCCGGTTCCTCCACAATTACAGGCTCGCTATCGCTAGCCAGGAATCAAATCGTCACCTAGATTGCACGAAAGGTCTTAATATTTACAAATAAATGGGTCAAAAAGTCTTAAAATCGACAAACTAATGGGGAAAACGTCTTAAAATCTCAAAACTAATGGGGATAAGCATGAGGAAGAAGGAGGACCAGAAAATCGGGTTCATCTCCTCTTAAAGGTGGTCGGACGGAGGGGGAAAGGTCTTGTCATCGTCAGGAGGTCAGGTCAGGTCAACCCCCCACCCCCAGAAACAAGGGGTCAAATAAAGAGAGCAACACTATGACGTCATCGGATGGTAAGGGGGTCGCGCACGCAGAGGACGGTAACATTCCAAAACATCCTCTTCGAAAAGTAGCTGCGAGGTGCCGGTGTAAAGGCTATTATCCCTCAATACCTTCAACTGATCTGACCTGATGTACACTCATGCGTACTAAAAGCTGCTCAGGGTTGGGTCCTTCCTACCCCCCCCCCCCCATTCACGCTGGGCAGGTGGTAGGGGGGAGTACGAGTCTACCCCACATTTTACCCTCGCAACTATCGCCAATTCCCCCACCATACTCCTCTAACTGCCAGTTCGTGATCAGCCACGCTTGTTCTCGTGTCTTGTAAATAATATCTAAACCATCATCGCACACGCTTACAATGGCCAACATTTAATATATATTAGGAATTTATTAATGCAATATGTAACTGCTTTCTCAAATTCAGACTCTACAAACATAACTTGGGTTACACGAATCACAGCTGTAGTGGTCTTCTGCTCCCCCCCCCCCCCTCTCTCTCTCTCTCTCTCTCTCTCTCTCTCTCTCTCTCTCTCTCTCTCTCTCTCTCTCTCTCTGAACAAGATTTAATGCGATTTTATTATATAATGACTTCCAATTATTATGTTCCTTCCAACAACCAACTATACTCCTAAAATCGATTAATGAAATTTACAAACACATGTGGCAGTCCGTGGATTCGAACCCAGGATGCTCACACCGAAAATCAACACCTTATGCATCGCACCACGATTACATATTTACCACAATTGCCATACACATCAACGTGTCCTCTACGATCTACTCTTAGGTTATCAAACAACTTACGACAGTCGGATTTTTTTAACATGATAGGAAAGGCTAACAGGCAAAGATTGACTGGAATAGTGTTGCGACTGTTATCGATTGTTTCGTTTATCATTTCGTTGAGTTTCTCCCATTTACTTAATAACATACATAATATATAAGGTCTGTATTTTACTATATGTGGCCTATGCACTTATTTTCAATCAATTTAATGTAGAACTCGATAATACCTAACGACCAAAGCTGTCCTGGTGGTGTAATGGTTATAGTGTTTGCAAATATGTATAGCGGCCTTCGGCCATACATTTTTCTATCGAAAAATATCCAAATTTGTCTTGAAAGAGGGTTTTGGGCGTTTTTGTTTTTGTTTTTAAGCTTGATGGAGGTCTACGGAAGAAACTAAACATAATAATAAATAGATACATAAATGAATAAATAAATACTTCCATCCCCCCTTTAACAACCAAATAGGGTTACCAAAGCAGTCATAAACTGGTGTTGTCCCGTCACTGTACTGGGTCAACGGTAAGGTCACTTCAGCATCGTTGTATAATTTAGTCATATGGAACGCAAGTGGATGTGGACGTTAGAAAAAGTGTATAAGTGGTATGAAATAATGGCGTATGCTTATCTCCAAGATAGATAACGAAAAACTCTCCTCATTGATGGTCTTAGTAGAGAGACTATTTATTACCGCCCGGTGTGGCTTGGAAGAGTCAGTGAGTGTCGGTCAGTCGTGGAGGGCGTACGCTGCTCCCGTTCTCTGAGGTCTGACTCGCTTCCCTTCCCCCTCCCTCCTCTCATACATTCATTCATTACGCTCACCCTGATCTAGTGAACTGTGTCAATGAAACTTAAGTCTATTAGGTGATAGTTTAGAAGACAGATATCACCATGTTAACTAAACTTCATCTTAATACCAAATTTGAGGTATATTAAACTATATGAGATAGACAAATGAGAACTGGTACGAACTGTGAATTATATTAATACATCGATATAACAGGTGATTTGTAATTATATATGACTGTCGGCGCTAGAAAATGAGTGACCACTGGATGTGCTTCAAGTCTTCGCATGGTTAGCAATTTTCAGGTAAGCATACACACTTTACAATGCTACGCTTACACACCCATGCTACGCTAATAATTATACATCCATCTGATTATGCATCGGACCCAAACGATATAACACTTATGATTCCCAATGCTTCATAGTTTGGCTTTAACCCCTTCTGTACCGGCGACGTCATCTTAACTTTTTTATGGCTACTATTAGACGATATTATTAACTTAGACAGGGACTCCAACAATTAACATGCTTCGAACTATCTCCCTTAACTCACTTTAATTCCACAGACCTTTCTTAAACTGCACAGAATATACGTCGCCGGTACAAAAAGGGTTAAAGATTCAAATGGATGTATACTTCTCATGGATTATGTGTGTACAGGTGATGGCTCTATTTGAACTCTTGAACTGCCCACGAAATTAATACACTACTAAGGAATATATAAAACTATTCTATTACTTTCGCGACAGCTTCGAAACTTAAAGCTCTGACTTGCATAATACTCTGGAAATTTCGAACTATCTCGGACTGAATCGAATCGTTTTTTCCGATTATATGCACGCGTGAGTTTACGTAAGTTAGAAAAGGCTATATACTGTATATTGTATACTTTATAAGGTGTACAGTACAATCTAGGACATAATTCGTGGCCTATAGTTTTCGAATCTCATTAATTCTTTGCCTAAAGTTTACATTTCAGAGGTTCGTTTATGGTGTTCTTCATATTGGGCCAGTGTCTCGCTATTGATTGATCGCAGTGATTGGTGATATACTGTATAATGTATTGCAAGGTTGTCTCACTGACGCACACACAAGGGACCGGAGTTCCCGAAAGGGGGCTTCAGTCCTGGTTGCGATTAAGGAAGACGTCTGGGGTTTCCGAGCAGGACAACCTCTGGGTTTTTATTCCCAGTACACCTAGGGGTATACACTTGGGGGTCCCGGGAACTCCGGTCACATTCTTCCTGACTTTAACCCTCTCAGACATATGACGCGATGTTCAGTCTATTGGGGATACTTTAAAGCCTTTGTTACCATCAGGGGTATTTAGAAACCTTTAGTTTAGTTACTTCAACCTCTGCAGTTGTCTTTGAGTTAGCTGTGGGCAGAACACTAATTTTGGACAGGTAATTATAAGCGTGAGAGAACTCTATTTCTTATTGCTAATCTGGCAACCTCTGCGTCCTAAATGCGTGAAAGGGTTAAGGTGGGCTTAATTAATAATCCTCATTGGTTGATAGCCTCTAAAGTCCTATTTTAACTAGGCTAACTAACTAATCCCACTGATGTAATATTTTGAAACCTTGCCTACAATCCTTAAATTGGATTTGTGTTTTCCCTCCATTAGTTTTCAATATCTCAAGTTCCTCATATAATAGTGTACCAGATTCCTATGCAGGCAATTTTACACTCTAGGATACAAATCATTAGCCTTTTCGACGCTTCTAAACGCTAAAATTAATCCCGGAATCGCGTATCCTTCCTAAACTGCATCAAATCGTCTACAGAGCCCGAATATGTACTGTCAAAACGCGCCATGATCCTCAAAGGGTTAAACGACTTGGATAATCTTGCAGGCTACACCACCAGTATCCGGAAGTGGCTTTTTAGGGAGTCATTTTCGGCAGAGAGAAGTTTGTAGGACGGTTCTGGAATTTGGAAGGGCTGAACACTATCTGATCCGAAGCAGGGTGTCAATCCACAAAATATGAATTGTGTTATCATTATGGTTTATTATTTTGTTATCATTATAGCGCGGCGAAGGCGCGAGCTCTAGGGGGGTCCGGGGGCATGCCCCCCAGATTTTTTTTTTGAGAATTTAGGTGTCTAAAACAGTATTTCCTACAATAAAAAACAATCAAGATGGAAAATATGGAGACCAAAATTGTGTCAATTTAGCCTAGCCTACCTTTTTTTTTTTTTGGGGGGGGGGGGGAGTTTCTGTTATCATTATACAAAAAGTTCATTGCGTTATCACTCAAAAAAACAGCGTCGTTTGACACCCTGATCCGAAGTCATGTGGGTTAATATATTTGCTTTATTTGATTTGAGGATTTTGCTTGCTTTTGCCATTTTTGAGCCATGCATTTTAGTTTGTTCTTTAGGCTAACGAAAATACCTTCCCAGACCCAGTCAATATATATTGGTACATTTTACTATAGGAAAGTATCTTGGCCGAAGGCCAATTTTTTCTAAGTTACAGGCTTACTATCGCTCGCCCAGAAAATTCAATAGAAATCTGAATAGGGGGAAGCGTCTTATTATCGCCAAAATTGATTGCTTGAGTTTTAAGAGTTTTAGGTAAAATTTACGAACTTTCCGGTTAACACTACCGACCTAATAGAGCGAAACATTGAAGGTCCAAAAAGACCCCCTCGGTCCAAATCGAAGTGTGGATGAGTAGAACGTTTTATTTCAACTAACTAAAATCAATGATCAGTTTGCCGGAATACCCGTACTAATTCATTATATCCTGAAGGGTTCATGATATCCTGAATGGTTAATGATATCCTGAAGGGTTCATGATATCCTGAAGGGTTCATGATATCCTGAAGGGTTCATGATATCCTGAAGGGTTCATGATATCCTGAAGGGTTCATGATATCCTGAAGGGTTCATGATATCCTTGAAGGGTTCATGATATCCTGAAGGGTTCATGATATCCTGAAGGGTTCATGATATCCTGAAGGGTTCATGATATCCTGAAGGGTTCATGATATCCTGAAGGGTTCATGATATCCTGAAGGGTTCATGATATCCTGAAGGGTTCATGATATCCTGAGGGGTTCATGATATCCTCTGAACTTTTATTTGAACTAACTAAAATCAATGATCGTTTGCCGAAATGCTTAAGTCATTATGTCCTATATTCTTCTTAGCATTGTCCAGGAATTTCCGACCACGACTGTACTTGGGCTCGGCTATAAGAGGGGTGTCACACGAGCCGTTTTTCCGAGCAATTTTTACGGGCAATTATGGTCTGGCAGCTTCAAAAATTACACCTAATCAGAATGTAGCCGCCTAACATAATCTACTTTCAGCCTAGTTACCGATATCCGTGCGAAAATGTCCCGAACTAATACGAGAACAAATTAACTTGCTCATGGAGAATTGACGGAAAAATCGCCCGAGTGACACCGGCTTAAGGGGACATGGGCTGTTTTTCTGGTCACCCTTCTTCCTCATGCATACCCCCAATCGTTTTCATATTTCATGACGTTCGGCCCATTAGTTTTGCAATTTTAATACCTTTTGCCCCATTTCGTTGTCAATTTTAAGAGCTTTCGTGCCATTTAGGTGTCGATATTCTCCTGGCGAGCGATAGCGAGCCTGTAATCTTAAGAATAGCCGGGCTTCGGCCGGGACATTTTTCTACCGAAAAAAATGTACAAATTAATCTAAAAGGGGGATCTGATGGATGTTTTATTAAGAGTGATGGAGATCTTGGGAGGAAACTAAAGAAAATAATAAATAAATGAAAAAAATCTACCAAAAAGTGAACCATCGGGGGTTAAGGAAGCATAACTGTGGCAGGTGGTTGGGTAGAAGTGTTTGTCTGCTGCAGAGGCATTACTTTCTTTTAGTGTGCAACTTTTGTTTTTGGAGAGCAGAATAAGTTATGCAAATTACATAGTCGCTTAGTGAGATTGCAATTATGTATAGGAACACACACACACACACACACACACACACACACACACACACACACACACACACACATACATACATACACGCACACAGACAGACACTGGTAAACAAATACCGTTACACATGCACACACATACAAATACACAGACACATGCTGGGTCACATACAAAGCATACAACCTCACACATACATGCAAGGTCATATGGTTACACACGACACATATTTCCCTGCACAAAAACACACGCATGTGAAAAGAGTTTGAATTAACCCGTACTATCCCAGCGACGGCTGACGGCCGTCAGTAAAAAACGTCACCAGTACCAGTGGTCAGTAATATGCGGTCCTTGTAACTGGTAGTATCGAGCGGTAGATGCTAACATAAACTTGTAGGCACTGCTCTTAGGAATTGTCAACACTTCTCAGCTTGGCTACCAGCCTCTATAGGCTGGCTGGGACAGTGCTTCACCAACTTCTGAGGTGGGAGGGTGTACTCTCTTGCCTCTGAAGCCATTTGGCCACACTGCCTTGTACTGGAGAGTACATTTAACCCTCTCCGACATATGACACGATTTTGAGCCAATTAGGGATACTTTAAAGCCTTTATTACCATCAGGGGTATTTAGAAACCTTTAGTTTAGTTACTTCAACCTCTGCAGTTGTCTTTGAGTTAGCTGTGGGCAGAAAACTAATTTTGGAGAGGTAATTATAAGAGTGAGAGAACTATTTTTATTGCTAATCTGGCAACCTCTGTGTCATATGAGTCTGAAGGGGTTAATGTAATATCCTTGGTGCAGTATGGGTTAAGACAACTAAGAGGCAAAGCCAATTAAATTCATGAAGAATATATAGAATCTATTCAACATGCACCCCAAGGTAAAATAGAGAGGCGAATGGATTTCATCAGACCACAACGATCTGCCATAACTGATAATCTGTTGCAACTGTACTTGGTAGGCATACGTAGTGTTTGACCGCTGGGAAAACGTAGCATGGCACTAAGGGAAATTTCTTATGTCCGGCAGTTAAAAAATCGAGGGAGTTCCATTGTTATAAACAATCGAATAGACGGCAAATTTGTTATGTCAAAAATATGGAAAGAGATCTAGTGGGAGATTCAGACGAGCTATGGTGAGCAAGGCAAGCTCAACCCCCACTCTGATAGGATCTGCCAACATTATAGCACTTTTTTTACATTCACACCCCAACACACATACAAACAAATACATAAAAGCCTACCTACATAAAGCCTACCTACATAAAGCCTACCTACATAAAGCCTACCTACATAAAGCCTACCTACATAAAGCCTACCTACATAAAGCCTACCTACATCTTCAGACTCGTAAAACTGCTACACACACACACGAAACACCGCTACATACATACATACACACACACACACACACACCAAACCTCACTACACACACACACGCCCACATACATACACCAAACCCCATTACACACGCCCACATACATACACCAAACCCCATTACACACACACACACACACGCCCACACTCACCAAACACCGCTATATATATATATACACACATACACGCCCACACTCACCAAACACCACTATATATATATATACACACACACACACACACACACCAAACCTCACTACACACACACACGCCCACATACATACACCAAACCCCATTACACACGCCCACATACATACACCAAACCCCATTACACACACACACACACACGCCCACACTCACCAAACACCGCTATATATATATATATATATATACACACACACACACACGCCCACACTGACCAAACACCGCTATATATATACACACACACACACACGCCCACACACACACGCCCACACAAACAACACCAAAATGCACAATTAATATCCTATGAATGTATTACTAATTGTTGCAGGGTTGAATTTGCTCTCTCGTTTGTGAATCGAATTTTTGTGTTTAGCCTTCTGTCCAATCTATTGGTCATCTATTAGTCACTGTACTAGGAGTGGTGGCTCTGGTGTCGGTGGTTCGATCCCACGCGCTGGCAGGGGAAGAGTGTCCCCATAGCTTTACCTGGCCGTGAAGGCTAGGTCTCTGGGAAGCCATAAAGTCTCCAGCCCACATCTTACTCGGGTGTGTGTGTGTGTGTGTGTGTGTGTGTGTGTTCTTGTAGGTGTAAATTCGTGTGCTTGTCTGAATGTGTGTGTGTTCCTGTGTGTGTGTGTGATATCCATGCCTTATGTACGGCTTCATTCGACCTTTCATCCTGGCCAATAATCTATCACTATCGAATGTCCCGACCTTTCATATAGTCAATACAATCATTAGTCATTATACTACACACGAAAAGGCTATCCTGAAATGTCCATCATCTCAAGCGAAGTACAAGAGGATATGTAATTTATATTATATATTCACCAACCAACTTTACTTCTAAACTCAATGATATCAACAAATACATGTGGCACTTCAAGGACTCGAACCTAGGATACTCACACCGAAATTCCGCGCATTTATGTATTACGCTATCAAGGTAAAATACCAGGTGTTATAAATGAAACCTTTGAGAATAGATGGCTTGGGGCGAGTTAATTAAGTGGGTAGGGTCTATCATTTGGTCTATTTATTAATATATTATAGTCTATTTACTCCATTTATTCAATATTCGATAAATGTACCGTACCGTATATAAAATCTTGAAGTCATATAGCCTACGCACTTTACCTGTAATTGTCTTGATGGTGTAATGGTTTTAGCGTTTAAAATATGTATGTGCTACCGGTAATCCAGGTTCGAATCCCAGGGGGATCATATGCTTTCATTAATTTCACTGGGAGGTGTTTGGTGTTGGGAGTGAAATTGGTAAATTAGGTTATTAATTTATATATTTTTGAGTTTCCTCGCTAGACCGCCATCAAGCTTACATATACACCTCCTAGATCCCCTTTTTGAGATAAATTTGTACCGTACACTATTCGGTAGAAAAATGTCTCACGGCGGAATGCAGGTTCCTTTTAAAATTACAGGCTCGCTATCGCTCTTCAGGAAAAAAATAGACACCTAAATGGCACGAAAAGTCCTAATACTGACAAAAAGGTGAGGGTGAAAGGTCTTGACATCGTCAAATTAATGGGCCGAACGTCTCAAAATTTGAAAATAATGGGGCTAAACATGAGGGATAAGGGAAGCAAAAAAAAAAAAAAATGCCGGGTGTTATAGATGCAACGTTTGAGACTAGATAACTTTGTGGTGGGTTGCTTATAATACCGGGTGTTATAGATGCAACGTTTGAGACTAGATAGCTTTGTGGTGGGTTACTTATAATACCAGGTGGTATAGATGCAACGTTTGAGACTAGATAGCTTTGTGGTGGGTTACTTATAATACCGGGTGTTATAGGTGCAACGTTTGAGACTAGATAGCTTTGTGGTGGGTTACTTATAATACCAGGTGTTATAGGTGCAACGTTTGAGACTAGATAGCTTTGTGGTGGGTTACTTATAATACCGGGTGGTATAGCTGCAACGTTTGAGACTAGATAGCTTTGTGGTGGGTTACTTATAATACCGGGTGTTATAGATGCAACGTTTGAGACTAGCTTTGTGGTGGGTTACTTATAATACCAGGTGGTATAGATGCAACGTTTGAGACTAGATAGCTTTGTGGTGGGTTACTTATAATACCGGGTGGTATAGATGCAACGTTTGAGACTAGATAGCTTTGTGGTGGGTTACTTATAATACCAGGTGGTATAGATGCAACGTTTGAGACTAGATAGCTTTGTGGTGGGTTACTTATAATACCGGGTGTTATAGCTGCAACGTTTGAGACTAGATAGCTTTGTGGTGGGTTACTTATAATACCAGGTGTTATAGATGCAACGTTTGAGACTAGATAGCTTTGTGGTGGGTTACTTATAATACCGGGTGTTATAAATGCAACGTTTGAGACTAGATAGCTTTGTGGTGGGTTACTTATAATACCAGGTGGTATAGATGCAACGTTTGAGACTAGATAGCTCTGTGGTGGGTTACTTATAATACCAGGTGTTATAGCTGCAACGTTTGAGACTAGATAGCTCTGTGGTGGGTTGCTTATAATACCAGGTGGTATAGATGCAACGTTTGAGACTAGATAGCTTTGTGGTGGGTTACTTATAATACCAGGTGTTATAGATGCAACGTTTGAAACTACATAGCTTGGCAGTTAGTTGGAGAAATACATATATATGTCAAGAAGCCATGCACAGCATTATTACCGTTACTTATCATTTTCAGACCAAAACAATAATAAATAATAAATGTCAAATACATAATAATCTTGGAATAAACTAATATTACATCATTATTGTCCACGATTGTACCAGCACGTTTATCCAGGTCCACCGTGTATATATACGGTATATATATATATATATATATATATATATATATATATATATATATATATATAATAGGACTGAGGATAAGTAGGCACTAAATATACATTATAGTACAAATGGCCGTATAAATCGTCGTATGTCCGTGTTTTATGAGCGAGTGTTTTATATATAAAGGTAAACTACTGTGTGTGTGTGTATGTGTGTGTGTGTGTGTGTGTGTGTGTGTTTTATGAGCGAGTGTATTATATCAAGGTAAACTACGGCCTGGGTGTGTGTGTGTGTGTATTGTGTTGCTGTGTGTGTTTTATGAGCGAGTGTTTTATATATCAAGGTAAACTACGGCCTGGGTGGGTGTGTGTGTGTGTGTGTGTGTATGTATGTATATATGTATGTATGTGTATGTATGTATGTATTGTGTTGCTGTGTGTGTTTATGAGCGAGTGTTTTATATATATAAAGGTAAACTAGAGCCTGTGTGTGTGTGTGTGTGTGTATGTATGTATGTATGTATTGTGTTGCTGTGTGTGTTTTATGAGCGAGTGTTTTATATATATAAAGGCAAACTAGAGCCTGTGTGTGTGTGTGTGTGTGTGTGTGTGTATTGTGTTGCTGTGTGTGTGTGTATATTGTGTTGCTGTGTGTGTTTTATGAGCGAGTGTTTTATATATATAAAGGTAAACTAGAGCCTGTGTGTGTGTGTGTGTGTGTGTGTGTGTGTATTGTGTTTCTGTGTGTGTGTGGTTGGTGCTGTTGTGTGCAAGTGTGTTGCTATGTGTGTGTATTGCTATGTGTATTGTATAGCTGTGTGTGTGTGGATGATGTTGTGAGTGTGCTGTTGTGTGCGTTGCTATGCAAGTGTATTGTGTGTGTGTGTATTGCTGTGTGTGTACTGCTATGCGTGTCTGTGCTTCGATGTGTGTGTGTCTGTTACTGTTCATGTGTTCCTGTGAATGTATTTCTATGATGTATTTCTGGGTGTGTTCGTGTATACGTGTTCAGGGAGGCGTTTATGTACCTGGGGGGAAAGTTGACTAGAGAGAGAGAGAGAGAGAGAGAGAGAGAGAGAGAGAGAGAGAGAGAGAGAGAGAGAGAGAGAGAGAGAGAGAGAGAGAGAGAGAGAGAGAGAGAGAGAGAGAGAGAGAACCACCACTTAGTTGATCTAGTCACGCCTCCTTCTGCTACCTCGACTTTGACACTTACACATTCACACACACATAGTTAGAGAGAGATAAAGCACACACACACACACCACCACTTAGTTGATCTAGTCACGCCTCCTTCTGCTACCTCGACTTTGACATTTACACACACACACACACATAGAGAGAGCGAGAGGTGACACGAACCCCCCCCCCGCAACTTTGTTTATCTTGTTACCTAGGCTCGCTCAGACACACATTACACACTAACACACACACACTCATATACTTTAGACACATGCACACGCATCATACACACTCATATACTTTGTACACACACACACACATACATTACAAACTCGCTACAAATCCACACACACATACAGACACATATGCATACTCATATACTTTACACACACACACACACACACGCTCATATACTTTTCACACACACACACAAACACACACATATACAGTACCTTACGCACACACTGTCTTACGTAAAACACACATACACACACACACATACACTGTAAGAGAGAGCGAGAGTGACACGAAACATATCCAGCAACTTTATTTATCTTGTCACGTCGCCTCTTGCTACCTTAGCTTGGTCACATACACACACACACACACACACACCAATATACTTTACACACACATTCATATATCTTGCAAACACACACACTCATGTACAACACACCCGCACGCACACATATATACACACAAACATATATACACACACATACACAGACAGAGAGACACACACGCACACAGGCAGAGAGAGAGAGAGAGTGTGTCAAAGAGCGAGAGAACGAGCGAGAGGTGACAACAAACGCACACCTCCACCACATTGTTGATCTTGTCAGGAGTCTTTTGTCAGTAAACGCCTCCAACTGTGTGTACCTGTTGGGGGGGCGGGGGGGGGGGATTAGGATAGTTACTGGTAGCGGGATTATTAGATAGATACTTGATAAAGATAGATACTTGATAGCTACCATATATCCTTCCTAAGCTTCATAAAATCGTCTAAGTGTAGGTGAAATTAAAGTATAAAAGACGTCAATGGTACTAAAGGGGTTAAACAGAATCTTTCAGTTGCCAAAGCAAACCCAGTAGCCTCAGCCAATCAACTCTAAATAGTGTTCCTGGTCAAAGGTATCCCATGCAAATTCGCCAGGATAAAAGAGTAATATATACGAGAGAGAGAGAGAGAGAGAGAGAGAGAGAGAGAGAGAGAGAGAGAGAGAGTTACATAGCTACATGAACCACACACACATTACAATCCAAGCGAAAGCGAAATACCAGAACGCTATGTACAGAAGAGTGGATGGAAAGGACAACATGAGAGAGAGAGAGAGCACACATCTCCAATTTTGTTTATCCTATCACACCACCTCCTGCTACCTTAGTTGACACACACACACACACACACACACACACATCACATACACACACACTACAGTGACTACACCGTCAGAGAGAGAGAGAGAGAGAGGCAGAGAGACAGTCACCTCAGCTTTGTCAGTAAACGCCTCCAACTGTGTAGACTAGACACGGCAGAGGGGGCCCAATGTTTGTGTTAGGACATGAATAAATAAATTGTTCTTTTTGATGTGGGGGGGGGGGTCTTTTGTTTGGCTCTGTTCTTTTATTAAAACTGTGGCTCTTTCTTGGGCTTTAACCACTTCACCACCATGACGTAATTTTCACCATATTCTGGTTACCATTAGACGATTTTCTTTAGCTTATAATCTACCTCTACGACTCAAATGGGGTAAATACGATCTCCATAACCCCTCTACATTACCTAGGTCCTTCTAAAACTGCAACATTTTAGCCAGAATCAAAGGTAAAAAGGCGTCATGGTGCTGAAGGTTTCCTGGATTACAAACAACTGTCTTATGGTGTAATGGTTAGAGCGTGTAAATTCGGTATGAGATATCCTAGGTTCGAATGCTGGGAGAATCACATGCTTTCATTAACCCTGCTCAGGTAATGTTCCAGAAGTGTAACACAATTAACAATGTGGCCCCATATGGGGACCGGCACTTTAAACGGCTCTCACCCGAAAACTGATTGATGGATTTTATATGTCCTGTTACCAATAAAAACTACAATTAATGCTTAATATTATGTTGAGAGTAAATTACACTACTGTAAATATTAAGTCATATATATATAAAAAAAAAAAAAAAAAAAAGGGTCAACAAAAGTGAGGCATATCTCCTACACTACATAAGCTGGATTAATTTGGTTGCAGGGCCGTGGAGGGTATGGCTGAGGGTCTTGGGTGACAACAAGGCAGAACTCTGGGGCTAAAAAAAAGTTCGATAGGAAGGGGAAATTTGTAGTACACATTTGGGATTATGGACCCCATATGGTGACCGGATAGGTTGGTACAGGAAAGAGGAGGAGAGAGAGCGGCGGCTCACACCCTCTCCCAGTTGTAGGATGTTGCGGACTGACTGCTAGTCTTCAAAACTTCTTGCCATCGGCCTCCGGCCGTGAAATATTCGCGAAAAACCTGTTTTACGCATATTTTTTGGCCCATATGGGGCCAATATGCCTGAGCAGGGTTAAGGGGAGGTTTTTAGTGTGTTTCCTAGACTTCCATCAAACTTAAAGTTACACCCCCTTGACCCCCTTTCAAGATAAATTTGTACATTTTTCGGTAGAAAAATTTCCCGGCCGAAGGCCGGTTCCTCTTAAATTACAGGCTCGCTGTCGCTCGCCAGGAAAAAATCGACACCTAAATGGGACGAAAGGTCTTAAAAGTGACATAAATGGGGTGAAAGTTCTTAAAATCGACAAAATAATGGGGCGAACGTCTTAAAATCTCAAAAGCAATGGGGCTAAACATGAGGGAGAAAGGGGTAAAGACAAAAATCCCTCAATTGGAAATCTCCCCTTAATTGAATTTGGGGTAAGAACGATGTTAAAATTAACAATATTTTTAGACAATTTGGTATTTTCGTTCCTGAGAGAGAGAGAGAGAGAGAGAGAGAGAGAGAGAGAGAGAGAGAGAGAGAGAGAGAGATTACTATAATTATATAGTAAAAAGAATAACAATAGTGTAACAAATTAAAGTCAAACAAATAGCCAAGACTAGCAAACTTAAAAACAAACTTCCGTATTATTTTAATGAACGGCAGACAAATATTTACCTCCCCCCCCCCCATGTGGAAGAATAATGAGGCGTTATTTATACGCCAGGATCTGCTTCACTAATGTATTTACTCGGTTATTGATCTGGGCAGGGGTACAGTTGGATGAATAAGTGATGTCGCGGCACCAAGTATATTTCGATCGTTAGTTGGTATCAGCCCACTATCTCTAAGCTTTGCTTCATCGTTGCGAGTGAGATATACAAACATGTTCCTAGCTGTACACCCATCCTATTCAACATCTGACAGACATTAATACAGCACACAGTGAGCAAAACGTAATGACAGCGGATACATAACTTATTGATCTGGGCAGGGTGGTATAGATTTTTTTTTTTTTTTTTTTTTTTTTTTTTTTTTATACTTGGCGGGTATTTCACTTTCTTATAGCGGCTCATTTTTCGATAACTAATGAATAAATATGAAACTTATGTCTCTGCATCCTCTTATTATTTTCTGGGTCCCCTTCTCCTTCATGTTTAGCATATTAGTTTTGACGTTTTAAGACTTTCGTTCCAGTAGTTTGGTGATTTTAGACGTTTCGCCCCATTTCTTTGTCAATATTAAGACCTTTCGTGCCATTTAGGTGTCTATTTTTCCTGGCGAGCGATAGCGAGCCTGAAATATTTGGAAGGCCGGGACATTTTGCTACCGAAAAATGTATAGATTTATCTTGATAGGGGGTCTAGGGGGTGTTTCTGTGTTAAGCTTTACGGAGGTCTAGCTATTAAGGGGAGGTATTTAGTTTGTTCTCTAGACCTCCATCAAGCTTAAAATTACACCCCCTTGAGACCCTTTTAAGATAAATTTGTACATTTTTCGGTAGAAAAATGTCCCGGCCGAAGGCCGATTCCTCTTAAATTAAAGGCTCGCTATCGCTCGCCAGGATAAAATAGACACCTGAATTGCACGAAAGGTCTTAATATGGGGTGAAAGTTCTTAAAATCGCTAAACTAATGGGGCAAAGGTTTTATAATATCAAAAGCAATGGGGCTAAACATGAGGGAGAAAGGGGTCCAGAAAAAAATCCCTCGAGTGGAGATCTCCCCTTAATTAAATCAACAAATACATGTGAAGTCCAGGGATTCGAACCTTAAAAAAAAAAAAAAAAAATAAGTTGATAAATAAATATACCAACAAACCAGCACTACCCCCTTTATAAAGTCGACTATAGGGCGCGTTCTTCTGTTTTATTGTGACTATTAACAGACGATTTGATTAGGTTTGTGGAATTCAGAGGGTCACAATCGCCATAAGTAATGAGCCAATATTGCGATTTAATCCGTTAACCCTTTCAAGCTCCAATACGCATTTCTGTTTTGTTTTCTGGTAATTATTAGACGATTTTCTTCAGATTAGGAAGGGTGTATGGAAGTCAGAGGGTTGATTGAGAGAGTCTTTACCCTTTAAATACCCACAAATCCTTTCTAAGCTGCATAAAATCGCCTAATGTTAGCCAAAATATACTGCTAAAACGCGTCAGAGCTTCAAGGGGTTAATGAACGTGTGTGTGTGTGATAACCGACAAGCGGTGGGTTAAATAAAACTGTCTTAAAGTCTGGAAATTAAAAATGTGCGAATTAATTAACTGTGAGCGATAGGGTTACATCATAGGCGGGTAAGCAGAGTGGTTCATAGCGTTACTAGCAGCTTTATACCAGGGTAATGGACGGGTTTAATTAACAGGGTAAATGTGTATAAATGTATATACTGGTATATATATATATATATATATATATATATATACCTGAATCCAGTATTAACTCCATTTGTACCGGTGCCGTTCGTTTAGCTTTATTCTGGCTACACTTAGACGATTTTATTCAGCTTATAAAGTGGCCCCCAGCAATTATCAGGCTTCGAACTATCTTACTTAACCCCTTTTTCTACCATATATATATATATATATATATATATATATATATATAAGCAATACTCTTGTTGCGGGAATCTGAGTCGGATGATGAAAATCAACACCAGCGCTGGTACAGAATAAAGATATTTGTACCAGCGCTGGTGTTGATATATATATATATATATATATATATATATATATATATATATATATATATATATATATATTCTACTTATAATTATTTCACTCCAACGTCAAACACCTCTCCCCAAAAAAATAATGAAAGTATCTATTTGTGTTTCTTTGTCAAGTGTAAGAGTGGAAACAACAATAACAACAACAACAACAACAGCGGGTTTCCATGTGTGAGGGGCGTGTTTTTCTTTGTTTTACTTGGTGTTGACTTATTATTTGGTCTGGAGGGGAAGAACGTGTGTGTGTGTGTGTGTGTGAGATAGATTGTTTGATAAATAAATAGATGGTTGGATGTGTGGTGGTGTGGTGTAGATGTGTGTGTATGTGTTTGTGTGTATGGTGTATGTGTGGGTGTGGTATATGTGTGGTGTGTGTAATTATAGTGTATGTGTTTATGTGCGTATGGTGTATGTGGCCAGGTAATGAAAGGGTTAACATAAACAAATACTCGATTGTGTTTCAATGTAAATATATATATAAAGAAACTCAATGTATCGATCCACTTGGGCCATTTTATGAGGCTTCCTTTATAGGCATAGACCTTCATCATCTAATATATTATAAGGGGAGCCGTTTTCTTCAGAGTTTTGGCCGTGGGTTAAGGTTATTTTTGGCTTAAGCCGGTATCACAAGAGAGCTTTTTTGGTCAACATTCGATGATCAAAAAATTTCTGGCAACATTTCAGGAATATTTTGCACTGGTATAGGAAACTAGACTGGTGAGAGATGAATTTAGGATACCGAAATATTTTAAATGTTGACGTCATAAGCTGCCAGACCAGTGTTGAGGATAAATGTTGAGAAGAAGTGCTCGTGTGATACCGGCTATTTAGGGTACGGTCACGTTAAAACAAATTTATATTCACAATTTTACCTGATTATCTCGCCATAAAAAAATAATTAATACAAATAATACGAATAAAATTAAACATACATGAATGATAAATGATAATAATAACAATAATACATAACACACATTATTGAAGATTATAATATCTGTCTTCAGTATTTTCGATGTCTTGTTATTGTATTACGAAAGAACAATACCTTTTAAAGAACAATACCTTTTAAAGAACAATACCTTTGAAAGAACAATACCTTTGAAAGAACAATACCTTTGAAAGAACAATACCTTTGAAAGAACAATACCTTTTAAAGAACAATACCTTTTACAGAACAATAACTATTACAGAACAATACCTTTGAAAGAACAATACCTTTGAAAGAACAATACCTTTGAAAGAACAATACCTTTTAAAGAACAATACCTTTTAAAGAACAATACCTTTTAAAGAACAATACCTTTTACAGAACAATAACTTTTAAAGAACAATAACTATTACAGAACAATACCTTTGAAAGAACAATACCTTTGAAAGAACAATACCTTTGAAAGAACAATACCTTTGAAAGAACAATACCTTTGAAAGAACAATACCTTTGAAAGAACAATACCTTTGAAAGAACAATACCTTTTAAAGAACAATACCTTTTAAATTGTGAAGGTGAGGCACAACCTATAAGGGGGGGGGGGGGACCTGCTGGCTGTTATTTCTGGCCTTTTCTCTCTTTCTCTGGCTTGTATCCATTCGGCCCCATTCAGCCAACTATTTTAAGACTTTTATCCCCATCTAGGTGTCGATTTCTTCCTGGCGAGCGATAGCGAGCCAGCATTATATGAAGAAATCCGGCTTCGCCGGAGACATTTTTCTATCGAAAAATGTACAAATTTAGCCTGCTGTCAAACAAAACTAAAAAATATGCTGGCTCGCTACCGCTCACCAGTAAAAAATTGACACCTGGATGGGGATAAACGTCTTAAAATAGTAGGCTGAATGGGGCCAAAGGGATACAAGCCAGAGAAAGATAGAAAAGGACAGAACCAAAACAGGTCACCCCCCCCCACCCCCTTAAACCGGAGTACATACATAAATATAAAACGTTTTTCGCGCTAGTCACGGTAAATAAACCTTAGGACTATTTTTATGTTTGCAACTCTATTCTTGGCGTCAGTCAAGAGGCTTTCAATCATTTCGCCGCACAGTCCATTCTCTCGCAAACCTTTTCGTCCACACTGACTCACAGTTTTAAGACATTCGCCCCACTATTTTTTTATCAATTTCAAAGACTTTTCGCGCTATTTAGGAGTCTATCTTTTCCTGGTAAGTGAGAGCAAACTTGCAATTTAGGACGAACTAGCCTTCGGCCGTGCACTTATCTACCGAAAAATGCACACATTTAGTTTGAATGGGAGTTGGGGGGGGGGGGGGGGGCTTAGGGCTATTATCAAAATCTTGATGGAGGCCTAAGAAAGTAAAAGTATAAATGTAAAAATTAAAAACAAAATTAAACAAATAGATAAGAATTCTCCTTCAAGTTACGTGTCAATTAACTGCCTGAAAATTCACGGAGAGAAAAACGGCAAGAAAATTCCCCCCTCCCCCTCCTTTGCTCTTCCTACCCCCTTCCTCCCTCTCCCTCCCCCTCCCCCCCCTCCCCCTCCCTCCCCCTCCCCCTCCCCCTCCCCCTCCCCCCCCTCCCACTCCTTTGCTCTTCCTACCCCCTCCCTCCCTCTTCTCTTCCTCCCTCCCTCTCTTCCTCCCTCCCCCTCCCCCTCCCCCTCCTTTGCTCTTCCTCCCCCCTCCCCCTCCCCCCTCCCCCTCCCCCCCCCTCCCCTCCCTTTGCTCTTCCTACCCCCCCTCCCTCCCTCTTCTCTTCCTCCCCCCCTCCCCCTCCCCCTCCCCCCTCCCCCTCCCCCTCCCCTCCCCCCCCTCCCCCTCCCCCTCCCTTTGCTCTTCCTACCCCCTCCCTCCCTCCCTCTTCTCTTCCTCCTCCCCCCCCCCCCCTACCCCTCCCCCTCCCCCTCCCCCTCCCCCTCCCCCTCCCTTTGCTCTTCCTACCCCCTCCCTCCCTCTTCTCTTCCTCCTGTTCCCAAACTAAGATATTCGGGCGGGCAGCGGCTGGTTGGGTCAAGGGGTTATTTTTTTTTTTTTGGCAACCCAATTTTGAGTTATCGTACAGTTGCCACACAATAAACCTGGGACAAGTCAAAAGATGTGGTTAATTAGCCTGGGTTGACTTATATAGGTCTTTGTTATATGTACAACCGACTAAGTCTTGTATTTAGGTGCCCTACTTGCCTGGTGTTCTGGTTAGGGCTTTCAAAAGTATTCTTCGACAGTGATGAATTTGCCTGCTAAACGATTGTAAAGTACAGGTAGTTTTACTAGTCTTCTGGTGGGGTATTGAGGTATAGAGGAGGTACGCAAACCCTAACAGCAGGCATCCGATGGACCCGGGCAGAGATGGTGAAATTCGTTTTCTTTAGTGGTATATCTTTGGCTTTCATCGGGGGCATATTAATTACATTGTCAGTCATGTGTTCCTCTCTTAGATTTACAGACGATCCCATCACGATTGTTGGCAAACTTTTGATTTGGTGGTGTTGTTTGTTTGATGGTTAAGATGCTTATGTTCTTAGTGTGGTGTCCAGAGTTCGAATCCCGGGAAGACCATATGCTTTCATTAGTTTATTCAAGTGCATTGGGGTTTGTAATTGATGATTAATGTTAAGAACGGGGTGTTACTTATTTCATCAGGTGCATATCAAATACAATGTCTTAAGTCTTGCGTTCCTCTCTTAGATTGACACATGATTCCATCACGATTGTCGGCTAACTGTTGATTTAGACTGTACAATGTGCCCACCTCCTTTGCACAAAATAAAGTGTAGCCTGGTCAGATGTTATTCTCTCCCTCCCCCTGGTCGGATACATCGATACCCTAGCTAGCCGGGAAGTCCGATAATCGCGGGCCCCCGGCGTTTACCCGCAACTGGGCGATATTAAGGGCAGATCTCCACTTGAGGGATTTTTTCTTGACCCCTTTCTCCCTCATGTTTAGCCCCATTGCTTTTGATATTATAAAACGTTCGCCCCATTAGTTTAGCGATTTTAAGAACTTTCACCCCATATTAAAACCTTTCGTGCCATTCAGGTGTCGATTTTATCCTGGCGAGCGATAGCGAGCCTGTAATTTAAGAGGAACCGGCCTTCGGCCGGGAAATTTTTCTACCGAAAAATGTACAAATTTATCTTGAAAGGGACTCAAGGGGGTATAATTTTAAGCTTGATGGAGGTCTAGGGAACAAACTAAATACCTCCCCTTAACAGCCACCACATCAATTTACGACCTCACCCGCCTAAATCGGATTAAAGGCTGAAATAGTTACTGGTTTCTTTCTCGAATTTGGCTAAAAGGAAAACAGAGACCTGGTAAGCGTATTGATTGGCTCTGATGTGTGTTACCTGCGTCGACCAATCTAGTTCACTGGATAAGATTGTTTATAGGGGGGGGAGGGGGGGGGGGGATGTGTGAATGTTTAAGGGGGGATGTGCGTATTTTAACTCACATATACGAATGAATGATGTAGATGACCGCTATTACAGTAATCAGTGTTCCTCGGAGCTCTTGCAGTGTATACCACCCCCTCTTCGTAGAGCACGTAGCACCCGTCTTGCAACACAATCCCACCCCTACTCTGTGCAACTCTCCAACCCAAGAGTGAAAAGTTATTCCCAGTTTTTCTTGTATTCAACAGCTGAGCTCTGGAACTCTCTCCCAAAATCAGTCTTTCCCTCTTCCTATTACATAAATGGTGTCAAACTCCGCGTGTCCAGGCATTTTGGCTCGAACGTCCCTTTATTTTGGCCTTTTGAATCCCTCACTCACATAGAAAAAAAAAATACATATACAGTATCCCTTTCACGCATTTATGACGCAGAGGTTGCCAGATTAGCAATAAGAAATAGAGTTCTCTCACTCTTATAATTACCTCTCCAAAAGTAGTTTTCTGCCCACAGCTAACTCAAAGACAACTTTAGAGGTTGAAGTAACTAAACTAAAGGTTTCTAAATACCCCTGATGGTAACAAAGGCTTTAAAGTATCCCTAATAGGCTCAAAATCGCGTCATATGTCGGAGAGGGGTATATACGATCCCAATATACCCTCAGATCAATATAGGACCACATTAACCCGTTGAGTACCAGCGACGTGTGTTAGATTGTAGGCTAGCTATATTTAGACGATATTATGCAGCTTAGGAAGGATCTGTGGTAGTTAAATATGTTGGTTGAGATAGCTTGAAGCCTATTAATTGCTAGAGGTTCTTCCTAAGCTGAATAAAATAGTCTTATAGTTGGCAGAATATGATGAAAAAGTCGTCACTGGTATTGTATAGGTTAAAACTGCATAAAATCCTCTACTTTTAGCTAGAATAAAAGTTAAAACATAAGTAATCGTGCTGAAGGGGTTAAAGTTGGAATTATCCTAGGGAGTACAGGTGGTGTCACACGAGCGCTTTTTCCGTCAATTTTCGATAAGCAAGTTTTTTGTCCGTATTATATCGGAAACTAGACTGAAGGAAGATTATGCGAGGCGGTGAAATGATTAGGACACTTAAATGTTGAAGCAGCCAAACAACAATTGCCCGTAAAAATTGACGGAATAATCGCTCGTGTGACACCGGAAGTACGTCACAGCGAGTGGAGGGAAGTTTGTGGAGGGGACAACTCGAGTATAAAGGTCCTCCAGAAGTTATAGGGAGATGAAGGAAGGAGTAAGAGGGGGTGGGGGGGGGGGGGGGAGGGGGATACTGACAGAATGATGGCAATAGAAATAGGGGGATTCCGACAGGATGGTAGAAAAATATATGGTGGGAAAATGAGCGTATGGATGAAAATATTGTGTTAACTGAGAGATATATGGTGTGGAAGTTAAGGTATGGATGAAAATATTGTGTTAACTGAGAGATATATGGTGTGGAAGTTAAGGTATGGATGAAAATATTGTGTTAACTGAGAGATATATGGTGTGGAAGTTAAAGTATGGATGGAAATTAAATATTGTGTTAATTTAAAGTATGGATGAAAATATTGTGTTAACTGAGAGATATATGGTGTGGAAGTTAAAGTATGGATGAAAATATTGTGTTAACTGAGAGATATATGGTGTGGAAGTTAAGGTATGGATGAAAATATTGTGTTAACTGAGAGATATATGGTGTGGAAGTTAAAGTATGGATGAAAATATTGTGTTAACTGAGAGATATGGTGTGGAAGTTAAAGTATGGATGAAAATATTGTGTTAACTGAGAGATATATGGTGTGGAAGTTAAGGTATGGATGAAAATAGTGTGATAATTGAGATATATATATATATATATATATATATGGTGTAAACATGACTGTATGAATGACCATATTGTGATAATCGAGAGATTTAGTGAACAAATTAGGATATGAATGTAAATATTTTGATAATTGTGAGATATATGGTATGACAATAAGAGTATGCATGTAAATATTGTGATGCTTAAGAGATATATGGTGTAACTATGAGGGTATGAATGAAAATATTATGATAATTGAAATATATAGATAAAAAATAGGGTATGGGTGAAAATATTGCGATAATTGAGAGATATATGGTGTAAAAATTAGGGTATGAAGGAAAATACTAGGATGATAGTGAAATATGGTGTGATAATGAGGGTATGGAGCAAAATAGTATAATAGTTGAGTGATATTATGGTATGAATAAATATATTGTGATAAAGGCATACACTAAGAAAGTTCTGAAATAGATTAATGTGATAGCGGCAAGAGAGAGAGAGAGAGAGAGAGATATATGTGCTACAGTGCACCATGTAAACAGCAATGGTTAGACACGCCTATAGTAAGTTGTGCACACACACACACACATATATATATATATATATATATATATATATATATATATATATATATATATATATATATATATATAATAAAGACATATTACCGTACCTACATCAAGCCTCACCGGTCATTTTCGTTAAGTTACAACATAAATTTTTAGCCAAGCACCTCTCAAACACCTTTACCTTTTAAACTTTTCCCACCAATCATCCACAAGCTTCTCCAAATGGCCGGATACTGGTACTTCAACATTTTATAACTTACTCTCCTGATAATTTACCTCGCAATCTTTAATCCTTTGAAGATTAATATACATTTTGACAGATATAATGGTTATATTTTTACGATTTTATGCAGTTTAGGAAGGGTCTGTGTGAATTACAAGGGTACTACTGACTCTCTATTATAAGGGTACTACTGACTCTATTATAAGGGTACTACTGACTCTCTATTATAAGGGTACTACTGACTCTCTATTATAAGGGTACTACTGACTCTCTATTATAAGGGTACTACTGACTCTATTATAAGGGTACTACTGACTCTCTATTATAAGGGTACTACTGACTCTCTATTATAAGGGTACTACTGACTCTATTATAAGGGTACTACTGACTCTCTATTATAAGGGTACTACTGACTCTCTATTATAAGGGTACTACTGACTCTATTATAAGGGTACTACTGACTCTCTATTATAAGGGTACTACTGACTCTATTATAAGGGTACAACTGACTCTATTATAAGGGTACTACTGACTCTATTATAAGGGTACTACTGACTCTATTATAAGGGTACTACTGACTCTCTATTATAAGGGTACTACTGACTCTATTATAAGGGTACTACTGACTCTATTATAAGGGTACTACTGACTCTATTATAAGGGTACTACTGACTCTCTATTATAAGGGTACTACTGACTCTCTATTATAAGGGTACTACTGACTCTATTATAAGGGTACTACTGACTCTCTATTATAAGGGTACTACTGACTCTATTATAAGGGTACTACTGACTCTCTATTATAAGGGTACTACTGACTCTCTATTATAAGGGTACTACTGACTCTCTATTATAAGGGTACTACTGACTCTCTATTATAAGGGTACTACTGACTCTCTATTATAAGGGTACTACTGACTCTATTATAAGGGTACTACTGACTCTCTATTATAAGGGTACTACTGACTCTATTATAAGGGTACTACTGACTCTCTATTATAAGGGTACTACTGACTCTCTATTATAAGGGTACTACTGACTCTATTATAAGGGTACTACTGACTCTCTATTATAAGGGTACTACTGACTCTCTATTATAAGGGTACTACTGACTCTATTATAAGGGTACTACTGACTCTCTATTATAAGGGTACTACTGACTCTATTATAGGGTACTACTGACTCTATTATAAGGGTACTACTGACTCTCTATTATAAGGGTACTACTGACTCTATTATAAGGGTACTACTGACTCTCTATTATAAGGGTACTACTGACTCTCTATTATAAGGGTACTACTGACTCTATTATAAGGGTACTACTGACTCTCTATTATAAGGGTACTACTGACTCTCTATTATAAGGGTACTACTGACTCTATTATAAGGGTACTACTGACTCTATTATAAGGGTACTACTGACTCTCTATTATAAGGGTACTACTGACTCTCTATTATAAGGGTACTACTGACTCTCTATTATAAGGGTACTACTGACTCTCTATTATAAGGGTACTACTGACTCTATTATGATCGTACTACTGACTCTATTATAAGGGTACTACTGACTCTCTATTATAAGGGTACTACTGACTATTATAGGGTACTACTGACTATTATAAGGGTACTACTGACTCTCTATTATAAGGGTACTACTGACTCTCTATTATAAGGGTACTACTGGACTCTGAATCTATTATAAGGGTACTACTGACTCTCTATTATAAGGTACTACTGACTTCTATTATAAGGGTACTACTGACTCTCTATTATAAGGGTACTACTGACTCTATTATAGGGTACTACTGACTCTCTATTAATAAGGGTACTACTGACTCTCTATTATAAGGTACTACTGACTCTCTATTATAAGGGTACTACTGACTCTCTATTATAAGGTCCTACTGACTCTCTATTATAAGGGTACTACTGACTCTATTATCTCTATTATAAGGGTACTACTGACTCTCTATTATAAGGGTACTACTGACTCTATTATAAGGGTACTACTGACTCTCTATTATAAGGGTACTACTGACTCTCTATTATAAGGGTACTACTCTATGACTCTCTATTATAAGGGTACTACTGACTCTCTCTATTATAAGGGTACTACTACTGACTCTATTATAAGGGTACTACTGACTCTCTATTATAAGGGTACTACTGACTCTCTATTATAAGGGTACTACTGACTCTCTATTATAAGGGTACTACTGACTCTATTATAAGGGTACTACTGACTCTATTATAAGGGTACTACTGACTCTATTATAAGGGTACTACTGACTCTATTATAAGGGTACTACTGACTCTCTATTATAAGGGTACTACTGACTCTATTATAAGGGTACTACTGACTCTCTATTGGTACTACTGACTCTCTATTATAAGGGTACTACTGACTCTCTATTATAAGGGTACTACTGACTCTATTATATATAGCCCCCCCCCCCCCCCACCCCCCAAACGTTGAAAGAGTGATAGAGAGCCAAAATCCAGAAACGTGTGTTGGAATAAAGTGTGGTATGCTTGTAGAGTGTAGTGAAATGAATAGGATGAGGAGGTGTTTGTGAGACTTCGCTGGATTACTCTGTGTAGGTGAGGCACACATAGGAACAGTGGGTGAGGCCAAGCAATAGAAAGAAGAGTTCCAGCAACTCTTGTATCATAAGCATATATATACTGATTACAAATTTATCTTGACAGGGGGTCTACGGGGTGCTTTTAAGCTTGATGGAGATCTAGCGAGGAAACTCAATCATTTATGAATAAATAAATATATATAAACCAAAACCAAGCACGACCCCCTTAAGTAATCCAGGTGGCCTTTTCACCCAAGCCCCACTAACCTTTACCACCACATATTAGATGGCCTGGGATATTGACTACCTTGGTCGGGTCGTTGTCCATGGGGATATGTGTACATGTATTAATTTGTTATTCCGGGCAAGGCTTCAGTCTAGCTAAGTCTCTCTCTCTCTCTCTCTCTCTCTCTCTCTCTCTCTCTCTCTCTCTCTCTCTCTCTCTCTCTCTCCCCTTCTCGCTCTCTCTCTCTCCCGTTCTCGCTCTCTCTCCTCTCTCCTCTCTCTCGATCTCGCTCTCTCTCTCTCTCTCTCTCTCTCTCTCTCTCTCTCTCTCTCTCTCTCTCTCTCTTAGTTTGGCGACTATAACATAAGTCACCTCATTCTGATGAACCGTCTGAATTTGTCTACCGAAAAATGTACACGTTTAGAATCAAGGGGTTCTGGGGTTAAACAGGGTCTGGGGAGGCAGGTTTGTTGAGTGTAGGGGACAAAGTAGTGCTATACATGGTCGAAAATGGCCAAAAATATACAAAATTCTTCACTAACCTTAACCTCTCCACACGCTTATTAAGGCCTTAAACATTTCGTGCTGCTTTGAGCCGCTACCTCCACGCATTCGTTATACGTACTCGACTTAAGGGGGGGTGACCTGCTTTTGTTCTCTCCTTTTCTCTCTTTCTCTGGCTTGTATCCATTCGGCCCCATTCAGCCTACTGATTTACGACTTTTATCCCCATCCAGCAAAGGCTCGACTGCGACCTTTCCTAATCTGCTGTTATCTGCTGTTCCTTGGATATGTGCATCTTCTCGCTATCTGGCGCGAGGTGGGTCGTTTTGGTGTAACTCCATTTACTCCATTACTTATTAAGGGGAGATGGGCCACTTTTCGGGTCCCCTTTCTACCTCATGCTTATCCCCATTAGTTTTGATATTTTGAAGTTTGCCCCATTAGTTTGTCAATTTTAAGACCTTTTGCCCTATTTCTTTTTCAGTTTTAAGACCTTTCGTGCCTTTTAATTGTCGATGTTTTTCTGACGATAGGCTCGATAGCGAGCCTGTAATTGTGGAGGAACCGGCCTTCGGCCGTGATATTTTTCTACCGAAAAATGTACACATTAATCTCGTCGGGGGATCTAATGGACGTTTTTTTTTTTAAAGTTTGATAGAGGTCAAGGGAGGAAACTAGAATAAATATGAATACATAAATAAATATGAATACATAAATAAATAGACTCCCAAGATAGCCACGGTCCCCTTAAGGTATCAGATTGTAATATTGTAGTTCCTTCCACTCTACATGTTTGGTAGGTCATGATTGGTAGGTCATGTTTAGTAGGTCATGTTTGGTAGGTCATGTTTGGTAGGTCATGTTTGGTAGGTCATGTTTGGTAGGTCATGTTTGGTAGGTCATGTTTGGTAGGTCATGTTTGGTAGGTCATGTTTGGTAGGTCATGATTGGTAGGTCATGTTTGGTAGGTCATGTTTGGTAGGTCATGTTTGGTAGGTCATGTTTGGTAGGTCATGTTTGGTAGGTCATGTTTGGTAGGTCATGATTGGTAGGTCATGTTTGGTAGGTCATGTTTGGTAGGTCATGTTTGGTAGGTCATGTTTGGTAGGTCATGTTTGGTAGGTCATGTTTGGTAGGTCATGTTTGGTAGGTCATGTTTGGTAGGTCATGTTTGGTAGGTCATGTTTGGTAGTCATGTTTGGTAGGTCATGTTTGGTAGGTCATGTTTGGTAGGTCATGTTTGGTAGGTCATGTTTGGTAGGTCATGTTTGGTAGGTCATGTTTGGTAGGTCATGTTTGGTAGGTCATGATTGGTAGGTCATGTTTGTCATGTTTGGTAGGTCATGTTTGGTAGGTCATGTTTGGTAGGTCATGTTTGGTAGGTCATGTTTGGTAGGTCATGTTTGGTAGGTCATGTTTGGTAGGTCATGTTTGGTAGGTCATGTTTGGTAGTCATGTTTGGTAGGTGGTAGGTCATGTTTGGTAGGTCATGTTTGGTAGGTCATGTTTGGTAGGTCATGTTTGTGTTTGGTAGGTCATGTTTGGTAGGTCATGATTGGTAGGTCATGATTGGTAGGTCATGATTGGTAGGTCATGTTTGGTAGGTCATGTTTGGTAGGTCATGTTTGGTAGGTCATGAGTTTTGTTAGGGTCATCTTCTAAAATTATGCCTATTAATCTTAGGATATACCAAGTTAATTGTGTATCTTTATATATTGTTATAATTTCGTATTTCTATTAAGTTTGAATATTAATTTTATTGTATATTTTGCTTGTTTATTGTTATTAATATTATTGCTATAATCACTAATTTAATTATTATTATTATTATTATTATTATTATTATTATTATTATTATTATTAGCGTTATATTTACAATTCATATTATTATCAACATTATTAGTATCTACAGTCTATTATTAGAATTATTATCACAAATATTATTAAACCCTCTGTGTCGCCTTCGCATAACCCAAAATAATTAATGTTCCTCTCTCAGTACATTTCATATATTCGTCTTGCACGTTCTTCCCTGTTTTCCTTCATTCCCCCTTTTCCAATATTCCTTCCTTCCTTCCTTCCTTCCTTCCTTCCTTCCTTCCTTCCTTCTCCCAATATTCCTTCATCCCTTTCTTTCTTCCTCCTTTTTCTCCCGCCATCCTTCTTCCAATATCTCTCCCTCCTTCCCTTCCTTCCCGCTTTTTCTCTTCTTCCTCTCGTGTCACCCTCTTCCCATATTCCTTCCTTCCTTCCTTCCTACCCCCTCTTCCTCTCCTGCCACCCTTCTTCCAATATTCCAACCATCCTTCCTTCCTACCCCCTCTTCCTCTCCTGCCACCCTTCTTCCAATATTCCAACCATCCTTCCTTCCTTCCCCCTCTTCCTCCCTCGCTTGCCATCCTTCTTCCTTCCTCCTTTACCTCTTTTGCCACCATTCTTCCAATATTCCTTCATTCCTTCCTTCCCCCTCTATCTCTCCTACCACCCTTATTCCATCCTTCCTTCCTTCCTTCTTTCCTTCCCCCCTCTTCCTTCCTCCCAACCTTCCTTCCTTCCCCCTCTTCCTTCCTCCCAACCTTCCTTCCTTCCTTCCTTCCTCGCTCGCCTGCCACCCTCCTTCCAATACTCGGGCCGCCTCCGGTATTTATGATGCCCTACGCGTCTTCATTGATTCATAACTATATCTTTTTCCAGTCTTTAGTCTCACCCTTTCTTCCGCTTCAACCCTTTCTGTTACGATGGTATTATACCTTTTGCATTTGTGCCTTTTTTTTATATATATACTTTTTTCCGCTTAACATTTTCTATTTTGATGATATACTTTTGTTTCGCCAAACCTTCTCTACTTTTATGATCTTAACATTGTACCTTTAAACGGTTTTTATATTTACCTTGTACCTTTAAACGGTTTTTATATTTACCTTGTACCTTTAAACGGTTTTTATATTTACCTTGCACCTTTAAACTGTTTATATATTTACCTTGCACCTTTAAACTGTTTATATTTTTACCTTGTACCTTTAAACCGTTTCTGTTTTTACCTTGTACTTTTAAACCGTTTCTGTTTTTACCTTGTACCTTTAAACCGTTTCTATCTTTACCTTATCACTTTAAACGGCTTAGTTCTTTACCTTTAGACTGTTTTTTCTTTATCTTGTACCTATATATTTTTTTCCTTGTATCTTTAAACCGTTTCTTTCTTTACCTTGTACCTTTAAACAGTTGCTATTTGTACGTTATAACTTTTTTCCATTAAACCCTTTCTACCTCTGCGTTACACCTTTTTGTTTTAAGCCTTTTCATTCATGCCTATTTGCATTTAGGGGAGAGTTAAAGGGAGATTTGTATCTATGTGTTAATTATTTCCGTTTTATTATTATTCGTTTCCCAAGATCTCCATCAAGTTTTAATACTCCCCGAGACTTAGAGATAAATATGTACATTTTTCGGCAGCAAATTTGTCGCGCTCCCTCTTAAAATCACCAAACTTATGGGGTAAAACATGAGGGAGATGGGGTCCAGAAAAACTTGGAAATTCTTAACCCTTTCAAGCTCCAATACGCGTTTCTGTTCTGTTTTCTGGCTATTATTAGACGATTTTATTCAGATCAGTAACGGTATATGGAAGTCAAAGGGTTGATCGAGTTAGTCTTTACCCTTTTAATAGCCAAAGATCCTTCCTAAGCTGCATAAAACCGTCTAATGATAGCCAAAATAAACTGCTAAAACGCGTCAGAGCTTCAAAGGGAGATTTCCACTCGAGGGATTTTTTTCTGGACCCTTTTCTCCCTCATGTTTAACTCCATTGCTTTTGAGATTTTAAGACGTTCGCCCTAGTAGTTTGGACATTTTAAGACATTTTGCCCCATTTCTGTCAATTTTAAGGCCTTTTGTGCCATTAAGGTGTCAACTTTTTCCTGGCGAGCGATAGCGAGCCTGTAATTTAAGAGCAACCGGCCTCCGGCCGGGACATTTTTCTACCGAAAAATGTACAAATTTATCTTGAAAGGGGGTCTAGGGGGTGTAGTTTTAAGCTTGATGAAAACGTAGGGAACAAACTAAATACCTCCCCTTAACCCTCTCCGACATATGACGCGATTTTGAGCCTATTAGGGATACTTTAAAGCCTTTGTTACCATCAGGGGTATTTAGAAACCTTTAGTTTAGTTACTTCAACCTCTGCAGTTGTCTTTGAGTTAGCTGTGGGCAGAACACTAATTTCGGAGAGGTAATTATAAGAGTGAGAGAACTATTTCTTATTGCTAATCTGGCAACCTCTGCGTCATATGTGCGTGAAAGGGTTAAGGTCTCTGTGCTTCTACCGCATTAGATAGTCATAACGCGTATGCTTTTCCTATGTCTTTTCTGCATTGCATGATATTGGCTTTATGGTGCAATTTCTACCGTTCTCCCAGCGCATTTCTTGTTCGCTTATTTCTTTATCTTCTTCCAATATTTTGCCTTCTGCATTTATGATCGCCGGCGGGGCTTCGCATATTCCTGTTGGATATTTTGATCTCCTATCCTTTAAGGGGAGGTATTAGTTTGTTCCCTAGACCTCCATCAAGCTTAAAATTACACCCCCTTGAGCCCCTTTCAAGATAAATTTGTACATTTTTCGGTAGAAAAATTTCAAGGCCGGTTCCTCTTAAATTACAGGCTCGCTATCGCTCGCCAGGATAAAATCGACACCTGAATTGCACGAAAGGCCTTAATATGGGGTGAAAGTTCTTAAAATCGCTAAACTAATGGGGCAAACGTTTTATAATATCAAAAGCAATGGGGCTAAACATGAGGGAGAAAGGGGTCCAGAAAAAAATCCCTCAAGTGGAGATCTCCCCTTAACCCCTTCTGTACCGGCACTGTCCTTCTAACATTATTCTGGCCACTATTAGACAATTGTATTCAGTTTAAAAAGGGCCTCCAACAATTAACATGCTTTGAACTTCCTCACTATATCTGCTTAGTACCACAAATCCTTCTTATACCACACCGAATCGTCTAAATCTAACTACAATAAAAATAAAAAGACGTCTCCGGTACAGAAGGGGTTATGGGGCTAGTGGCGTTTTTCTTTTTCTTTCTATTAATTCATATTTTCCGGTATGTCTTGGTTTCCTCGTGTATACTGCAATCTTACAGCAAGATGGCAACACTTATTGTTTTTATATGCTAGGTAGCATTTCATAGATGATTTAAACAAAGGCACTTAAGCCTCTGTCTTCCTCTGTTTTTCTTGTATTACCCTGAAGATGTCTTGAAAGAAAAGACTATATATATATATATATATATATATATATATATATATATATATATATATACTGTATAAGGGAAATTTCCACGGACTAACTGAGTCTTCAGTAATGGTCTAGCGAACAAAAAGGCCAACAATAACGAGACCAGAAAACTAGTATTGTTCAAAGTTAAAAAGTAAGAGAAAAGAAGTGAGCGATATCGCGAGGGATGCAAAAGGCAAGAGATCATGCAACATTGAAGAGGAACACGGGGACAGAATTCTAGGCAGCTCGCACGAGAGAAAAATAATAATAGTATGGGCTGTACTTAGACAAAATAATAATAGTATGGGCTGTACTTAGACCAAATAATAATAGTATGGGCTGTACTTAGACCAAAATAAATGTATATAATTAAAACCATGCTTACTATCCAAAAGATAACTAAGAATCCTCCTTAATTTACCCTCTGAAGCTGCTTAAATTATCTGACTGTATATTAAAAAAATAAAAAACAAATAGAAAACGATAATTATATATACAACAAAACAATGAAGTTGGGGAATGATACTTTAACTCTTAATGGAGTAAATAAACAATGATGGCCAGTGATTACACATCTCTTTGTTCATGTTAGACCCTTAGCTCCTTCAATACCTCGGAGGTCTAGCGAGCAAACCAAAAGATAAAGGAATATATAAGTAATTAGATCCAACAAACGAGCACTATCCCCATAACCTATTGTTATGAGGTGATTGGTAGTTATTGACTTGGGCGGTGGGGGTTTGGGAGGAAGGTAAAGTTGTAGATATTGATTTTTAGACACATTACAGATGAAATAGGTTAGGATACATATATAGTGCATTATATACATTATATACATTATATACATTTTATCGTAGTATTAAGTCACTCTTACACACACACACACACACACACACACACACACACACACACACACACATAATTTGGAATTATCTTTTGTGGAGGGAATTTACCAAACTTTGTATTTTGAACTGATACTACTACTAACTACTCTCTCTCTCTCTCTCTCTCTCTCTCTCTCTCTCTCTCTCTCTCTCTCTCTCTCTCTCTCTCTCTCTCGCTCTCTCGCTCTCTCTCTCTCTCTCTCTCAGGGATCGGCTCTGGTACCAGTTTAGTTTGAAGCTATATACATGCCTTTGACGTAGAACTAAATAACACCGATGACACAAAAATAGGAATTTCAGTATTAACCGCAGGAGATAATAAGCGGCAATCCGATATAAATAAGATTGTTGAGTGGTCAGAAAAATGTCAGGTGCCATTCAACGTTGACAAATGCCAGGTCTTACAATAGGTGATACAATAAATTAATAAAATGAAAGGCCAACCAATGAAACCAAGTGCATTAGGTTAACATTATACCTGGAGGATCTACTATTTGAAAACTTAAAGACCTCAGATGAATGTGCAGTACTGTACCTGCAAACAAGGACTATGGAGTATTGTGTAATATAAAAACAAAATTGCTTATAAAAATGAGAAAATTATAGTATCATTATTTGTAAGCATAGTGAGTCTTAGTCTTGAGTATGGCGTGCAATTTTGGTCTCCATATCTGAACAAGGACATTGAGAAAATCGAGTCAGTGCACCTTTGAGCAACAAATTGATAGCGTCACTTAAAAATTAATCCTATCACGAAAGATTAAGAACATATGCTTTTCACATGAAAGAAGAAGATTGCGAGGCCAATTAATTGAGTGTTCCAAGATAGTAAAGGGCTTTGACAAAAGCGATGTAGATTAACTGTTCAATATCAATAATAGTTCAGCAACTCGGAGAAATGAAATGAATTAAAAAAAACAGGAGGACGAATCTCGATGTCACGAAGCACTTCTTCACCTACAGTGTGGTCATCGAGTGGAACAAATTGCCAGAGAAAGTGATACAAAGTAATACAACTGACACATTCAAAGGAGGCTAGACATCCATTTTGAAGAGGTTGGATTAATATAGGTAAAAAGAAAGTCTGTATTTGTGTCTGTCTCTCTGTCTCTCTTCATCTCCTACCATTCCTGCCTCTCCCTAACCCTCCTCCCTCCACCCCCTCCCTCAGCTTTGGCCCCGAGCGAGTATTCCCATGAATCACAGGATCAGCATCTTCGTTTGGGGCCCCACTAAGCTGACGGGTGTTTCTTCCCTTTGTTTCCCACCGGCCAGATATATAATGATGAGGGGAGAGAGGGTGAAATATCGCGATGAATAATCGAGCCGGAATAAACTGCTCTAATATCGTAATAGACTCCTGAAATATCGTAATAGACTCCTGAAATATCGTAATAAACTCCTGAAATATCGCAATAAACTCCTGAAATATCGCAATAAACTCCTGAAATATCGTAATAGACTCCTGAAATATCGTAATAAACTCCTGAAATATCGCAATAAACTCCTGAAATATCGCAATAAACCAATATCGCAATAAACTCCTGAAATATCGTAATAAACTCCTGAAATATCGCAATAAACTCCTGAAATATCGCAATAAACTCCTGAAATATCGCAATAAACTCCTGAAATATCGCAATAAACTCCTGAAATAACGTAATAAACTCCTGCAATAACGTAATAAACTCCTGCAATAACTTAATAAACTCCTGAAATATTGTAATGTATAAGGAACCAGATAAATTTGAAATATCGTAATAAACTCCTGAAATATCGTAATGCATAACGGGCCCGGAATAAACTGCTGTATTATCGTAATAAACTCCTGAAATGTCGTACTGTATAACGGGTGCCGGATCATACTCTTGAAATATCGTAATAAACTCTTGAAATATTGTAATGTATAACGGGGCCAGAAATACCGAAATATGTATATTGTGAGGGAGGGTTATTGATTTGTGTTTTCTTGATTTGATGACTCGGGCTTTGTTAAGTGTTAAGCCGGTATCACACGAAAGTTTTTATAGTCAACATTCGATAATCAAACAAAATTCTGGCAACATTTCTGGAATAATTTGCACTGGTATCGGAAACTAGACTGGTGATAGATGAATTTAGGTGACAGAAATATTATAAATGTTGACCTCATAAGCTGCCAGACCAGTGTTGAGGATAAATGTTAAGCGAAAAAGCGCTCGTGTGATACCGGCTTTATATATTTTTTTCTTTTGTTTTCGTCATTATTATTTTATATTTTTTGTATTTTTTATTTTATCTTAAGGGGAATGTATTGTGTGAGTTAGAGATGTGGATTTCTTTGAGTTCGATTGCTTAACCCTTTCACGCAATTATGACGCCAGATTAGCAATAAGAAATAGTTTTCTCACTCTTATAATTACCTCTCCAAAATTAGTTTTCTGCCCACAGCTAACTCAAAGACAACTGCAGAGGTTGAAGTAACTAAACTAAAGGTTTCTAAATACCCCTGATGGTAACAAAGGGTTTAAAGTATCTCCAATAGGCTCAAAATCGCGTCATATGTCGGAGAGGGTTGTTGTTGTTGTTGTTCCCCAAGCTGCCTGGCCGAACAGCCCCGAAGCCCAGAGCAAAGCCAAGGCCACAACCGAGCGCCCCCACAGAACCCTCCCTGCTTACCACAATAAAGCCTGGGTGACCGAAGCCACTCCATGGCGGGGAGCTGAGGAGGGTGCGGAAATGCCAGGGAAACCAAAGCCCCACCCAGGGCCCTGTGCCCCTCAGCAATTATGAAGAGAAAGTTGAGGGGCAAAGGAAAAATGTGACGCTTTCGCTTCCAATCTTGATAGATTGGGAGGTCAATCCACGGAAGAGGCGCCGTCACTTGAGATCTAGAGAATATATAAGTAAAAGGAACAGTCAGAGTGAGCTATGGGTATGGCAGAGATCGCTCAGTTCTCACTCTGATAGACCAGCCCATCACCACATGACTAGAACCCAATCCTCTCAACATAAGCTAGGAAAGGCCCTAGAAAGCCGCCTTTGGCGAGGGGATAGCTCCCCTATTTCAACCCCTTTCGGGGTTGGGCACCCGCCTTGTCGGAGAGGGTTAACTAGGGTTGTTTAACGTTTTCTATATATATTTTTTTTTTCATTATTTTTGTTTATGGGGGTTTATGGGTTGTTAGGGATATTTTATGGGGGTTTATGGGTTGTTAGGGATATTTTATGGGGGTTTATGGGTTGTTAGGGATATTTTATGGGGGTTTAGGGGTTGTTAGGGATATTGATGTATTTGTGATTTATTTAACAGGGTTTCGTTGAGTTTTTTATTTGTATTTCATGTGTTTTTCCTCCTCCATTTCTTCCCTCCCTCCTCCTCCTCCTCCACCTCTTCCCCTTCACCTCCATATCATCCCGTTCTTCTTATATCTCCTCTTCCATCTCTCCTTCCTCCTCCATCTCTCCCTCCTCAGCCATCTCTCCTCCTCTTCCATCTCCTTTCTTTCTCTCCCTCTTCCTATATCTCCTCCTCCATCTCTCCCTCCTCCCCCATCTCCATCTCTCCCTCCTCTTCCCCATCTCCACCTCCATCTCCTCCTCCTCCACCTCTTCTACGGCAGCACTCACCTCAATCAGGAAGATATTTAATTCACTTAAGCACGTCCCTAGACCACTGTAGCCACTCGGAACCTAGGCCGCTATTCTCTCTGGGACGACTTGTGCTGTGTGAGAGAGAGAGAGAGAGAGAGAGAGAGAGAGAGAGAGAGAGAGAGAGAGAGAGAGAGAGAGAGAGAGAGAGAGAGAGAGAGAGAGAGAGAGGAGAGAGAGAGGAGAGAGAGAGGGAGAGAGAGAGAGAGAGAAGAGAGAGAGGAGAGAGAGAGAGAGAGGAGGAACAATATAGAGAGGAGAGAGAGAGAGAGAGAGAGAGAGAGAGAGAGAGAGAGAGAGTTGGAAGATAATTGGAAGAGAGTGGGAGAAGGGGAAAGGGAGAGAGCGAGAATTGGAAGAGAGAGTAGGAGAAAGGGAGAGGGAGAGAGAGAGAGAGAGAGAAAAAATTGGATTGAATGCTGAGTTAAATCTTCTAACTATGTCGGAGGAATTGGGGGGTGGGGAGAGAGCCTTCTATTTTACTATTCCTATCTTGAACCCTAGCATATACTCTTTATTGGTTATTTATACAGGGTGTTTCAGTTGACGTTTTCATAAATGACAGGACGTAGGCAATAAGAAGACTATTTTATTTTATGACGTTCGGGTATTTATACTTAGGGAGATATTACACATTGACATATTATATATATCTGTAAAGCCGGTATCACACGAGGGCTTTTATAGTCAACATTCGATGATCAACATTCGTCTGGCAACATTTCTGGAATATTTTGCACTGGTATCGGAAACTAGACTGATGGTAGATGAATTTGGGTAACCGAAATACTTAAAATGTTGACCTCATAAGCTGCCAGACCAGTGTTGAGCATAAATGTTGAGGGAAAAAACGCTCGTGTGATACCGGCTTATAAGAGTCGGACTGTCTATTCAATATTATATGATATTGCTCCAACATATCGAGAACATTTTTTTCCCGTTACGTAAGGGATTATTCAAGTCGATAGGTTATTAAGGGGAGGTATTTATTTTGTTCCCTACGTTTAAGGGGAGGTATTTAGTTTGTTCCCTACGTTTAAGGGGAGGTATTTAGTTTGTTCCCTACGTTTAAGGGGAGGTATTTAGTTTGTTCCCTACGTTTAAGGGGAGGTATTTAGTTTGTTCCCTACGTTTAAGGGGAGGTATTTAGTTTGTTCCCTACGTTTTCATCAAACTTAAAATTACACCCCCTAGACCCCCTTTCAAGATAAATTTGTAAATTTTTCGGTAGAAAAATGTCCCGACCGGAGACCGGTTGCTCTTAAATTACAGGCTCGCTATCGCTCGCCAGGAAAAAATCGACACCTTAATGGCACGAAAGGTCTTAAAATTGACAGAAATGGGGCAAAATTTCTTAAAATGTCAAAACTACGAGGGCGAACGTCTTAAAATCTTAAAAGCAATGGGGCTTAACATGAGGGAGAAAGGGGTCCAGAAAAAAATCCCTCAAGTGGAAATCTCCCCTTAAGAATACAGAAAGTGAAAGGCCAGGCAGGTCAAGAAAGGGTTAAGTTTATTTAATGTATTTAATGTATTTAATGTATTTCCATTATTTGCATGATTGACTTTATTTGCTCTATTTTTATTATTTTCATTAGGCCTACTTTAATTATTTTCATTATTTACTTTATTTTCATTATTTTCATTATTTTCATTATTTTCATTATTTTCATTAGGCCTACTTTAATTATTTTCATTATTTACTTTATTTTCATTATTTTCATTAGGCCTATTTTAATTATTTTCATTATTTACTTTATTTTCATTATTTTCATTAGGCCTACTTTAATTATTTTCATTATTTACTTTATTTTAATTATTTTCATTAGGCCTATTTTAATTATTTTAATTATTTACTTTATTTTCATTATTTTCATTAGGCCTATTTTAATTATTTTCATTATTTTCATTAGGCCTACTTTAATTATTTTCATTATTTACTTTATTTTCATTATTTTCATTAGGCCTACTTTAATTATTTTCATTATTTTCATTAGGCCTACTTTAATTATTTTCATTATTTACTTTATTTTCATTATTTTCATTAGGCCTATTTTAATTATTTTCATTTTTTCATTAGGCCTACTTTAATATTTTCATTATTTACTTTATTTTCATTATTTCATTAGGCCGAGTTTTAATTATTTTCATTATTTACTTTATTTTCATTATTTTCATTAGGCCTACTTTAATTATTTTCATTATTTACTTTATTTTAATTATTTTCATTAGGCCTATTTTAATTATTTTAATTATTTACTTTATTTTCATTATTTTCATTAGGCCTATTTTAATTATTTTCATTATATTCATTAGGCCTACTTTAATTATTTTCATTATTTACTTTATTTTCATTATTTTCATTAGGCCTATTTTAATTATTTTCATTATTTTCATTAGGCCTACTTTAATTATTTTAATTATTTACTTTATTTTCATTAGGCCTATTTTAATTATTTTCATTATTTACTTTATTTTCATTATTTTCATTAGGCCTACTTTAATTATTTTCATTATTTACTTTATTTTAATTATTTTCATTAGGCCTATTTTAATTATTTTAATTATTTACTTTATTTTCATTATTTTCATTAGGCCTATTTTAATTATTTTCATTATATTCATTAGGCCTACTTTAATTATTTTCATTATTTACTTTATTTTCATTATTTTCATTAGGCCTATTTTAATTATTTTCATTATTTTCATTAGGCCTACTTTAATTATTTTAATTATTTACTTTATTTTCATTATTTCCATTAGTTATACAGTATGTGTTATATAGTATATGCTATATGTTCTATATGTTATTAAGAATACAGAAGTGAAAGGCCAACCAAAGCGAGGAAGGGTTCAGATTTTCTTCCCTTCATTTTCATGTTGTCAATGATTTCCTTTATTCATATTATTGCCATTGCATACATGATTTCCATCATTTCCATTATTTCCATCATTTCCATCATTTCCATTATTTCCATCATTTCCATCATTTTCCTTATTTCCATCATTTCCATCATTTCCATCATTTTCATTATTCCCATTATTCCCATCATTTCCATCATTTCCATCATTTCCATCATTTCCATCATTTCCATCATTTCCATCATTTCCATCATTTCCATCATTTCCATCATTTCCATCATTTCCATTATTTCCATTATTTCCATCATTTCCATCATTTCCATCATTTCCATTATTCCCATCATTTCCATTATTTCCATCATTTCCATCATTTCCATCATTTCCATTATTTCCATCATTTCCATCATTTCCATCATTTTCCTTATTTCCATCATTTCCATTATTTCCATCATTTTCATTATTTCCATTATTCCCATCATTTCCATTATTTCCATCATTTCCATCATTTCCATCATTTCCATCATTTCCATCATTTCCATCATTTCCATCATTTCCATCATTTCCATTATTTCCATCATTTCCATCATTTCCATCATTTCCATCATTTCCATCATTTCCATCATTTCCATCATTTCCATCATTTCCATCATTTCCATCATTTCCATCATTTCCATCATTTCCATCATTTCCATCATTTCCATCATTTCCATCATTTCCATCATTTCCATTATTTCCATTATTCCCATTCCCATTATTTCCATCATTTTCATTATTTCTTTAAGACGTTTACCCCCATCCAGGTGTCAATATTTTCCTGGCGAGCGGTAGCGAGCCAGCGTATATATTTTGTTACTTTAATAGCAAGCTAAATTTGTACATTTTTCGATAGAAAATGTCTCCAGCGAAGCCGAATTTCTCCATACAATGCTGGCTCGCTATCGCTCGCCAGGAAGAAATCAACACCTGGATGGGGATAAACGTTTTAAAACAGTTGGCTGAATGGGGCCGAATGGATACAAGCCAGGGAAAGAGAGAAAAGGAGAGAAAGATAAAAAAAAAAAAAGACGGTGACCTCCCTTACATTTCTTTTGTATTAACTGTCAACAACAGCACAAACAGTAAGAGGCTTCCACGACTACGGAAAACAAGCTCAATAAAATTATATATACACGTAAGCCAACGGTACAGTCGCGCTAATAAGTCATGTCCCTTTGAATACCAGCGACGTGCGTTATATTCTACATTTAGACGACATTGGGCCGCTTAGGCAGGATCTGCGGTAGTTAGAGGGGTTGATTTAGATAGTTTGAAACCATATTATTGCTAGAGATCCTTCCTAAGCTGAATACAATCGTGCAATAGTTACCAGAATATGATGCCAAGAACGTACCTGGTAATGAACTCGCGCGAGTGTGAGAGCAAATAAGAGAGTGAGTAAATGAGAAAGTAAGTGAGAATTGCAGATTGCCAGTCGTAGTGTCCCGCTCCTGAATATTAAAAGGCAAAGAGTACAAGTTTTTCTCCCTGGCTCCACATTGGCTCCGACACTCGGGGGTAGTTTTAAGTAGGACCCACACATCGAATTATCCCTTTAACTAGTCGAATTAACCCTCTCAGTATAAGGAGGGGAGGTGTGGTGGAGTGGTCTTGCCACTGGACTGGTAATCCAATGGACCCGGGTTCCAGTCCCGATATGTCAATGGGAAGGTATTATTGGGATGGAATTTGTGCTGTACCTAGTATCAGTGCATTACCACAAAGCCCACCGATTTAATAGCTCTGTATGAATATTCTCATATTCATAATAGGCTACAGGGGGACAATGCCTAGTGAGTTCGTTGCTCAATAGGTGGCGTTCTGAGAGTGAGGGTCCGAGTCTAGGGGATGAGACAGTGAAGCACTGGAGCGAGGCAGCTTCAGAGATGGGGCTGCTTCGAGCCGTGAGTGAGCAACTAAGCCCCATTCATCCTGCGAAGGCAAGATGGCAGGGGCTGGTTGCAGCTAAAAAGGGCTTCACATTTCTCACCCCCTAGACTGGAACGAGACCTCACGGGCTTCACCGTTTATAACGGTTGAATGTACAGGCTCTCAGCCTATGCCCGAGAGGGAGTAGTTGGAATATAGAAGAAAAATAATCAGTATCAGTATAACCGTTTCAGTACACCCTTTCTTTAACCCTTTTTAGTATACCCTTTATATTAACCCTCTCCGACATATGACGCGATGTTGATCCTATTAGGGATACTTTAAAGCCTTTGTTACCATCAGGGGTATTTAGAAACCTTTAGTTTAGTTACTTCAACCTCTGCAGTTGTCTTTGAGTTAGCTGTGGGCAGAAAACTAATTTTGGAGAGGTAATTATAAGAGTGAGAGAACTCTATTTCTTATTGCTAATCTGGCAACCTCTGCGTCATAAATGCGTGAAAGGGTTAATTATTACAGTATACCATTTTAATCCCTTTCAGTATACTCTTTATATGAAAGAGTACTGAGTAAGCGACCCATCTCTCCTTAATGTCCTTCTCTAGATGTCACACAATTTATCATCAATGCTTTCGACGAACTAATGATTTTGGCTTTACCCTAACCGTTGGGGAAAAACAACTGCGCTGTGCCGGGAAGCTAAGGTACTGGAGGCCGAGGCAAAAGAGCGTTTACGATTATTTTACGGCGGGGAGATATTCCGAGCAGTGAGGAAGGCTAGTGAGGGGGGAGGGGTGGGTGGGGGGGGGGGGGGGATGCTGCTTCTCCTCCTCCCGAGATTTGGGTTATGTCTGTAGTACACCTTTTGGTTTCATTATGTATATATATATTCAGGGTTTGAAATGTAGTTATAATGTACGACATTTAGTCCAGGTGTTTATGAACAACGCCACAATCCGTCTTCCACCAAGAATGCCAAATTGTACCATAAAAGGTGAACACTTACACTTTGTATTGTACCATAAAAGGTGAACACTTACACTTTGTATTGTACCATAAAAGGTGAACACTTACACTTTGTCTTGTACCATAAAAGGTGAACACTTACTTTGTCTTGTACCGTAAAAGGTGAACACTTACACTTTGTATTGTACCATAAAAGGTGAACACTTACACTTTGTATTGTACCATAAAAGGTGAACACTTACACTTTGTATTGTACCATAAAAGGTGAACACTTACACTTTGTATTGTACCATAAAAGGTGAACACTTACACTTTGTATTGTACCATAAAAGGTGAACACTTACACTTTGTATTGTACCATAATAGGTGAACACTTACACTTTGTATTGTTGCAGCCCAAGTGGTTATGAATAGTGGCTTTTCGGGGGATAAGGCATTGATATTATGTGTTTAAATGAAACACAACTGGGAAATAGCCGGCGGTTACCGCCTCCCCATGAACAAGGGAGATGGGTAATGGTCTCTATTTTATTACAGGCTTGTGAATCCTCGAAGGAGGAGATACCGGCGCTTATAAGAAACCAGTATATTATCATTATTATTACTTAGTACTTAAGGGCAGATTTCCACTTGAGGGATTTTTTTCTTGACTCCTTTCTCCCTCATGTTTAGCCCCATTGCTTTTCTAATTTTAAGACGTTTGCCCCATTATTTTGACGATTTTAAGAACCTTCGACCCATTTCTGTCAATTTTAAGACCTTTCGTGCCATTTAGGTGTCGATTTCATCCTGGCGAGCGATAGCGAGCCTGTAATATAAGAGGAACCGGCTTTCAGCCGGGAAATTTTTCTACCGAAAAATGTACAAATTTATCTTGAAAGGGGCTCAAGGGGGTGTAATCTTAAGCTTGATGGATATCCAGAGACCAAACTAAAAACCTCCCCTCCAAGGGATAGACTACTAAGTTAACTAACCTAGCCTAGCATAGTGAAAATACTAATAAAGTTGACAAAGTTTGACCTTGTCGACATGGCCTACGGGTTCAATAATACTGCAAGCCTTAATGAGACTTGGCTGGGTCAACCAATAACCGCGCGCCACCCCAGCCCCGCTAACGGCCTACACGACCCAGAATCAGTCTTTCCCTCTTCCTATTACTTAAATTGCTTCAAACTCCGTGTGTCCAGGCATTTTGGCTCGAACGTCCCTTGATTTTGGCCCTGTCACTCTTTCAACTATGGGGGAGGCACTCGCTATAGGCAGTTATGCCTTTTGCCTCCCTCAATCACATAGAAAACAAAAAAAAACACTACACCGAATAAACGGCGCAAGTTCAACACGGGGAGGAAGAAAAACAAGTGAAACAAAGAAAGAAAGAAGGCAACCCCCCCCCCCCCCTCCCTCGACCCATATCTTCGCTACAACACGACCCAACTCCCAGCACAATCCGTTAAGGGGAGGTTTTTAGTTTGGTCTCTAGGTATCCATCAAGCTTAAGATTACACCCCCTTGAGCCCCTTTCAAGATAAATGTGTACATTTTTCGGTAGAAAAATGTCCCGGCTGAAAGCCGGTTCCTCTTAAATTACAGGCTCGCTATCGCTCGCCAGGATTAAATCGACACCTAAATGGCACGAAAGGTCTTAAAATTGACAGAAATGGGTCGAAAGTTCTTAAAATCGTCAAAATAATGGGGCGAACGTCTTAAAAATAGAGAAGCAATGAGGGAGAAAGGAGTCAAGAAAAAAATCCCTCCAGTGGAAACCTCCCCAAGGGGGTAGTGGTGTTTGGCTTTGGGTCTATATATTTTTAGTTTTCTCGTTAGACCTCCATCAAGCTTTAAAAAAAAAACACACACAAAAACAAAAACAAAAAAATCCTAAATCCCCCTCCAAGATAAATTTGTACAATTTTCGGTAGCAAATTGCCCCGGTCGAAGGCCTGTTCCTCTTAATATTACAGGCTCGCTTTCGCTCGCCAGGAAAAAATCGACACCTAAAATAATGGCACAAAAGGTCTTAAATTGACAACGAAATAGGGCGAAAGGAATTAAAAGACGCTAACTAATGGGGCGAACGTCTTATACAATCTCAATTTCAAAAGGAAAAATGAGATACAAAGAAAGAAGCCTCGATGAACTAACGCCACCACCACCACCTTGACCAATATCTTCGCTACAACACGACCCAACTCCCAGCACAATCCGTTAAAGGCGAGCCAAGTTAAGTTGTATTTCTTGGTTACTTAGCGAACTGGCAGCTGTGTGTGTGTGTGTGGGTGGTGGGGGGGGTGTATGTGTGTGTTGGGAAGAGAATTATGTCAATAATTTTGCAGCAGTTTCAACGTTGTTGTACACAGTTGGCGATTTAACCCTTTTAGTTTGTGATAACGCTAATAATATTGGGTATCATTTGACGATAACGCTAATAATATTGGCTATCATTTAACGATACTTTTCAGCTAATAATATGCTTTGCCTGATTCAGGATTCGATTGTTTTTTTTAATTAAATGTCTACAAAATATATTTGTGCGATTTGACTCTCAGCTCTTTCCTGAACTGCGTACAATTGCCTAATGATAGTGAAATTACTGAAGTAATTTCGGTTGAGGCAAATTAAGTTGTAAGTCAGGGTCGGCTAGTGGACTGGGCGCCTTGTGTGAGTATGTGGAGGAGGGGGAGAGGGGGGGGGGGGGAAGAGGGAGTGTTGGATGTCGGTAATATTGCAGTAGCTTCCACACTATTCTTGCACACTTGGATTAGTAATTTAAGGGGAGATCTCCACTTGAGGGATTTTTTTCTTGACCCCTTTCACCCGCATGTTTAGCCCCATTGCTTTTGATATTATAAAACGTTCGCCCCATTAGTTTAGCGATTTTAAGAACTTTCACCCCATATTAAGACCTTTCGTGCCATTCAGATGTCGATTTTATCCTGGCGAGCGATAGCGAGCCTGTAATTTAAGAGGAACCGGCCTTTGGCCGGGACATTTTTCTACCGACAAATGTACAAATTTATCTTGAAAGGGACTCAAGGGGGTGTAATTTCAAGCTTGATGGAAGTTTAGGAAACACACTAAAAACCTCCCCTTAAGACTCCCTATAATGGTGGCGCCATTTACGTGTTATTGTAGTTAGCTTGATGCTTTTATTTTGCTTATAATAGGATGACCAAAAAATACAAAATACAAAAGGAACACTAAATCCGTAATACTAGAAAAACAACAACACTATAAACCCCACAACGTCCCTTGAATTTGACTCTGTCACTCTTTTGGCTCTGGGGGAGACACTCGTTACAGGCAACCTGCCTTTTGTCTCCTTCATACACATAAACAAGAAGGAGTGAGTATGCCGGTTTAGAAGTTTGTAAAAACATCCCCGGCAGCTCCTTTATGTCCCCTGTTAGTGATGCTCTGCTGGGCTCGCTAGTTCCTTTATGTCCCCTGTTAGTGATGCTCTGCTGGGCTCGCTAGTTCCTTTATATATACTGTTAATTAAGCCGGTATCACACGAGAGCTTTTACAGTCAACATTCGATCATCAATATTTTTCTGGCAAGATTTCTAGAATATTTTGCACTGTTCTCAGAAACTAGATTGATGGTAGATGAATTTAGGTAACCGAAATATTTAAAATGTTAACCTCATAAGCTGCCAGACCAGTGTTGAGGATAAAAATGGAGTGAAAAAGCGCTCCTGTGATACCGGCTTTAGCGATGCTCGGCTGGGCTCGCTTGATTTCCAGTAGTATGCACCAAGCCTGGACACAACTCCAGGCTTTCTGCTGAGGTGCTCCAGCCCTCTCCCTCACTTGCTGTTGCCTGTAGGAAGACATTCTCCTTATTTGATTATAGTTGAGTCAGGCCACAAATTCCTTGACAAGAAGTGGTATGAAGTTCAAAGGTAAAAAGGCGGCATTGTACTGAAGGGGTAAAGTTTAATCTATGACCTGGGTAGGATAGACTAGGTTAAGAGGGGGGGGGGGTGACCTGTTTTTGTTCTGTCCTTTTCTATCTTTCTCTGGCTTGTATCCATTTGGCCCCATTCGGCCTACTGTTTTAAGACTTTTATCCCCATTCAGGTGTCAATTTTTGACTGGTGAGCGGTAGCGAGCCAGCATATTTTTTATTTTTGTTTGACAGCAGGCTAAATTTGTACATTTTTCGATAGAAAAATGTCTCCGGCGAAGCCGGATTTCTTCATATAATGCTGGCTCGCTATCGCTCGCCAGGAAGAAATCGACACCTAGATGGGGATAAACGTCTTAAAATAGTTGGCTGAATGGGGCCGAATGGATACAAGCCAGAGAAAGAGAGAAAAGGACAGAAATAACAAAAAACAGGTCACCCCCCTTAAGATAGGTTCAATATAGTCATGTTAGGTTAGAGAGGGGCGAATAAACTTTAACAATACGGGGAGAATAAGTTATACCCGGACAGGCAGCCGTATAAACAGTCTCCAATGAACTCGGGCCGTATCGCTCCGAGAGAAGGTAAAAGCGATGAGAAAAGTTAGATAGGAGTGCTTATATTGTCAGGGAGGCGTGGCTGTTTAAGGCAACCCAGTTCTGTATTGTATATATATATATATATATATACTGTATATATATATATATATATACTGTATATATATATATATTCCCTCTTCCTATGACTTAAATTGCTTCAAACTCAGTGTGTCCAGGCATTTTAGCTCGAACGTCCCTTGCGATTTCGGCCCTGTCACTCTTTGAAATCTGGGAGAGGCACTCGCTGCAGGCAGTTATGCATTTTGTCTCCCTCATTCACATAGATTTTTTTTTTTTTTATATATACTGTATATATATATTTATTGATATTGTTATTATTTTATTTATTAATTTATTTTATTTCATTTGTTTTCTTCATGTAGAGCACCCCTGTGTCGGATTTACTCTCCAGATGCATGCCTATCCGCTCCGAAGTTCTATCTTTATATATTTGTATTATTTTATATTGACTATGATTGGGGTGGAGTTTATATTACTTAGGTACACTATGATTGGGGTGGAGTTTATATTACTTAGGTACACTATGATTGGGGTGGAGTTTATTTTACTTAGGTACACTATGATTGGGGTGGAGTTTATTTTACTTAGGTACACTATGATTGGGGTGGAGTTTATTTTACTTAGGTACACTATGATTGGGGTGGAGTTTATATTACTTAGGTACACTATGATTGGGGTGGAGTTTATATTACTTAGGTACACTATGATTGGGGTGGAGTTTATTTTACTTAGGTACACTATGATTGGGGTGGAGTTTATATTACTTAGGTACACTATGATTGGGTTGGAGTTTATATTACTTAGGTACACTATGATTGGGGTGGAGTTTATATTACTTAGGTACACTATGATTGGGGTGGAGTTTATATTACTTAGGTACACTATGATTGGGGTGGAGTTTATATTACTTAGGTACACTATGATTGGGGTGGAGTTTATATTACTTAGGTACACTATGATTGGGGTGGAGTTTATATTACTTAGGTACAATCGGATACCATCGTCTCTAGTCCACTCATAACTATTCGTAGACCTCCCCTGAAACATTGTATTGCTTTTTAACCCTTGCAAGCTCCAATACGCGTTTCTGTTCTGTTTCTGGCTACTATTAGACGATTGTATTCAGATTAGAAACGGTATATGGAAGTTAAAGGGTTGATTAAGATAGTATTTACCCTTTTAATACCCACAGATCCTTCCTAAGCTGCATAAAATCGTCCAATGATAGCCAAAATAAACGGCTAAAACGCGTCAGAGCTTCAAAGGGTTAATATAGAAATATGAACAACATTAACTTTTCCTTGATCCCTGGGTTAAACATGGGGAAAAAACTTTGTGTGCAATCGAGTGATATAATACACCAATACAGTGGAGAGATTGTAGGCACCGATCGAGCAGGCCAGCCAGTACCCAGGGGAGGCCACATAGGCATATGATAAGGAGTTGCTGGAAATCCTGTCTCATTTGTCTGGTTTCCCCCACTGTTTCTATTTGTCTCGCCTAAACAGAGAGTAACCCAGCTAACTCCTACAAACACCATCTCCTCTTATATATTTCACTACATTTAACAAGAACACCACCACGCTTCTTTCCAACACATCTAAATTACTTATACCGTACCTTCATTTTGGCTGTCTATCACTTTCAACCTATCACTTGTTTCAGGCAGCGTCTCCTTCATGCACATGTTTGGACACTTGATCCTCAGTGTTTTGGAGGACAAGCAACCTAGAAGGGTCACTAGACCTGTTGTTGCTTGATTTCCTTTGTACTCCTTTGTACACATAGGAATAACAAACCCACAAGTATGAATAGAACAGTGGTAACGCAATGGTCTCTCGCCTTGTGTTCCATTTGTAACTAGTGTAATATTTGTTTAATGTTAAGATATATATTTAAACAGTTATTTACTTTCGTCTCTTTGATATAGGACTAAACTATTCTTTAACAAAGTGAGGTATATATTCTTTAACAAAGTGAGGTATATGTTCTATTACTACGGAGATAACCGAAGATGAAACTATTACCATTCTTGGTAAAACAGCTTCCCAAAAGTTAGGTGTGCTCAACTGTCTCTGTGGGTTCTTTACCCCCGCACAGCTTCTTGCTCTGTATAGGGGCACTGTACGTCCATGTATCGAGTAATGTTCGCATGTGTGGGGAGGTTCCCCGCATACCGCACTTCTCGAAAGAGTAGAGTCAAAAGCATTTCGCTTCATCAACTCACGTCCTCTTACTAATTCCCTACATTCTCTTTCTACACGCTGCAATGTTGCATCTATTTCACTCTTCTATCGGTATTACAAAAAACAGTGTTCTTCAGAGCTCTCTCAGTGAATACCCCTCCCTTGCGGCGAGTGCGAGGAATTTTCAACCCAGTCCAACTCTGTCCAGCTCTCCAACCCAAGAAATAGCAAATTTTCTCAGTCTTTCTTCTTTTCAGCAAGTGAATTCTGGAACTCTCTCCCTCAATCAATCTTTCTTTCATCCTATGACTTAGACTGGTTTAAACTTAGTGTGTATCCAGGCATTTTCACCCAAGCGTCCCTGAATTTGGCCATCTGTCTCTCTTTCGGCTTTGGGGGAGACACTCGTTACAGGCCGCCTGCCTTTACATATGATATACATAGACATATGATATACATAGACAAAGATGAAGATAGCCCCCGACCCTTGGCCATGACTGTACAATACTCGTTTATTTCCTTAGATGGTGTGGTAGTTGGGCGAGGTCAATCAAGTGAAGGTCTGGCAGCATCATAAACCCCCCTCGCGGCTTTATTGAAAAACTTTTATTGAGTCGCCTCTCCTTCCTTAGGCCCGCTTTTTCATTTGGGACAATTGCTGGTGCTGGTGGTGGTGGGGGGGGGGGGTGGAGAGAGAGAGGGGGGCCTGATGTCTTGGCCGTTGGTGGGGGGGGGGGGGGATTTGGGTCGGCAGTTTCTTCCACTATAGCCGGTTTTATTTCAACTGACTGTAAACTGAATCACTTTGCAATTGATTTAACGATACTGAATGAAAGAATATGAGACTGTCACATATCTCTGCCATATCAATGCTAAGTCTTCATAACTAAGAACACTTTTCACTATAAAATCTTTGTAATAGTTGAGTAGTAAGGAAGGGACTGGAGTTTTCGCAGAGTGGCTCCAGTCCTGACGTTATTCTTGACTTACAGTGTGCTGGCTTCATAATCCAATAGGGTTGATAGCCTCTGAAGTCCTATTTTAACAATAACAAGTAGTAAAGATGAGGACATGACAATTTATCGCCAGTTGAAAATAAGCAGAGTATAGTTCTTCAGGTACTCGGGGAACCAACAAAGGTCGAAATGACATAGGGTATTTGTCAAGGAAAATCAAAATACATACAACTTTTATGTACAAGCGGGGGTATTAAGTGTTGTCATAGATGCCAGTGGTTATCGCTCAAAAAGTGTTCTTGGTATCTTTATAGTTACTGGGAAAAGTGCTTATCCCTCAGAGTATTAGTCAGTGTCCGAAACTTTGTGAAATATCTGACAACACTTATTAACCTCGACTGTACTATCGGTGGCAAAGGTCCTGTCACCTCCCCAGCATAACAGTTCTAATAACCCCTTCTCTCCACCATACTGATACTGATTCAAGTGGGTGAGTAGTTATTTATGCTGTTGACTGTACGCCCGAGGCCAAGGAATATCTGCATTCATTTGCATGATGAGAGAAAAGAACAAAACTTAAAATTACAGGCTCACGATCGCTCGCCAGAAAGAAATCGACACCTAAATGCTACGAAAGGTCTTATTATTCACAAAGAAATAGGGCGAAAGTTCTCAAAATCGCCAAACTAATGGAAGGAACGTCTTAAAATCTTAAAACTAATGGGGCTAAACACGAGGGAGAAGAGGGTTAAAACCAAAACTATACCTGCCCGTCAACGTGGATGGACGAAGTGTCAGATCTAGTAAACACAAATGATTAATAAACCGGGATGGCGATTCGGCTAAATTCAAGACCAGGTCATCATCGTAGTGGAGGATGGAGAGCAGGGCAGTAAGGTTGATGGAGGGGTTGTCAATAGCAAAGATAAAGCCGCTGTCACACGAGCGATATTTCCGTCAATTTTCCATGAGCAAGTTTTGTCTAGTTATATTTCGGGGCTTTTTCGCGCTGATATCGGTAACTAGACTGAAGGTAGAGTATGTTAGGCGGTTGAATTATGACCAAGTGTAAATTTTGAAGCTTCCAGATCATAATTGCCCGTAAAAATTGCTCGAAAAACGGCTCGTGTGACTACGGTTTAAGGGAGGGGTCTTGCTTTTGACAACACATTATCTCACCCAGTCCATCCTTTCAGTTGGTCTGTATGGGAACCTTTCTTTCTTTTCATTTCTTTCTTTTTTGTCTATGGTAGTGAGGGAGACAACAGGTAGAACTGCCTGTATCGAGTGCCTCCCCCAGAGTTGAAAGAGTGACAGGGACAAAATCAAGGGACGTTTGAGCCAAAATGCCTGGACACACGAAGTTTGAAGCAATTTAAGTCAGTAAGAGGGAAAGACTGATTCTGGGAGAGAGTTCCAGAGGTCAGCTGTTGAATAGAAGAAAGACAGTAACGTTTCAATCTTGAGTTGGAGAGTTGCACAGAGTAGGGGTGGAATTGTGTTGCAAGACGGGTGCTACGTGTTCTACGAAGAGGGGGTGGTATACACCGAGAGAGCTCTGAGGAACACTGATTATTGTATATGCTGGCTGTCCGTAGACGATAATGATTATTCTAGTAAGCAGTTATGTAGCCAGTGGATTAAGGGGTTAGTGCTTGGGTTTTTGGTCTACATATGTATCTATTATTATATATTTGAGTTTCATCGCTAGACCTTCATCAAACTTAAAACAAAAACCTAAACCCCCTTTCAAGATAATTTTGTACATTTTCCGGTAGAAAAACTTTCTCGAATGAGAGGGTTAAGCGCTTCCCTTTGACTCTCCCCCTCTCACACTCCTCTGCCCCCAAACAAAAGGCCCGTGCTACAAGGGGAGGTGGTGGAGGTGAGCATCGAGCCCCCCCTCCCCCTCCCCACCACCACCACCATTGTTTTCACTCGTTCACACTCTCACGGACTTTTTACTTTATGCCGGAGAAAACTGAGCGTGGAGATTTGGGGTGGGGGTGGGGGGGGGCAGTAGAGGGGTACGACGATGGGGGAAGAGGTAGAGGTGAGCAGGCAAGGGTGCGTGGGCCGTGGGTGGGGTGAGGGTTGGGGGAATAGTAGAGGCACAAGTTGTGGGGGGGGGGGGGGGACTATTAGAGGGGCACGGATTTCGAGGGGGGGGGGGGGGGCGGGGGAGTCAAATAGAATGACATGGGCGGGGGGGGGGGGGGGGGGGGGGGGGGGGGGGATGGGTAGAGGGGCACGGGAATGGGGGGGGAGGGCTGTTTGTGTATCTGAGCTGGGGATCTTTTGTTATTTTACCCTTTCAGTGTGATGACTGTCCTTTTATCCTGTGTATGTGTGTATTGGGGTGTTGGGGGGGGGGGGGTGTTATAAGTATATATATGCTTGTATATGTATATGAAAGAGTGAGTGTGTGTGTGTGTCGGGGAGGAATAGGTATATATATATGTGTGCATATGTGTGTGTGTGTGTGTCTTAACTTTTGACACAGGAGAGGGTCAATATACGATACGCTCTGTCATTATGTGTGACTGTCCTTCCTCTTTTCCAAACGTTGAAATTAGTTTAGGTAATAAAAGCAGTATATAATTTGGTGGACGTCAATCATCTCCGAAAATGGGGCTGCTAAAAAAATATACCGGAATATATTTGTCTTATGGGAATCGATCCTATGTCACACAAATTCTAGATCCAGTTTCTAGTCGTTACCCAGACGATTACGTACCCTTAAGGGGAGAATTCCACTTGAGGGATTTTTTTCTTGACCCCTTTCGCCCTCATGTTTAGCCCCATGGTTTTTGATATTATAAAACGTTTGCCCCATTAGTTTAGCGATTTTAAGAACTTTCACCCCATATTAAGACCTTTCGTGCAATTCAGGTGTCGATTTTATCCTGGCGAGCGATAGCGAGCCTGTAATTTAAGAGGAACCGGCCTTCGGCCGGGACATTTTTCTACCGAAAAATGTACAAATTTATCTTGAAAGGGGCTCAAGGGGGTATCATTTTAAGCTTGATGGAGGTCTAGGGAACACACTAAATACCCCCCCTTAACCCCTTCTGTACCGGCGACGTATTTTTTGTCTTTAATCTGGCTACTATTAAGGGGAGATCTCCACTTGAGGGATTTTTTTCTGGACCCCTTTCTCTCTCATGTTTAGCCCCATTGCTTTTTAGATTTTAAGACGCTCGCCCCCTTTAATTTGGCGATTTTAAGAACTTTCGCCCCATTTCTGTCAATTTTAAGAAATTTCGTGCCATTTAGGTGTCAATTTTTTTCCTGGCGAGCGATAGCGAGCCTGTAATTTGAGAGGAACCGGCCTTCGGCCTGGACATTTTTCTACCGAAAAATGTACAAATTTATCTTGAAAGGGGGTCTAGGGGGTGTAATTTTAAGCTTGATGGAGTTCTAGGGAAGAAACTAAATACCTCCCCTTAAACGATTTGATTCCGTTTGTAAAAGACTTCCAGCAAATAAAACCGGCTTCGATTTATCTCGCTTAACAATGTTTACTACCTCAAATCCTTCTTAAACTGCTCAAAATCGTGTAAATATAGCTAGGATAAACTTAATAAGACGTCGCCGGTATAGAAGGGGTTAAAGCTGGCGTCATACGAGCAGGTTCATCGGCTACATGTATCAGTCTTTAATCTACAGTTTATCATACTATTTTTTTATTTTTTTTTTTTTGCTGTTTATTCCTCTATTAAATATTACTGTACACGATTAATAGCTCTAAAATACACAATACAGTTCTAATGAAAGCGACAATTGTCAGATATAGGTAGCGCCAACGAACCTGACAATAATCTTGACCCCTGACCTCTCTGTAACTCAAAAGGGCGTGGAGCAAACTGGCTGTACATTTCCACACCTATATCCTGGGGGACTCTTCCCAAATGATAGGCACGTCAGCCCGTTTGTTTAAGTTCGCTGGCACTACCTACAGTACACTCAATATTTGCTAATTTTTTGACTCGGATACTGAGACTCCGATACATCCCACCGCTAAAGTGTTCGTGTGATACCGGCTTAAGAAGGAACTCTAGAGGTCAAAATTACAAACTTAACGTCATGTTCGAACAATGTATTTTAGCTTGACCCTTAGTCTAACAATAACTCCTTCTCAGAGTTCCTTCAAGCTAAAATCAAAAACAAAAAAACATGCCCTCCCAATTTTCTATTGGAATTGTTTAAATGCCGTCAAGTTTGTAGCCGTACTTTTGAACCCAACTGTATTAGAGCCAAATAAACAGTAATGACTTCTGTGTATAGACATTGTTAAAGCACCGTCAACTTTGTAGTCGTACTTGTGAACTCTACCGTACTATCCGCTATCCGACTCCTCTTTCATCAAAAAATGCTTGAACGAAGAACGAACGAATGAACCTTTTCCAGGCGGCCCCTTTGTGCGGAAAAGTGTGACTGGAAAAGATCTACAAGTGTTCATATCTCTCTCTCTCTCTCTCTCTCTCTCTCTCTCTCTCAGAAGGCTTGGAATATTTATAGTTTTATTTTTTATACTGAAAACGAGCATTACACACTTAAAGGGTTAATAAGTTTTCCAATTTTGTTAAGGGAAGTTTTCTTTTAGTTTCGGCTCCCTCGAACTCTATATCATATGCTTGTATATTCTTCGGTAGAATTAGGTCCTTTGTCGAAGACCAGTTTATCGTAAATTGCAGGTGTTTCGTTATCTACAACTTGTCGTACCGTATTAACCCCTTCTGTACCGTATTAACCCCTTCTGTACCGTATTAACCCCTTCTGTACCGTATTAATCCCTTCTGTACCGTATTAACCCCTTCTGTACCGTATTAACCCCTTCTGTACCGTATTAACCCCTTCTGTACCGTATTAACCCCTTCTGTACCGTATTAACCCCTTCTGTACCGTATTAACCCCTTCTGTACCGTGTTAATTTAACCCCTTCTGTACCGTATTAATTTAACCCCTTCTGTACCGTATTAACCCCTTCTGTACCGTATTAACCCTATCTGTACCTTATTAACCCCTTCTGTACCGTATTAACCCCTTCTGTACCGTATTAACCCCTTCTGTACCGTATTAACCCCTTCTGTACCGTATTAACCCCTTCTGTACCGTATTAACCCCTTCTGTACCGGCGACGTCTTATTTAGTTGGTTCTGGTTAGGTTTCAATATCTCAATCAACCCTATTAATTACCACAGATCCTTCCTAAGCTGCATAAAATCGTGTAGCTAGAAATTAAAATATAACCCACATCGCTGATACAGAAGGGGTTAAACCTTTATGTATCGGCGACGTCTTTTTCATTGTTTCTGGCAAAAATTAGACGGGTTTATTCAGCTTAAAAAGGGCCTCCAGCAGGTGCCAAGCTTCGAACAGATCTCACTTAAGGGGAGATTTCCACTTGAGGGACTTTTTTCTTGACCCCTTTCGCCCTCATGTCTAGCCCCATTGCTTTTGAGATTTTAAGACGTTTGCCCCATTAGTTTGGTGATTTTTAAGAATTGTCGCCCCATTCTGTCAATATTAAGACCTTTCGTGCCATTTAGGTGTCGATTTTATCCTGGCGAGCGATAGCGAGCCTGTAATTTAAGAGTAATCGGCCTTCGGCCGGGACATTTTTCTACCGAAAAATGTACAAATTTATTTTGAAAGGGGGTCAAGGGGGTGAAATTTTAAGATTGCTGGAGGAGTAGGAAACAAACTAGAAACCTCCCCTTAATTACCTTTTGTACTACCACAGATCCTTCTTAAGCTGCACAACACATCTACATATAGCTAGCATAAAATGAAAAAGACATCGCCGGTACAGAAAGGGTTAATGTATCAAGCTGAGCACATGTCCAGGAAAATCGTCTGCGGGTATCGGTATCTGTGAAAGTCGGTATCTGACTATCAATATACACAACATAACAGCAATTAACCCCTTCAGTACTATGATAACTTATAACCTTTGATTCTGGCTAAGACCTATGTTACTAAGAGGGTTTATTGAGATCATATTGACCCATTTGAGTCGTAGAGGTAGATGATAAACTTAAGAAAATCGTCTAATGTTAACCAGAATATGATGACAATTACGTGAAGGGGTTAAACAGAGAAGTAGGTCATTAACCCATAACTCATGATTACTAAAATTCAGGGCCCTGGAAAATTAATTCATTGTTGTTTTGTGTACCTCGAAAAATGACAAAATATCTGCCTCATTGTCGAAGGCTGGAGACCCTATAGAAACCAAGATCGGCCAACCACCGCCATTTTGGAGACGAGGGTTGTAGTTTGCATTTTCTTATAACTGAAGGGAGATTGTCACTTAAAGGGATGTTTTCTCTAGCCCCACTTCTCCTTCATGTTTAACCTCGTATGTTTTTTTAGATGTTCGCTCTATTAGTTGGTCGATGTTGAGACTTCTTGTGTAATTTCAGTGTCGATCTCTTCTGGCAAGCAATAGCGAGCCTGCAATATAGAAATGCACAAATATATCTCGAAGGGGGGGGGGGGGGGGGGGGGGGGGGGGGGGGGGGGGGGGGGGGGGGGGAGGGGGGGGGGGGGGGGGGGGGGGGCGCTTGGGAATATTTCTTTAACCCTTTCGCTACCGAGGATGTTTGTGGTTATATTTCAACTATATTTAGACGATTTTGTGCAGTTTAAGAAGGATCTGTGGTAGCAAAATGGGTTAGGTGAGACAGTTTGAAGTCTTTTTAGTTGCTGGAGGCCCCTTTGGAAACTGAATACAATCGTTTAATAGTAGCTAGGATAATGTAAAAAGACGTCGCCGGTACAGAAGGGGTTAAGCGTTATGTTAGGTAGAGGGAGGAAGCTAAGAACACATTCATAATATATATATATAGAATAAACATAAAATTCCACATATGTTCATATCCATAATATACATTCGACAATATTAATGTAAGATATCTGGTGTTTTTTTGTTTTCTTCTAAATTCCACATGTTCAAAAAAAAAAAAAAAAAAAACTTTCTCTGGTCATTATTGCACCAAAATGGCGTCCGAAAACAATGGTGTCCGATCTCCCTTACAACAGGTACTCTATAGAAGGCCAACTATTACCCATCAATAGTGACACATTTCACTCGCGCTCACTGGATGCCATTTCTATTAGCATAATTAAAATGGCCGATATGTTGAATAATGCTGGGTAAGGGGAGATGGTTGATTTGTGGTTGATTATTTCATATATATATATATATATATATATATATATATATATACTGGGTATATATAATATTTTGTTTTGCTTCCTCCCTAGACCGCCATCAAACTTTAAAAAAAACATCGATTAGATTCACCTTCTAGATTAATTTGTAAATTTTTCGGTAGAACAATGCTCCGGCCGAAGGCCGATTCTTCCCAAAATTTAGGCTCACTATCGTTCGCCAGGAAAATAAATCGACACCTAAATAAAACGAAATGTCTTAATATTGACAAAGAAATGGGGCATAAGGTCTTAAAATCACCAAAGTAATGGGGCAAACATCTTAAAATCTCAAAACTAATGGGGCTAAGGATGAGGGAGAAGGGGATCTAGCAAAACGCCCCATCTCCCCGTAAGTGCGTATATATGAGCCGGATGGGGGCCTGCGTAGCACTCCGGTCATTTAGTGAATTGGGTATTATTAGTGAGCAAATATCTGGGACTCCGAAAATGTTGAGTTTGATTAATAAGTCTCGGGAATGAATAGTGTGATTTAAGCCGGCATCACACGAGAGCTTTTATAGTCAACATTCGATTATCAACATTTTTCTGCAACATTTCTGGAGTATTTTGCACTGGTATCGGACACTAAACTGATGATAGATGAATTTAGGTAACCGAAATATTTTAAATGTTGACCTCATAAGTTGCCAGACCAGTGTTGAGGATAAATGTTGAGGGAAAAAGGGCTCGTGTGATACCAGCTTTAGTCTTTAATTGATATCCGCGTATATAACGGTTTCAACAAGGCATTTGTGATATCATTGTATACCTATTATGAGTCTCTTGTAGTTTATTGGAGATCATTATTAACCCTTTCACGCATTTATGACGCAGAGGTTGCCAGATTAGCAATAAGAAATAGAGTTCTCTCACTCTTATAATTACCTCTCCGAAATTAGTTTTCTGCCCACAGCTAACTCAAAGACAACTGCAGAGGTTGAAGTAACTAAACTAAAGGTTTCTAAATACCCCTGATGGTAACAAAAGCTTTAAAGTATCCCCAATAGGCTCAACACAGCTAACTCAAAGACAACTGCAGAGGTTGAAGTAACTAAACTAAAGGTTTATAAATACCCCTGATGGTAACAAAAGCTTTAAAGTATCCCCAATAGGCTCAAAATCGCGTCATATGTCGGAGAGGGTTAAATGCAGTAAGGGAATTATGGATTGTTGAAATTTGCAAACTAAATTATCAAACAAAATACACTTGTGTTATTCATAACATACAAGATAATATTACACACTAATCGTCAATCTTTACCTGTCTTCCAATCACCTCCACCAGTAAGTGGTACAGTTATATAATTAACTGAACACATTGATTGAAGGAAAACACTGACTCGGGTATGTGTTTGAAGGGAATGTATCAAAACATTTTATCAGCGTTTCAGAATTGTGCAATCGTTATCGTTACAATAGGACCAGTAATTTGCTCTTTTTTTCTAAACAGTCCATCACAATAACTTAATTGTAGCTTTAAAAATTTGAATAAATCCTGTCCACCAGTGTACATAGCAAGCAAAAGTATTTATGGACATATTTGATCTGTATCGTCTGTGATCATATTGTTGTGTGCTAATATATTAAGTATCTTTCATTTATCTTCAGAAATATATAGTAACTCATTATCAAACCATATTTTTTTGTTTTACCCTATTATTAACTTGTCATCATACAGTTAAGGGGAGGTATTTAGTTTGTTCCCTACGTTTTCATCAAGCTTTAAATTACACCCCCTAGACCCCCTTTCAAGATAAATTTGTACATTTTTCGGTAGAAAAATTTCCCGGCCGGAGGCCGATTGCTCTTAAAATACAGGCTCGCTATCGCTCGCCAGGAAAAAATCGACACCTTAATGGCACGAAAGATCTTCAAATTGACATAAATGGGGCAACAATGTCTTAAAATGTCAAAACTACTAGGGCGAACGTCTTCAGATCTCAAAAAGCAATGGGGCTAAACATGAGGGAGAAACGGGTCCAGAAAAAAATACCTCAAGTGGAAATCTCCCCGTAAGTCCATTATATTGAACCCAATTATAATTACAAAAAAAAAAAAAAAATTCATTCTCTCTATAGTAACTTGCAATCATACAGTTTAGTTGCGATATAATTAACCCAAATATATTTCTCAAACACGTATGATAACAACCTCTAAACGTATCCACTTTTCTTTCTCTTTCCAGCGAGCGTTGTTGTGGTGTTGAGGCTAGGCCCAGACCCCCGTGGGAGCCGTGTCAACAAGCTACCCCCCTCACTCCCAGGGGCGCGAGCGAAAACGTTCAGGCCTCTAAGTTGGTGGGCGGAAATATTGTACAACTTACTCGAGTGGAATTGCAAGTTACTCAGTGATCCTCTAGGCAAATTACAATGAATAGGAATCATTGTGAAGAAAGAATCCTTACTAGGAAAACGCGTAGGGATTATATATGGGTGGAGATGCAAGTTACTCAGTGATCCTCTAGGTAAAATATAATGCATATGTAACATTGGTGAAGGGAGAATTTGACTAGAATTTATATTTCGGGCTTAGAAGGGTGGACATGTAAGTTGCCCAGTAATCCCCGAGGTAAATTATAATGAATAGGACACATTGGTGGAGGGACAAATCTGTACCAGGACACCGTTTAGGGAATATGGTTGGAAATGCAATTTACTCATTGATCCATTTGTCCAATTATCATGAATAGGAATTATTGGTGGAGGAACAATCTATACTAGGATATCGTTTAGGGCTTATAATATATGGGTAGAAATGCAAGTTATTATGGGATCCTATTGAGCATTGCTGTAGGGAATAATGTATACCAGGACAACTGATATATATATATATATATATATTATATATATATAAATATATATATATATATATATAAATATATATATATATAAATATATATATATAAATATATATATATATATATATATATATATATATATATATATATATATATATATATATATATATATATATATACACAATCCCGGCGAATAGACTATCAAAGTTGGCCCCCCTGCTTCGATAATTGGAGGTGGTTTGGTCTGGCGTGGTTTACAACACTTTAACAAACAGACACAGGAAAACTCTGCGTATATTTCTTTTCTGTATTTACAAACCATTACCTTATTATATCATTATGTTAGGAGATTTAGATTGGAACAATATTTTACCCCTTTGATTCCGAAACGTACTAATTAAGCTGAATATAATCCATTGGCTGTAGTAAGATGACATGCACCTACTAAACAATGAGTGTGTGAACTGTAATATTCAGATTATTTAAATGTTGCATTAACCCGTACAGTAAAGTAAGCTCTTCCGAAAACTACCCAATTCTTCGGAAAGTGAAAGAGAAACGAAGCAAAACAGATTTGGGCCAATTGTATTCTTTCTCCTTCTTTGGAAACCAGATAAAAATAGCCGCATGAAAGAATAACTGGGAGAATGGCAAAGTTCACGCATATCTAAGTTCCTCGACCAAGTTTTTCATTCCTGGGAATATGAAAGAGCATTGAAGAACAGGGAACCAACACACACGCACGCTCGTACAGTACACACACACGCACGCTCGTACACACACGCACGCTCGTACACACACGCACGCTCGTACACACACGCACGCTCGTACACACACGCACGCTCGTACACACACACACACACACACACCAAAAAAGAAGTTTGATCATATTCTTCCATTATGATAACGCCGTTGTTACTTTTAGTATGGCTAACATTAGATGATTTTCTTCAGTTTAGGAAGGACCTTCCAGAGACTAAATTTAATTTAGACACTATTTACCCCTTTAATCCATGCACCATACGATGGGGGAGGGGGGGGGAGGGGGGATTCTAGGCCCCCTCCATGGTTAGCATAATATGTCTAGAGCTTTTAAAACATTCGCTTCATTAGTTTGACGATTATATGACCTTTCGTGGCCATTTAATGATCAAGCAATCTTCAAAGGGATCCACATTTAATGACCGTTTAATAAATGGGAAAGACCAACACGAAAAGTCACTAACACCATTGTCTTATAGTCACTAACACCATTGTCTTATAGTCACTAACACCATTGTCTCTAACACCATTGTCTTATAGTCACTAACACCATTGTCTTATAGTCACTAACACCATTGTCTTATAGTCACTAACACCATTGTCTTATAGTCACTAACACCATTGTCTTATAGTCACTAACACCATTGTCTTATAGTCACTAACACCATTGTCTTATAGTCACTAACACCATTGTCTTATAGTCACTAACACCATTGTCTTATAGTCACTAACACCATTGTCTTATAGTCACTAACACCATTGTCTTATAGTCACTAACACCATTGTCTTATAGTCACTAACACCATTGTCTTATAGTCACTAACACCATTGTCTTATAGTCACTAACACCATTGTCTTATAGTCACTAACACCATTGTCTTATAGTCACTAACACCATTGTCTTATAGTCACTAACACCATTGTCTTATAGTCACTAACACCATTGTCTTATAGTCACTAACACCATTGTCTTATAGTCACTAACACCATTGTCTTATAGTCACTAACACCATTGTCTTATAGTCACTAACACCATTGTCTTATAGTCACTAACACCATTGTCTTATAGTCACTAACACCATTGTCTTATAGTCACTAACACCATTGTCTATAGTCACTAACACCATTGTCTTATAGTCACTAACACCATTGTCTTATAGTCACTAACACCATTGTCTTATAGTCACTAACACCATAATATATTTTAAATGTCTTGTAAAGGACAAGTTGTGGCTCCCATGCATCATAAACATCGTCTGGTAATAGCTGGTAGTTAAGGGCAGGTCTCCACTTGAGGGATTTTTTGCTTCACCCCTTTCTCCCTCATGTTTAGCCCCATTGCTTTTGATATTATAAAACGTTTGCTCCATTAGTTTAGCGATTTTAAGAACTTTCACCCCATATTAAGACCTTTCGTGCAATTCAGGTGCCGATTTTATCCTGGCGAGCGATAGCGAGCCTGTAATTTAAGAGGAACCGGCCTTTGGCCGGGACATTTTTCTACCGAAAAATTTACAAATTTATCTTGAAAGGGACTCAAGGGGGTGTAATTTTAAGCTTGATGGAGGTCTAGGGAACAAACTAAATACCTCCCCTTAAGCATGAGATCCCTTCAGCCTGAGGACATCATGTTCCTCAAGAGCCGGTAACATACGAACAATTTTCCCTTCAACAGTTATCCTCAACACTGGTCTGGCAGCTTATGAGGTAAACCTTGTAATTAATATAGCTTAGAAGTAGAGTTGGTTGGTGAACAATTATAATAAACAAACGACTGAGGTTGAGCATGAGGGATAATGGGTCCTGAATGCCACCCCTTACAGGCGAAAAATGTATACCAAGATCTCTCATTCTCGTATGCATATAAAAAGGCCTAAGTATGGCCATAAACACCATTAATATCCCCATTTGGCGTTAACTGACTCGATAATCAATGTGGCCGCCGATCACACCTTAAAACTCCAGGCTCTGAACGAGATCTGGCGAAGGAAAAGCAAGTATCGTATATACTGTATATATATACTGTATATATATACTGTATATATATAATGTATATATATATATATATACATTTACTCCCTAGACCTCCATGTAGTTATAGACAATATATATACCTCCAAGAACCCCGTTCGAGACAAGGTTGTGCATTTCTTGGTAGAAAAATGCCGCTGCCGAAAGCTGCCTCCTACCAAATTGGAGGCTCGCTATTATTCGCTAGGATAAACATCGACACCTAAATGGGATTCAAGGTCTTAAGATCGTCAAGCTAATGGGACAAATGTTGACATCTCAAAAAAAAAACTAATTGGGCTAATCATGAGGGAGAAGGGGTGCAGAAACCTCCATTAACTGCCTCGCTGATCAATGAGGCCTCCGTTCACTCCTTAAAACTCGAGGCTGTGAACGACATTTGGCAAAAGACAAAAATAACAAGTAGGCAATTGGGAAAGCGATCACGTAACTACTATAGTGTCAACGGCTGTGGAGGTGGAGAGCGGAGGAATACATTTGTATCCCATTTTAAGGGGAGGTATTTAGTTTGTTCCCTACGTTTTCATCAAGCTTAAAATTACACCCCCTAGACCCCCTTTCAAGACAAATTTGTACATTTTTCGGTAGAAAAATTTCCCGGCCAAAGGCCGGTTCCTCTTAAATTACAGGCTCGCTATCGCTCGCTAGGAAAAAATAGACACCTAAATGGGACGAAAGGTCTTAAAAGTGACATAAATGGGGTGAAAGTTCTTAAAATCGCCAAACTAATTGGGCGAACGTCTTAAAATCTCAAAAGCAATGGGGCTAAACATGAGGAAGAAAGGAGTAAAGAAAAAAAATCCTCAAGTGGAAATCTCCCCTTAAGTGAATATACTAGAGAGCTATAAATATTTTAGTAAGTTCGTGGACTTAGAAAAAATGAAGGGAACTAGAAAAGACACTCGGGATAGCGAATACCTTCACCTACGCTGGCCGAGGCATGTGTTCTACCGATCGCCTCCTAAAGGGAATCACTTCTTCCATGGTGCATATACTATCTACCCACCAAATTTCGTCAACATCTGTTCCTAAATTAGTGAGTTATCTTGTTTACAAAGATACAGACAGACAGACCGACACACCGGCAAAAACAAACCTCTTCCAAACTCGTTGGTGGAGGTAATATCAATATTACTGACACTGTTAATACCAATACAATCACTACTACTACAAATACTACTACTACTACTACTACTACTAATAATACTACTACTACTACTAATAATAATAATAATATTCCCTTGCCCCTCAACTTTCTCTTCATAATTGCTGAGGGGCACAGGGCCCTGGGTGGGGCTTTGGTTTCCCGGGCGTTTCTGCACCCTCCTCAGCTCCCCGCCATGGAGTGGCTTCGGTCACCCAGGCTTTATTGTGGTCGGCAGGGAGGGTTCTGTGGGGGCGCTCGGTTATGACCTTGGAATTGCTCGGGGCCTTGGGGCTGTTAGGCCAGGCAGCTTGGGGAACAACAACAACAACAACAACATAATAATAATAATAATAATACTAATGAAGTGATGATAATAACAATCATAATAAGACTAATGATGTTGCAAATAATAACAGCTCCCCCCAGTCCGAGGTGGCGATACTATCAGTATAAACAGTGATGTGTGTTGGTCTACTTAACAAGCATATAATTACCCTCAAACAATACAACTACCAGCACGCTAACGAGACCACTAAACAAAAGTCTTGGGGTAAAGCAAATATAATGATAGTCACAGACGCACATACGCAAAAAAATACATACATAAATAAATATATAATTAAAAGAAGGCGTATACAAAATCTCTCTCTCTCTCTCTCTCTCTCTGTATATATATAGAATAGAGATAGATAGATAATGAATGCCACAACACACGTAAGTTACACACGGAAACAAAACATATATATACAGTATATAAACCTTTGTGAGCCAGCCAGACCCTCTCCCTAATTTGCAGGCTTGCGATTAAGACTGGTGATATTTTTACTTCTGCGAGAACAAGGAATTATTAAGTAGGCCAGACAAATTATTCAAAGATAGATGCCTATGATAAAAATACGCTATGCAATATTTTAACTCTTTGAGGATCATGATGCGTTCAGACAGTTTATTTTGGCTTTCATTAGACGAAAGAAAGTTACGTTAAAGGCTTAAAAAATATGATACATCTGTATGAATAGGTGGGCACATGAACAACAAATATTATGCAGTAAGCCCCTTACGATATATATATATATATATATATATATATATATATTGAAAACTGAGATTAATACTACCTAACCAGAAAATATATATTATACCCATGTAAGAGTATAGAGAAAACAACAGCCCTTGCAAATAAGTTATATATATATATAGCCTATATATATAAACTGTGATTAATGACCAAACCAAGAAAGATATATATATTCAACCCCGGCCATGCTCTTGGGGGGCCGCGATAGTGTCATTATAGCCGGTCATATTTCTACGTCTGCTAAATAACCGCGTAATTACTGCCACAACCCACCACCAGGGGGACGGAAGGGGGGCGGGGGTGTGGTGGTGGTAGGGGGTGCTGAAGAGGGGGCATGAGGAGAAGAAGGGGGAATATAGAGGGTAGGGAGACATATGAGGGTGGGAATTGAGGGGGGTGTAGGGGGAATGAAGTAGGAGAAACACAATGGGGGAGGGGGGGGGGGCGGGGGAGGAAGGGGTATAGGGAAGGGAAGAGATAGGTGGCAAGGAAAGGGAGATAGGGAAGGGAGGAGGCAGGGGGAAGGAAGGGGACGCTGAGTGGGGTGTACTGGGGAAAGGATGTACGGTAGGTTATAGGAAGGAAGGAAGGAAAGGGAGGGGGTATCAAGGGGGAGGGAGGGAGGGGTAGGGGGCGAGGGAGGGGGGGGGGGGTCGGGCAGGAGGCGTGGGCGCTGGGAAGAATAATGAAATGTTGTTTTCTTGCAGGCTAATTACATTTTTTTTTTTTTTTCGGGGTCGGATTTCTCAGTGAAGGAGCAGTGTAAACATGGCGAACAATGGTTGCGGGGGTGTTTTGCAATATAGAATAACACAGATCCGTCTGGCAAAGAGCTTATTATATAGGTCAGGCAAAATCCGTAAAGTTTATTCCTGTATATATATATTGACCTTTGAACTTTTGCTTGTCATCTGTTAGAGTTTGTTATCTATTTCTCTTGATCATGCAGTCTATTTCTCTTGATCATGCAGTCTATTTCTGTTGATCATGCAGTCTATTTATTCTACCTGGAGCTGTAGAGAGCATGATTATAACTAGATTTATATTTTAGATTAACTATAATAGTTTTTCACGAGCTAAGGTTTCACTGTATTAAGGGGAGGTGTTTAGTTTGTTCCCTAGACCTCCATCAAGCTTAAAATTACACCCCCTTGAGTCCCTTTCAAGATAAATTTGTACATTTTTCGGTAGAAAAATGTCCCGGCCGAATTCCCGACCGATTCCTCTTAAATTACAGGCTCGCTATCGCTCGCCAGGATAAAATTGACACCTGAATGGCACGAAAGGTCTTAATATGGGGTGAAAGTTCTTAAAATCGCTAAACTAATGGGGCAAACGTTTTATAATATCAAAAACAATGGGGCTAAACATGAGGGAGAAAGGGGTCAAGAAAAAAATCCCTCAAGTGGAGATCTCCCCTTTGACGCTTACCTGTTTGCTATCTCTAATATTTGGGAGTTAAGTTGCTTCTTCAATTAAGATATTTTTATATACTTTTTGTTACCTTCGGATTATTAAGTGAGATAGTTTAAGAAATGATTAGAGGGAAAAATTCAGTCGATCTATATGAAGTAATTTAGGGAGTAGCAAGGATAACTTAACCCCTTCAGACTCATATGACGCAGAGGTTGCCAGATTAGCAATAAGAAATAGAGTTCTCTCACTCTTATAATTACCTCGCCAAAATTAGTTTTCTGCCCACAGCTAACTCAAAGACAACTGCAGAGGTTGAAGTAACTAAACTAAAGGTTTCTAAATACCCCTGATGGTAACAAAGGCTTTAAAGTATCCCCAATAGGCTCAACACAGCTAACTCAAAGACAACTGCAGAGGTTGAAGTAACTAAACTAAAGGTTTATAAATACCCCTGATGGTAACAAAGGTTTTAAAGTATCCCCAATAGGCTCAACACAGCTAACTCAAAGACAACTGCAGAGGTTGAAGTAACTAAACTAAAGGTTTCTAAATACCCCTGATGGTAACAAAGGCTTTAAAGTATCCCCAATAGGCTCAACACAGCTAACTCAAAGACAACTGCAGAGGTTGAAGTAACTAAACTAAAGGTTTCTAAATACCCCTGATGGTAACAAAGGCTTTAAAGTATCCCCAATAGGCTCAAAGTCGCGTCATATGTCGGAGAGGGTTAAATGGCCATCAACTAATTAAAAATTATATACATAAGCTAAACCATGTTGGCTAATTTAATACATTAACATAATTTAATACATTAACATAATTTAATACATTAACATAATTTAATACATTAACATAATTTAATACATTAACATAATTAATACATTAACATAATTTAATACATTAACATAATTTAATACATTAACATAATTTAATACATTAACATAATTTAATACATTAACATAATTTAATACATTAACATAATTTAATACATTAACATAATTTAATACATTAACATAATTATTTTACTCCCAAAGGTAGTGTACACATCACTGAACGAAAACAAAAAAGGTGAAAAGAAAGTCAAATTATTCTGGAAACAAAATAATTATGTGTAAAAACAGCTGCTGACGCGAAGACTTAAGGGGAGATTTCCACTTGAGGGACTTTTTTTCTTGACCCCTTTCTCCCTCATGTTTAGCCCCATTGCTTTTGAGATTTTAAGACGTTTGCCCCATTAGTTTGGTGATTTTTAAGAATTTCCGCCCCATTCTGTCAATTTTAAGACCTTTCGTGTCATTTAGGTGTCGATTTTATCCTGGCGAGCGATAGCGAGCCTGTAATTTAAGAGTAATCGGCCTTCGGCCGGGACATTTTTCTACCGAAAAATGTACAAATTTATCTTGAAAGGGGCTCAAGGGGGTGAAATTTTAAGATTGCTGGAGGACTAGGAAACAAACTAGAAACCTCCCCTTAATTAGCATTCATATTTAACAGGTATACTGAACAAATGGAGAAAGAAAACAAGAATGGTGGTAAAAAAGTCAAATACGTCTGGAAACCAAATGCTAATGTGTAAATACAACTGGTGACTATAGAAGGCTTTAATCGTATTTAACATAATATACTGAACACATGGTGAATATTAGTGAGCGTGATTTGAAAAGTAGATAACTATTCTCACATGAACATAATTATTATACTCCAGCCCTTTTTGAGTTACAGAGGATAGAAGTCATGATTTCCCGCCTACTTACAGCGAATGGACTAAAGTATTTCACATTGTAAAGCTCAGATAATACAAGTTGATAATGGTAAACTGAAGTGAAGGCAATATGTAAAAGGAATCACTCTAGGAACCTCTGGACTTATGCCGCTTCGAGCAACAGAAACCCCCCACGGAGAAATAAAGAAAAAGACCAAATAGTGCAACAGACTCAATGAATAGTGATAACAGTGTAACCGACGCCAGGGCCAGACCTATGAGACCTTCCGTATGGAGCTCAGTGGTCTGGTTAATCTGCTCTAACTCATAGAATCAGATAAACAAATAGAACAAAACAAACTAACCAACGCCATGACCAGATATAACAGTGCAGAGACTATCACCGCGGCCTCTCAGTAGCCTAACCAGAAATACTACTATTTAACAACTAACCAACGCCATGACCACCAGATATAACAGTGCAGAGACTATCACCTTGGCCTCTCAGTAGCCTAACCAGAAATACTACTACAACTACTACTACTACTGACCCGGGTGTTCCAAGATGGCGGGGTTCAGTCACAACTTCACCTCCGTGACGCTCCTCCTCCTCACCTGGCTTGCTAGGATATGTCTGTCCGCAGGTGAGTCTTTGTCCATTAAGGGAGCCCACCTCGCTCTTTTCTCTTTCTCTCCCTCTCTCTTTGGCCGCATTCAGCCCACTGTTTTAAGACTTTTACCCCCATCCAGGTGTCAATATTTTCCTGGCGAGCGGTAGCGAGCCAGCATATATATATTTTTGTTTTGACAGCAGGCTAAATTTGTACATTTTTCGATAGAAAAATGTCTCCGGCGAAGCCGGATTTCTCTATACAATGCTGGCTCGCTATCGCTCGCCAGGAAGAAAAAGACACCTGGATGGGGATAAACGTCTTAAAACAGTAGGCTGACTGGGGCCGAATGGATACAAGCCAGGGAAAGAGAAAAACGCAGGTGAGTCTTAGTTGTCCATGAATATGTATCGTAAATTACCGGTATCTCTGGCTAAGTGTAAAAATGGTCAATGTCCAAAAATATCAATAAGCACTCTTTATGGGTAACTATGGATATTGACTCTCCTTGCAGTCGTTGGAGAAAAGTGATGGTACAGTCGCGCTAATAAGTGATGTCTGGGCACCAAGTATGTTTTGATCAATAATTGGTATCAGCAATATCTAAGCTTCAGTTCTTCATATCTAAGCTTCAGTTCTTCATACCGAGTGAAATATACAAACATGTTCCTACACTTACTCACCCTATTCAACATCTGACAGACATTAATACAGTGTAGAGCGAGCCAAACGTATTGACAGCTGGAACATGACTTATTAACCGGACCGTACATAGAAGATCAGACCTTCAAGCTTAAAAAAAGCACCCCATAGACCCCCTTCAAGAAAATTTGTACATTTTTCAGTAGAAAAATGTCCCGGCCGAAGGCCGGTTCCTCTTAAAATTGCAGGCTCGCTATTGCTCGCCAGGAAATAATCGACACCTAAATGGCACGAAAGGACTTAAAATTGACAACGAAATGGGGCGAAAGATGTTAAAATCGCCAAACTAATGGGCCGAACATCTTATAATCTCAAAACTAGTGGGGCTAAACATTCGGGAGAAGGGGGTCCCAAAAAAAAAAAAAAAAACGGTCTGCCTCCCCTTAAATCGCAGCTCCTACTATTTTTGTTTGGGGGGGGAGGGGGGGGGGCGGGGAATACGGAATAGTATTACCTTTTCAGCCTTGGTCGTAATTAAGTTCGTCAAAGCAGGTAATTACGTTCCAGTTTTTGCCTGTAGCACAAACATTTTAGGGAATTAAAGCGCCTGGGGTGATGGGGGCTATATATTGGGTCATTTATGTAAATTTTATCATTTGTTTTCTAGTTTCCTCCCTAGACCTCCATCAAACTTGAAAAAAAAATAAAACATCCATTAGATCCCCCTTCTAGATTTAATGTGTACATTTTTCGGTAGAAAAATTTCCCGGCCAAAAGGCCGGTTCTTCCCAAATTACTGGCTCACTATCGTTCGCCAGGAAAAAATCCGACACCTAAATAGCACGAAAGGTCTTATATTGATAAAGAAATGATGCGAAAGGTTTTAAAATCGACACCTAAATAGCACGAAAGGTCTTATATTGATAAAGAAATGATGCGAAAGGTTTTAAAATCGACACCTAAATAGTACGAAAGGTCTTATATTGATAAAGAAATGATGCGAAAGGTTTTAAAATCGACATACTAATGGGGTAAACATTTTAAAATCTGAAATCTAATGGGGGCTAAACATGAGGGAGAAGGGGACCTAGAAAAACGACCCATCTCCCATTAAAGGGGACGTCACATTAACCTTTTGCAGATTATGACCCATTTTGACAATTTTATTCAATTTAGGAAGGATCTTTGGGATAAAATATCCGATCTGTAATGCGTTGATCAAAAATATTAAATCGTCTTTTGATTGAAAGATTGTTACTTATGAAAACCGTACCGAGCCCAGAAGTGAGTAACTATTTATAAACAGTACCGAGCCCAGAATTGATTAACTTTATAAAAAACAGTACCGAGGCCAGAATTGAGTATCTTTATGCTAGAAACTGTACCAAAGCTAGAATAGAATAACTTTATGATGAAAACAGTACCGAACCCAGAAGAGTCGAGTAACTTTATGATGGAAATGGTACCGAACCCAGAAGAAGAGAATAACTTTATGATGGAAATGGTACCGAGCCCAGAATTGAGTAACTTTATAAAAACAGTACCGAGGTCAGAATAGAGTAACTTTACGATAACAAAGCGTACCGAACCCAGAAGAGGCGAGTAACTTTATGATGGAAATGGTACCGAGCCCTGAACCGAGTCTTAATCCCCGGGCTACAGCGAGTGGGGAATTATTTTACAGACCCTGCATTGCTTCAAAGGGAGGCTTCCAACGGGATTATATCAGCTGAGCGGACACAAACGCTAACATTTTATTTGTAATTTTATTTATTGGTGTATTTTTTTTTTTTTTTTTTATATTAATTTTTATTGTGGATGGATTATCCTAGTTTCTCTCTCTCTCTCTCTCTCTCTCTCTCTCTCTCTCTCTCTCTCTCTCTCTCTCTCTCTCTCTCTCTCTCTAATATATATATATATATATATATATATATATATATATATATATACATACTGTATATATATATTGTGTAAATATATATATATATATATATATATATATATATATATATATATATATATATATATATGTCTGTCTGTCTGTCTGTCTGTCTGTCTGTCTTTTTTTTTTTTTTTTTTTTTTTTTTTTGGGGGGGGGTGGGGGGGGGGGATTTGGGGGTTACTTGAAGGGGTATCTATCCAGCTATCTATATTACTATAGTTTGGGGATGTCTGGGCCAGCACTTCGGGAGAAAACGTCCTTCCCCCGTCAAAACAACAATTCTCCATCACAAAATGTACAATGTATGACCTTGAACGGTGGTCTTTGGGGAGCGGGGCATTATTTCACAGACCCTGCACTACTTCAAAGGGAGGCTTCCAAATGGCTTATAACCGTCGGCCGGAAACAAACGCTAACCCATTATATTCGTTAAGGGAGAATGGTTACTTTTTTCTGGACTCCCTTCTCCCTCATGTTTAGCCCCATTAGTTTTGAGATTATAGGACGTTCCTTCCATTAGTTTGGCGATTTTAAGACCTTTCAACCCATTCCTTTATTAATATTTGGACATTTCGTGCCATTTAGGCGTCAATTTTTGTCATGGCTAGTGATAGCGAGCCTAAAATTTGGAGGAACCGGCTTTTGGCCGGGACTCTTTTCTACCGAAACATTTACACATTTATCTGGAAGGAGTGTGTTTTCTAATTTGATGGAAGTCTAGCGAGGGAACTAAACTATGAATAAATTAATGAATGCATAGGCCAAGATACCAACCATAATTTTACTTATAATTTGCCCTTATAATTTTACATCGTTAGATTAGTGTGTGCTATATACCGTATATACCGTATATATATATAATTATTTGTTTTTATTTTATTTATTTACATTTTGACAAGTTAATATTGAGTGTTGTTTAATTTGTATGTATCGTTTTGTTATATATTTATCTGTCACTAATATTTTCTGCTCCTTCTTTCTTTCTATCCAACATATGCAGTATATCAATCTACGCTATTTACCTGTGTAACCACTTCTGTATCGGCGACGTCTTTTTATTTTGTTCTAGCTATATTTAGACGCTTTTGTACATCTTAAGAAGGATCTGAGGTAGTAAAAAAGGTTAAGCGAGATAGTTAGAAGCCTGTTAATTGCTGGAGGCCCTTTTGTAACTGAATTAATTCGTCTAATAATGGCCAGAATAAACTTAAATTACGGCACTGGTACTGAAAGGGTTAATCATATATATATATATGTATATATATACCTATCTATATATGTCTAGCTTCCTCTATTTATTTATCTTTAACTGTACAGTCGGCCAACTAAGTGATGTTCCGGCACTAAGTATATTTCCACCAATAATTGGTATCAGCACTATCTAAGCATCAATGAATCGTTTCGAGTGAGATAGACAAACATGTTCCTATCTTTACACACCCTATTCAACATCTGGCAGACATTAATACAGCACAGAGCGAGCAAAACGTAATGACAGCAGCGACACGACTTAATTTGACCACCCGTACATTCATGCAAATCGAAGCCCATTCTTTTAATTTTGTTTTTTAACTTTTATTTGAGTATTTCGTATGTACTACTTTTATTTGAGTATTTCGTATGTACTAATTTTATTATGAGTTCCGTTGTATTGTGTATTAATCTATAATCTGCATATCTATCTATCTAATCTATACATCTCTCTATATTGGTTTGATGAGACGTTCTGCCCCTTGGAGGCATCGATATTTCCCTCGTGAGCAATAGGAAGCCTTGACTTTCTTGGCCGGGACTTTGAAGATGTACAAATGTAGCTTAAAAAGGTGATATTTTTTAAGGGGCGAGGGGGAAAGAGGGGGGGGGGGGGAGGGATGGGTTAGTTGAAGGAGGATCTATGGAACATTTTATTTTAGCTTGAAGGGGATTGACGGGGACTTATTTTACAGACCCTGCACTGCATCAAAGGGAGGCTTCCAACTGGATTATAACCGTGAGCCAGAAACAAATGCTCACACATTAATTTAAATTATTATTATATATATATATATATATATATATATGTAAATATACTGTATATACGTATATATATTATTATTATTTGTATTATTATTATAATTATTTTTTATTTTTTGTGGGAATTTGCTGGTGATTGTGGTTGAATATGATATGTAATTTAAGAGGAACCGGCCTTCGGCCGAGACAGTTTTCTACCGAAATATTTACAAATATATCTCGAAAGGTGGTCTAGGGGGTGTAATCAGTTTAACCTTGATGGAAGTCTAGGGAACAAACTAAATACCTCTCCTTAATGTTGATACAGTATATTTACGATTTACGGTAATATTATGTAGTATTATGTGCACTACGCTCCTCTGCATCATAGTGAATGCATCATGGCATGGAATACACTATCTCCTTCAAAGCGAGTTCGAGCTTCAATACTCCACTGCTGCAGGAATTATAATGTAACGCTTTAATCTGTCGAGTCCGCGTGTAATTCTAAAGCTTAATTACACCTACTGACTTTGGTTAGCAGAAATTAATGTGTCGTTATGGAAATTAATTAATGTTTAGAATACAGTATTTTCTAATCATTCGTTTTGAGGTTTTAAGACGTTTGCGCTATTAGTTATGGCGATTTTAAGAGCATTTGCCCCATTTCTTTGTTAACTTTAAGACTATTCCTGTCATTTAGATGGCGATATTTTAACTGGCGAGCGATAGCGAGCCTGCAATTTACCAGCCTTCGGCCGGTACATTACACTAACAAACAAATGTTCAGATTTACCAGGAAGGAGCGTCTTGCAGGTATTTTTTAAGCTTAATGGGAGGTTTTTAGTTTGGTCCCTAGATATCCATCAAGCTTAAGATTACACCCCTTTGAGCCCCTTTCAAGATACATTTGTACATTTTTCGGTAGAAAAATGTCCCGGCTGAAAGCCGGTTCCTCTTAAATTACAGGCTCGCTATCGCTCGCCAGGATAAAATCGACACCTAAATTGCACGAAAGGTCTTAAAATTAACGGAAATGGGACGAAAGTTCTTAAAATCGCCAAACTAATGGGGCGACTGTCTTAAAATCTAAAGCAATGGGGCTAAACATGAGGGAAAAAGGGGTCCAGAAAAAAATCCCTCAAGTCGATATCTCCCCTTAATGGAAGTCTAGGGAACAAAAAAATAACTAACTAAATACCGGTATATATATATATATATATATATATATATATACATACTAAATAATAGTATTAATATTGTTATAAAATAATAATAACAAATTATTGTGAACTTTTATGCTTAATATACATAATTAATGTACAGTAATGGAACAAATGAGTACCGGTGCCGTTATTTTAACTGTATTCTGGCTATTATTAAACTATTTTATTCAATTATTAAACTATTATTAAACTATTTTATTCAATTATTAAACTATTATTAAACTATTATTAAACTATTATTAAACTACTATTAAACTACTATTAAACTATTATTAAACTATTATTAAACTATTTATTATTAAACTATTATTAAACTATTATTAAACTATTATTAAACTATTATTAAACTATTATTAAACTATTATTAACTACTATTAAAACTATTATTAAACTATTATTAAACTATTATTAAACTATTATTAAACTATTATTAAACTATTATTAAACTATTATTAAACTATTATTAAACTATTATTAAACTATTATTAAACTATTATTAAACTATTATTAAACTATTATTAAACTTTTATTCAATTATTAAACTAAACTATTTTATTCAATTTTTAAAATGGGTCTCCAGCAATTAACAGGCTTCGAACTGACTCACTTAACCATTTTAACTACCACAGATTCTTCTTAAACTGCACAAGATCGTCTAAATAGAGCTAGAATAATATTGATAAGACGTTTCCGGTACAGAAGGGGTTAAGGTGTTCCTGAAATCTACGTTTCCGGTACAGAAGGGGTTAAGGTGTTCCTGAAATCTACGTTTCCGGTACAGAAGGGGTTAAGGTGTTCCTGAAATCTTATCTAATTGTACTGATAATAAACATGAATTATAATCCTGACAAAATGATCTTGAATATGATACTAATGAATTGGAATGAATATGAAACTGATGGATACAAGTAAATAATTATAGACTATTGGTGACGATGATGACCATAATCAAACTACCCAACTTATGTCCCCGTAAGTTTTACCCTTTTTCTTATATTGCGACGAAAATCACAAAAAAAAAAAAGAGACGTAGCAAGTAGATCAAGCGACGAAAATGAACACAAAAGAGAGATATCAAGAAGATCATACGACGAAGATAAAACAAAAAATACATATATACTGAGTGTATGTACCAAATAATATCGAACGAAAAAATGAACATAAACGAGAGATTCCGAGTAGAACATACGACGGAAATGAACAAAAGAATGAGAGGTACCAGACAGATTACACGACAAAAATTAACAAAATAGATACCAAGTAGATCAAACCACGAAAATGAACAAAAACCGATCGATACCAAAACGATCATACTACGAAAATGAACATAAAATATAGATACCAAAGCGATCACTACGAAAATGAACAAAAAAGAGATATATATCAAAACGATCATACGACAAAAACAAACGCAAAAAGATACATACCAAAGCGATGCTACGACGAATTCGAACATAAAAGAGAGATAACAAGTAGATCAAACGAACCATTACGAACGTTTCTGGGAACCTTACTGTCGCTAATCTCCCAAAAAGCGGCGTTTGATTATGGCACCGGGGAAAAAGGTGAACAGATTTTTGAGCATAGGCCAAAACAGAGAAGTCTATAGAGAGAGTTGTAGTACCTTTTAGATATGCATGTTTTTTGTTGTTTTATTATTAGTTTGCATTGTTGTTAATGTGTGTGTGTGTGTATGTGTGTGTGTATGTATGTGTGTGTGTGTGTATGTGTGTGGGTGTACTCGCTTAATTGTAGTATACAGGATTTAAGTTTTAGGCTCGAATTGTCCCGCTTCCCAAGATTCTATTATCTTATTTTGACTTTAAACATTTGGATATTCCCCGCACCCACCACTTCATCATCCAACTGATTCCACATTGTGTGTGTGTGTGTGTGTGTGTGTGTGTGTGTGTGTGTGTGTGTGTGTGTGTGTGTGTGTGTTTATGTGTGTGTTTATGTGTATGTATCGGTCGATCTATCTGTATAATCATTGATCTATTTATCTATTTCTATTAGCATATGTGTCTGTGTTTGCCTGTCTATCTATCTATCTATCATTCCACCTATTGTTTAGTGTAATGTCGGTTTTAATTGCATTCCGATAGTACCGGTATATGTTATTATTTCGGCACAACTCTACGGCATCCAAACTGCATATTCTATCATTACCGACCTATTTGATCCTGTCTAGCGGGTTACTCTGATATTAATCGTGAACGTGTACTTAACCTTTAACTGTGTCGGTGGTGTAATTGATTATAAATAATGTTCTGGGTGTGTGACCCGAGTTCGATTCCCGGGAGGATCAAAAACTTTCATTAGTTTGTTCTAGTGCATTGGGGTTTGTAATGGAGGATTAATGTTAAGAACGGGTTGTTGTGTTGTGTTTTGTTGTTGTTGTTGTTGTTGTTGTTGTTGTTGTTGTTGTTGTTGTTGTTGTTGTTGTTGTTGTTGTTGTTGTTGTTGTTGTTGTTGTTGTTGTTGTTGTTTGTTGTTGTTGTTGTTGTTGTTGTTGTTGTTGTTGTTGTTGTTGTTGTTGTTGTTGTTGTTGTTGTTGTTGTTGTTGTTGTTGTTGTTGTTGTTGTTGTTGTTGTTGTTGTTGTTGTTGTTGTTGTTGTTGTTGTTGTTGTTGTTGTTGTTGTTGTTGTTGTTGTTGGTTGTTGTTGTTGTTCTTGTTGTTGTTGTTGTTGTTGTTGTTGTTGTTGTTGTTGTAAATTTGTTTTGCCTTTGCCATTTTCGAGCAATATATTTTAGTTTGTCCCCTAGGTTAACAAAATCGCCTTGCAAGACTTCCTTGAAACGGATAATGCACTCCCAGATCCCTTTCAAGATAATTTGTAGATTTATCGATAGAAAACTGTGTTATAAATGTGGATGATATAGTAGGGGTTGGTGTAATAATCTCTCTCTCTCTCTCTCTCTCTCTCTCTCTCTCTCTCTCTCTCTCTCTCTCTCTCTCGCTCGCGCTCTGAACCAAAAAAAAAAAAAAAAAAAAGATCGGACACAAGGCGCAAAAAATCGTTCACGTCTATTTTTATCGCCGATCAAATTATCGCATGAAACCGGGAAACGAGGAAACTGTCGGCTATTTTTACGCTATTACAATCACGAGTTTTATCCGAGGTGTTATTAGCGTATTTCGGATATTACGCACGAATGCAAATTGAGCCGTGTTTTTAATTGGTCACTTTACATGCATATTCTTAGTTATTAAGTAATTATGTACGGGATATATATATATATATATATATATATATATATATATATATATATATATATATATATACTGTATATATATATATATTAGTTTGTGTGTATAATTCTAATTTGGGTATTTACAAAAGCAAATTTCAATTTTGTTTGTTAATGTATAGTTTGTAGACAGCTGGAATGTTATTCATAGAATATGGAGTTAACAAAGAATGCAGTTCTAATAGTCATCTACACACAACACTATTGTGTTTCGCAGAATCAAGTATGGACGTGAATGACTGAAATAATGGTATGATATTAGTTGCACGCACAGTGAAAATTATTATGTGTATGCGGTGTGTGTACGCTGAGCTATGTGTGTACACTGATCTATGTGTGTACACTGATCTGTGTGTGTACACTGATCTATGTGTGTAGACTGATCTGTGTGTGTACACTGAGCTATGTGTGTACACTGATCTATGCGTGTACACTGATCTATGTGTGTACACTGATCTATGTGTGTACACTGATCTATGTGTGTACAAATAATATTATACGACCGTAAATTACCAGCTCGATACATTACTACGAATTTTAAACATATATTTTGTTTTGCATTACGATACTGAGACGGTAAATAGTTGTTGTTGTTGTTGTTGTTGTTGTTCCCCAAGCTGCCTGGCCGAACAACCCCAAGGCCCCGAGCAAGGCAAAGGCCATAACCTAGCGCCCCCACAGAACTCTCCCTGCCGACCAAAATATAGACTGGGTAACCGAAGCCACTCCATGGCGGGGAGCTGAGGAGGGTGCGGAAACGCCCGGCAAACCAAAGCCCCACCCAGGGCCCTGTGCCCCTCAGCAATTATGAAGAGAAAGTTGAGGGGCAAAGGAAAAATGTGACGCTTTGGCTTCCAATCTTGGTAAATTGGGAGGTCAATCCACGGAAGAGACGCCGTCACCGGAGATCTAGAAAATATATAAGTAAAAGGAACAGTCAGAGTAAGCTATGGGTATGGCAGAGATCGCTCAGTTCTCACTCTGATAGACCAGCCCATCACCACATGACTAGAACCCAATCCTCTCAGCATCAGCTAGGAAAGGCCCTAGAAAGCCGCCTTTGGCAGGGGGATAGCACACCTATTTCAACCCCTTTCGGGGTTGGGCACCCGCCTACGGTAAATAGTTATTATCATCGACGTTTATTAATCTTGTGACCGTTCAATAAGTTAGCAATAATACTGCAATACCCTGTTCATTATAGGTAGGACAGAGACATCCTGATACGTAACTTCTGTAGCTCAAGAAGTGCTAGAGCTAATGGGCTAGAGTAAATGTTCACAACTGTTCTCTGGCTGACTCTTCCCAAATGGTAGAACAATGAGCTAAATTACCGTAGTCGTTGTATAGTTACAGAAGTTAGTCGAGATTCTTTGGCCTAATTATTATAAATAGGGTACAGTCCAGCGAACTACATTTTAAGGCGAGATATCCACTTGAGGGATTTTTTTCTGGACCCCTTTCTCCCTCATGTTTAGCCCCATTGCTTTTGAAAGTTTACGACGTTCGCCCCATTAGTTGGAATATTTTAAGAATTTTCGCCCCATTTCTGTCAATTTTAAGACCTTTCGTTCCATTTAGGTGTCGATTTTTTCCAGGCGAGCGATAGCGAGCCTGTAATTTAAGAGGAATCGGCCTTCGGCCAGCACATTTTTCTACCGAAACATGTACTCATTTATCTCGAAAGGGGGTCTAGGGGGTGTAATTTTAAGATTGATGGAGGTCTAGGGAACAAACTAAATACCTCCCCTTCAGTTTACTTTGAGAATTATGTCTATGCAATATTGAACACATTAAGATTCTCATTATGCATCAAGTGTGTTTTATAGTGAATATCCAATTGGTAAAGCTCTCTATTTGTTCAAATGAATAATGCTTACGCTATGTATCAAAACAAGAGGAAACAATGAAAAGTGAGGGAACAAGAAAAGAAATAAAATAGAAAAAATGAGGATTGGGCCTGAGTAAATAGATAGATAGATAGATAGATAGATAGATAGATAGATGTATCAGCTATGTTATCGCCGATGATATATTATTAACGCAAGGATTTTTTTTTTTTTTTTTTTATTATTTTTAACATCGTCCTTAACACCAATTACTCCCAACTGAAATTAACGGGGGTGACCTGCTTTTTGTTATTTCTGTCCGTTTCTCTCTTTCTCTGGCTTGTATCCATTTGGCCCCATTCAGCCTACCGTTTTAAGACGTTTATCCCCATCCAGGTGTAAATTTTTTACTGGTGAGCGGTAGCGAGCCAGCATATTTTTTAGTTTTGTTTGACAGCAGGCTAAATTTGTACATTTTTCGATAGAAAAATTTCTCCGGCGAAGCCGGATTTCTTCATATAATGCTGGCTCGCTATCGCTCGCCAGGAAGAAATCGACATCTAGATGGGGATAAACGTCTTAAAACAGTTGGCTGAATGGGGCCGAATGGATACAAGCCAGAGAAAGAGAGAAAAGGACAGAAATGACAAAAAGCAGGTCACCCCCCTTAAAGCATGATGATTACAGAGATGTGTATACTGTATGTGGTTATTACAGAGATGTGTGTACTGTATGTGGTTGAATTCATATATCTATAATAATACACACAATTCCGTTTCCTCGCTAGACCTTCATCAAGCTTAAGGGGAGGTATTTAGTTTGTTCCCTACGTTTTCATCAAGCTTAAAATTACACCCCGTAGACCCCCTTTCAAGATAAATTTGTACATTTTTCGGTAGAAAAAATTCCCGGCCGGAGGCCGGTTGCTCTTAAATTATAGGCTCGCTATCGCTCGCCAGGAAAAAATCGACACCTTAATGGCACGAAAGGTCTTAAAATTGACAGAAATGGGGCAAAATGTCTTAAAATGTCAAAACTACTAGGGCGAACGTCTTAAAATCTCAAAAGCAATGGGGCTAAACATGAGGGAGAAAGGAGTCCAGAAAAAAAGCCTTCAAGTGGAAATCTCCCCTTAAGAAAAAACACCCCCTAGAACTCCTTTCAAGATAAATTTGTACATTTTCATATCATATCCAATC
>CM064577.1:15663703-15818703 GCA_032716605.1 Paralithodes platypus | reverse complement strand
GGTGTTTCGCCCCTTCCTTCCTCCCCCATGTGCTAGAGCTCTTCTGAACTAGAGTCTCGTGAAATATCTTGGAACTCCTACTAAACCGTTTCTCTTGACTCCACCTCTCTCTCTCTCTCTCTCTCTCTCTCTCTCTCTCTCTCTCTCTCTCTCTCTCTCTCTCTCTCTCTCTCTCTCTCTCTCGTCCTCGGTTATTTCACGTGTAACCCTTTCTCCGACAATTTGGCAGTTTATTCTGGCTATCATTAAACGATTTCGTTAAGCAAAGGAGGGACCTGCGTAAGTCGAAGGGTTAATTGAGATCGACTTTTACCCATTGATGGCTAGAGGTCCTTCCCAAGCTTCATTAAAATTCAACAAATACCCAAAAGTGTCCTCCCTAGACCTCCATTAAGTCTAAATAACCAAAAGTGTCCTCCCTAGACCTCTATTAAGTCTAAATACCCAAAAGTGTCCTCCCTAGACCTCCATTAAGCTTAAGGGGAGGTTTTTAGTGTGTTTCTCAGACTTCCATCAAGCTTGAAATTACACCCCCTTGACTCCCTTTCAAGATAAATTTGTACATTTTTCGGTAGAAATATTTCCCGGCTGAAAGCCGGTTCCTCTTAAATTACAGGCTCGCTATCGCTCGCCAGGATAAAAATCGACACCTAAATGGTATGAAATGTCTTAAAATTGACAGAAATGGGTTGAAAGTCCTTAAAATCGTCAAAATAATGGGGCGAACGTCTTAAAATTAGAAAAACAATGGGGCTAAGCATGAGGGAGAAAGGGGTCAAGAAAAAAATCCCTCAAGTGGACATTCCCCTTAAACAAATACCCCAAAAGACCCCCCCCCCCCCCCTTGCGAGATTAGTTTGTGTATTTTCCGGTATCAAAATATTCCAGCCAAATGTCGGTTCCTCCTAAAATGCAGGCTGGCTCGTCAGGAAAAACAATCGACACCTAATTGGTACCAAATGTCATAAAATCTTCAAAACTAATGGGGTTAAACATGAGGGAGAAGGGGTCCAGAAACCCCCCCCCCCCCCCTCCCTTAGCCCCTTCAGTACCGGTGTATTTCTTTTCACTGTATTCTGGGTACTATTAGACGATTTTATTCAGTTTAAAAAGGGCCTCCGTCAATTAACAGGCTTCGAACTATCTCACTTAACCCTTTTTACTACCACAGATCCTTCTCACATTGCACAAAATCCTCTAAATATAACCCGAACAAAATTAAAAATACGTCGCCGGTACAGAAGGGGTTACATTTTTTCCTCTTCTTGTTTATCCTTCTATGGCTATGCTAAGGTGTTTATTTGTTTTGTTTACGGCGACAAAGTTAAATTTTGTTTTCCTTTTCTGGGTGTATTCGTTCTGCTCTCTCTTTCTCTCTCACATAATAATTTTCTCTTCCTCACTATTCCTCGATTCTCTCCCCTCCCTTACCTTCTTCCCCCCTCTACCCCCCACTCCTCCTCCCCTTCCTCCTCTCCCTCTCCTCCCCTTCCTCCCCTCCTTCCTCCCCTCCTCTTATATAAGTGACCCCTACTTCATGCCCCCTTGAGTCTAAATTCACCCCCCCTGACAGGATAAAGACGTGTCTGCTTATGACTTGCTATTTACCACCGAGCAATTGACCACTTGCGAGTTTTGGTCTATAAGGAAGCTGGAGCCGTAAACATCAATATTTAGCAGAATTATCAGCAAAGATATGGTCATTATACATTTATATATACATAAAACCAAATTGATCATACTTTTAATCCACCAGAAACTCACATTATTACTGCATTTCTCTTTAATATCGATGTTCACATATACAACTTCCTTATAGAACGAAACTCGCAAGTGGTTAATTCCCAGACCAGAGAATCACACCTAGCAATCTAACCCGGCAATTATTGAACACCCAACACTGAATCGGGCAATATGTAGGGACTTTCCGGATCACCATCGGTAACTAGACTAGCGGTAAAGGATCCCAGACAGCTGGAATAGCGCGAAACTCCAGAAACGGCCCCCATACCGTATTGCCGGATGAAACCCCTCGTGTAAATTCGTTGGTACATTCGAACCTAAAAGGAATAATTACACGGCTGGGCGTATAAGTAGCGGCCACCGTCATCATCCTCTTCACAAGCCTCGTTATTCTTGTCGGGGGCTTTTGTTATACCTGGCTCGTTGCTTCACAAAATCGTCTTCATTAGCTCTATGTTTTACCTACGCTGACAAATTGGGTAAAGGGTTATATCTGGGTCATTGTTTCTTTCTAGACAATATAGTTTAAACAAATATTATCGGGTATTTAAGAAATACGTATAGGCCCCATCATTATGTCATTTTTCTTTTCTTTTCTTTCCTCATAAAAGATAATTCGTATATCTGAAAATCGCAAAAAAAAAAATTACGGTACTCAAGATTTGATTTCTTTCTAGGTAGTTAACATTGTTTCTTGATAAATTAACTGGTTGAGGATTATGACTCGCTTTGGCAGTATTTTCTGGCTACTTTTAGACGATTTTTGCTCAGATTATGAAGGGTATATGGAAGTCAAATGTTTAATTGAGCTAGTCTTTAACCTTCTAATTCCACTGATCCTTCCTAACCGTATAGAATCGTCTAATAATAGCCGTAATAAACAGCCATAACGCGTCATAACCCTCAAGGGGTTAAATACAGTAATACAGTTCCCAATAAAGAGCTAAAATTAATCACTTCTTACTTGCTGCATATCATAATTATCTACCCACCAAATTTCGTAGAAAACGGTTCATAACTTTTTGGGATATCTTGTTAACAGACAAATGGAGAGACAGACGTAAGCACAATCATAACCTCCTCCAAGTTCGTTGGCGTAGGTAATTAAGCAACACTCTCTTAGAAAATGGGTGTTATGTTAATTCCTTAAGGCCCATCTCCCCCTTAACTGTAGAACCCCCACCATTAATTTTCCTCTTTATTGCCAGTAGAAAAGGCCAGGTGGAAGAGAAAGCAAAGCCTGCTTTAAGCCTCTTAGTTTATCAGGCTTGGGAGGCTGCCTTTGTGAGCAGCATCGGGGGGCCTTCTAGAGCCTGTTTTTCGCTGTTGCATTTTAAGTGTTCTTATCCAAGCTTAAATGTAGAGCCTATTGTTGAGGGTATTGTTGAGGGTATTGTTGAGGGTATTGTTGAGGGTATTGTTGAGGGTACTGTTGAGGGTATTGTTGAGGGTGTTGTTGAGGGTATTGTTGAGGGTATTGTTGAGGGTATTGTTGAGGGTATTGTTGAGGGTATTGTTGAGGGTATTGTTGAGGGTACTGTTGAGGGTACTGTTGAGGGTATTGTTGAGGGTATTGTTGAGGGTGTTGTTGAGGGTATTGTTGAGGGTATTGTTGAGGGTATTGTTGAGGGTATTGTTGAGGGTACTGTTGAGGGTACTGTTGAGGGTACTGTTGAGGGTACTGTTGAGGGTATTGTTGAGGGTATTGTTGAGGGTATTGTTGAGGGTATTGTTGAGGGTATTGTTGAGGGTATTGTTGAGGGTATTGTTGAGGGTATTGTATTGTTGAGGGTATTGTATTGTTGAGGGTATTGTTGAGGGTATTTGGTAATTTGAATTTGTACTTTTGTGTGTATATTGTGCATTCTTATCTTGGCTCGATTGTAGTGTGTATTGTTGAGTATTTTGGTAACTTGTATTTTGCTTTGTATGTTGTGTTCTCCTCCAGGCTCGATTGTGGTGTCTGTTGTTAAGTATTTTGCTAACCTCAATTTGTACTTTTTTTGTATATTGTGTCAAGTTCGATTATAGTGTTTATTGTTGAGTATTTTGGTATTCTGAATGTGTCTTTTGTGTTTGTATGTTGTGTTCTCATCCAGCCTTAAATGTAGTGTCTATTTTTGGGGTATTTTGGTAACCTTGATTTTTATTGTGTGTGTTTCGTGTTCTCATCCAAGCTTAAGGGGAGGTTTTTAGTGTGTTTCCTAGACTTCCATCAATCTTGAAATTACACCCCCTTGATCCCCTTCCAAGATAAATTTGTACATTTTTCGGTAGAAAAATGTCCCGGCCGAAGGCCGGTTCTTCTTAAATTACAGGCTCGCTATCGCTCGCCAGGAAAAAATCGACACCTAAATGGCACGAAAGGTCTTAAAAGTGACATAAATGGGTCGAAAGTTCTTAAAATCGTCAAACTAATGGGGCAAACGTCTTAAAATCTCAAAAACAATGGGGCTAAACATGAGGGAGAAGGAAGTTAGAAAAAAAAATCCCCCAAGTGGAAACCTCCCCTTAATCGTAGTTTCTATTTTGGGGTATTTTTTTTGCTCTCACCTTATTTTGTATTTTGTGCGTGTATTGTGTTTGACTGCAGGCTTAAATGAAGGGCTTATTTTGGGGTATTTTTGGTAACCTTGATATGTGTTTTGTGTATATCTTTATGGTCTATGCGGTTGTTGGACCTTACCATTCATTTGCAAGTGCTTTAATCCTTAATGACTCATAATATATATATATATATATATATATATATATATATATATATATATATATATATATATATATATATATATATATTATATATATATATATATATATATATATATATATATATATATATATATATATATATACGGATATATATATATATATATATATATATATATATATATATATATACCGGTATATATATATATATATATATATATATATATATGGCTTTTCTCCTTTCATATCCAAGTCTCTCCTCTTCCGTTATTCATTTTCACGGTCCCCACCCTATTTCCTACGCTCATGTCTTTTTCCCTTTAGCATCTTAGGATGAATTTTCCGCAGGCCCGGGCGGTTCATTCCTGCAAGCATTTTCTTCGCCCGGTCTTTGATGCCTTTCACAGCTCTCCTCTTTTCAATCCGGCCCGCTTTTTTTTTACCCGCATCACGAACCGGCGAGACGAAGCGGCGGCACGAAGCTGTGAGGCAGAGAAGCGAAACAGCGAAGCGAAGTTGGTACACGAAGAAGCGAAACGGAACGACGAAACGAAGATGTGAGATGAAAAAAAGAAACTAAGAACATAAGAAAACGGGATTCTGCAGAAAGTTGATTGGCCCACACAAGGCAGATCTCTCTGAAGTTGTGAGATGAAGAAGCGAAGCTAAGCAACGAAACGAAGCAGTTTTACGAAGAATGGAAACGAAACTACGAAATATAACCAAGACGAAGAAGCAAAGCGAAATATCGTAACGATTTTGTGGGACAAAGAAACGAAGCAAAACGACGAAACGAATTTGTGGGACGAAGAAACAAAACTAAGCAACGAAACTATGCGGCAATACAAAGCGACGAAACGCATTGTGTTACCACGGTCATTTAATTTCTACTCTCGTTTTCTATTGAGGATAAGTTTCATCAGGGTAAGCAAATAGATTACATACGGCCTCCTCTCTCTCTCTCTCTCTCTCTCTCTCTCTCTCTCTCTCTCTCTCTCTCTCTCTCTCTATCTATCTATTTATCTATCTATCTATCTCTCTATCTCTCTCCTCTCTCTCTCTACAACCTCTCATATTTTACCCTTTCTATTCGCTCAAAAGGGGTCTGGAGTTCTCGAAAAGGGGCTCCAGTCTTGACGCTATTCTTGACTTACAGTGTGCTGGCTTAATAATCCAGAAGAGTTGATAGCCTCTGAAGTCCTATTTTAAATAACTAACCATTTTTCTCTCTCTCTCTCTCTCTTATATATTTCGTCATCTCACCGACCTCTCATTCTTTACCCTACCCTCTCTCTCTCTCTCTCTCTCTCATCTTGAATTCCGCATACTGACGACTTCATTCGTGTTTAATTTGTTTCTTCTATTTTCCTTGTGTCCGTTCTCTTTCTGTCCCTGCTCTCAGACCTCTAATTTGTGTTTGCTTGTGTGTGTGTGTGTTGTGTGTGTGTGTGTGTGTGTGTGTGTGTGTGTGTGTTTGCTTGCTTGTGTGTGTTGTGTGTGTGTGTTTCGTCGTCGTCATATCATCTTTCATTTCCCTACCTTCTTAATTTAGTTCTATGTCCGTCACACACACACACACACACACACACACACACATACACACACACATACACACACACATAAATTGTGAAATGTGTATTTTCAGCTCATCAGGCTGCCATTCTTTAATAAACCGTTTATTAGTATTAGTATTAGTTTTTTATTATTACACACACACACACACACACACACACTACCGAGGATTAACCTCCCATTGTAGTACCTGCACCCTCTTTACCTGACCTTACCAAAACAGTTTCTGTATGTATGTATGTTTGTGTGCATACGTGAGCGTTTGTGTATACGGACATGTGCACACTTACTGCATGTTCTTATGTTCCTATATATGTATGTATATGTATGTGCGCACGTACGTGTATATACGTATGTTCTGTATATGAGTAAGTAAATAAATGTGTATATGTACTGTATATCACTTACTCTCATGGTTATTTTATGATAATTTGTATTCTGCACATGCATCATTATTGTATTTATTTATTTTGTTTGTAAACTAAGCTTACCATCCTCATATCTGTACATCTCATGTTCATCCACTAAATTGTAAAATGTGTATTTTCAGCTCATGAGGCTGCCATTCTTTAATAAACCGTTTATTATTATTATTATTATTATTATTACACACACACACACACACTCACCATATATATATATATCCATTCATACCTATTCATCACCACTTCTCTTGCCTTCTCTTCCGTCATATCTCTATCTTCCAACGCTGTTTTCACACCATCTCTCCATCTCCTCTCAATCTATTTCCCCTTGTTTATGAGTCATTTACTTCCATATAACTCCATAATTAGAAGTAGGCGAGGTCCACAAATGTTTATAATTATACATACACGATTGAAAACTCTATGTAGTTTTTCGTCAATGAAAGCCAAATAAACATAGATGAAATTAGGATGACAAACAAGCGAAATACACCAACAAATTCACAAGCTGTATCTAGTTAGGTGCCAGAAGTTAGCCCAAGCAAAACTTCCTCGTATAAAGTTGTTAATGCCTCGCTCCAAACTTTACCAGTGGAGTGAACAGATTAGCATGAAAATAATGCCCTTCGCTTGCCATTTCTCCGGCTTCATGGTTTAATTAAACAGTTTATTCGATCTTTTGCTTGGCGAGGTGTCAATGTGTGTCTGTCACCCATTTTATAATTGTTGGTATGATTTGTTGGTGTTGTTGTTGTGGTTGTTTGTGTTGTTGTGGTGTTATTGTTGTTGTTGTTGTTGTTGTTGTTGTTGTTTTTCCCCAAGCTGCCTGGCCGAACAGCCCCAAGGCCCTGAGCAAGGCCATAATCGAGCGCCCCCACAGAACCCTCCCTGCCGACCACAATAAAGCCTGGGTGACCGAAGCCACTCCATGGCGGGGAGCTGAGGAGGGTGCGGAAACGCCCAGGAACCAAAGCCCCACCCAGGGCCCTGTGCCCCTCAGCAATTATGAAGAGAAAGTTGAGGGGCAAAGGAAAGATGTGACGCTTTGGCTTCCAATCTTGGTAGATTAGGAGGTCAATCCACGCAAGAGACGCAGTCACTTGAGATCTAGAAAATATATAAGTAAAAGGAACAGTCAGAGTAAGCTATGGGCTTATTGTTGTTGTTGTGGTTGTTTGTGTTGTTGTTGTTGTTGTGGTGGTGTTATTGTTGTTGTTGTTGTTGTGGTTGTTATTGTGATTCGTTGTTGTTGTTGTTGTTGTTGTTGTTGTGATTCGTTGTTGTTGTTGTTGTGGTTGTGGTGTTATTGTTGTTGTTGTTGTTGTGGTTGTTATTGTGATTCGTTGTTGTTGTTGTTGTTGTTGTTGTGATTCGTTGTTGTTGTTGTTGTTGTTGTGGTTGTGGTGTTATTGTTGTTGTTTGTGTTGTTGTTGTTGAATTAATTAACGCGTTACAGATGCGTATGCTATGAACTAATAAGGCATGAACTCTCAGTCTTTCTATGATGTAATACTGTCTGACAGATGTAGAATAAGTGTGCAATGTAGACACATATTGGACAGAAGCTGCACAAATATGTCATGTTACACCTTCTCTTACGTATGTTTTGCTCTGCGATGTAATAATGTCTGTCAGATGTTCAATAATTGCGCAGCTCTAGGATATTATTTGAAAGATGTATCCTGCATTATTAAAGCGAGTATAAAGGGAGTTCAAAGGAAATCAAACAACAACAGGTCCAGCGACCCCTCAAGGCTGCTTGCCCTCCAAAACACTGATGGTCAAGTGTCCAAACGGTAGTTTAGAGTGGGTAAGGGAAAAATGGAAAGGGAAGTCTGCCCTGGGACAAATGTCCGTGGCAGGATTAAGAGATGTTAGTAGTGGACAGTTGTTTGTAATATAATATAGTAATTGATATATGTCATTAACCCCTTCAGCACCATGACACCTCTTTATCTTTGACTCTGGCTAAAATTAAATTATTGTATACAGTTTAAGAACGACCTGTTTTATTCAGAGGGTTTATTGAGCTCGTATTTACCCCTATCAGTCCCAGAGCTAGAACATAAGCTGAAGAAAATCGTCTAATGGTAACCAGAATACGATGACAATTACATCCTATAGTCCGTTCATTCTAGATTGGGCAGATATCGTAACATCTAACCTCTGTAACTCAAAAAGGGCTAGAGCAAATGAACCGTCAATTTGTATACTTATTCCCTGGCCAAGTCTTCCTATTTGGTAGAAATATTATCTCGATTACTCTAGTCGTTTTTGAGTTATGAGGGGTTATAGGTTACGATTTCTGCCCAACCTAGAATGAACTGACTATAGTGTTGAAGGGGTTAAACTATTACAAAGAACCCTATTTTTTTTTCCTTAGGACGGTCAATTGATATGTCTTCATCTCCATTATGGTGTGAAATGCGTGATATTAAAGCTTGGCGTTGATATGAAGTACAAAGAAAATATGTTTGTACGTATCCGCTAAGTATCCAGACTCAAGAATTACGTCTTCACCCTTACTTTAACTATTGCCTGTTCTATCCACTTCTACTTTAACTATTGCCTGTTCTATCCACTTCTACTTTAACTATTGCCTGTTCTATCCACTTCTACTTTAACTATTGCCTGTTCTATCCACTTCTACTTTAACTATTGCCTGTTCTATCCACTTCTACTTTAACTATTGCCTGTTCTATCCACTTCTACTTTAACTATTGCCTGTTCTATCCACTTCTACTTTAACTATTGCCTGTTCTATCCACTTCTACTTTAACTATTGCCTGTTCTATCCACTTCTACTTTAACTATTGCCTGTTCTATCCACTTCTACTTTAACTATTGCCTGTTCTATCCACTTCTACTTTAACTATTGCCTGTTCTATCCACTTCTACCTTAACTATTGCCTGTTCTATCCACTTCTACTTTAACTATTGCCTGTTCTATCCACTTCTACTTTAACTATTGCCTGTGCTATCCACTTCTACTTTAACTATTGCCTGTTCTATCCACTTCTACTTTAACTATTGCCTGTGCTATCCACTTCTACTCAAAGGTCATATCTAACCAAACACTACAGAGACATAGAGCGAGCATTTACCAGAGATTATCTGTCTCTATTATTTTTATCACTCCACCCTTTCTCTCTCTCTTTCTGTTTCTCTCTCTCTCTCTCTCTCTGTCTCTCTCTCTCTGTTTCACTCTCTCTCTCTCTCTCTTTCTGTTTCTCTCTGTCTTTGTCTCTCTCTCTCGCTCTCTCTCTCTCTCTCTCTCTCTCTCTCTCTCTCTCTCTCTCTCTTTCTCTCTCTTTCTGTCTCTCTCTCTCTCTCTCTCTCTCTCTCTCTCTCTCTCCCTCTCTCTCTCTCTCTCTCTCTCTCTCTCTCTCTCTCTCTCTCTCTCTCTCGCTCTCTCTCTCTCTCTCTGTATATACACTCCTTCATCACCGCTTTTTCACTGTCTCATTTGGCATTTCCTTCCAATTTCTCTGCGTGTCTGTCTCTCTGTTTTCATTTCCACCATCCCTTGCTTTCATCTATGTTTTCTTGCAACCCACTTCTGTTTTCGTTCAGTCATTCCGATTGGTATATGTTAATACTGTGTCTGTCTCTGTCTTTCGTCCACTCTTGCATATAAATTCGCTGGCTATATTGAAAGTTATATACCTTTCTATCCATATTATCCTATATACCTTTATAAGTGTATATTCGAGTCCTTGGAGTGCCGCATGTATTTGTTGATTTCATTAATTGAGCTTAGAAGTGGGTTGGTGAACAATATGAATTATGGACACTTTAATTACCCATATACATTTTACAGTGCAATACAATCACTCACACTAATCGCTGTTCATCTAGACTTCACTTTTTGCCCACACATCTTGTCTCTTCTTTATCGCTTTATATCTCTGGTTTCTTTCATCAATCGTTTGTTGTTGTTGTTGCTGTTCCCCAGGCTGCCTGGCCGAACAGCCCCAAGGCCCCGAACAAGGCCAAGGCCATAACCAAGCGCCCCCACAGAACTCTCCCTGCCTACCACAATAAAGCCTGGGTGACCGAAGCCACTCCATGGCGGGGAGCTGAGGAGGGTGCGGAAACGCCCAGGAAGCCAAAGCCCCACCCAGGGCCCTGTGTCCCTCAGCAAAGGAAAAAAATGTGACGCTTTGGCTTCCAATCTGCCAGCCTCTAGGTTGGCTGATTGGGAGCTCAATCCACGGAAGAGACGCAGTCACTTGAGATCTAGAAAATATATAAGTTAAGGGCAGGTTTTTAGTTGATTCCCTAGACTTCCATCAAGCTTAAAATTACTCCCCCTTGACCCCCTTTCAAGATAAATTTGTAAATTTTTCGGTAGAAAAATTTCCCGGCCGAAGGCCGGTTCCCCTTAAATTACAGGCTCGCTATCGCTCGCCAGGAAAAAATCGACACCTAAATGGCACGAATGGTCTTAAAATTGACAGAAATGGGGCGAGGGTTTTTAAAATCGCCAAACTAATGGGGCAAGCGTCTTTAAATCTCACAAGCAATGGGGCTAAACATGAGGGAGAAAGAGGTTCAGAAAAAAATCCTCCAGGTGGAAATCTCCCCTTAAAAGAACAGTCAGAGTAAGCTACGGGTATGTCAGAGATCATTCAGCTCTCACTCTGATAGACCAGCCCATCACCATCATCAATGGTTCCTGCGCGTGTCGTTTTTTGGTTCCTTCTATTATTAACTCTCTTCTCATATGCTCTCATCTCTCCCTTTTGCCTGTTCTTGTCCTATTCTTCTTATCTATGTCTATGTCTGGTCTTTCTCATAAGTGGTTTGCTATCGTCTTCTTCCATTTCGCCCTTATTATTGGTATTATTCGCTCTCTTCTGTCATTCCCTTTCATCTCTCCCTCTCTCTCGCCTCCTATCTCTCCTTTCCATCCCCTGTTGTTTATCTCTTTCTATGGCTGGTCTCTCTCATTCGTGGTTTGCTATCGTCTTCTTCCATTTCTCACTTAATAGTTGTATATTATCCCTCTTCCGCTATTCCCTTTCATCTCTCCCTCTCTCTCTCTCGCATCTTATCTCTTCTTTCCATCCCCTGTTGTTTATCTCTTTCTATGGCTGGTGTCTCTCTCATTCGTGGGTTTCTTTCGTCTCCCCTCACATATACCTTTAACCCCTTCTGTACCGGCGACGTCTTTTTCATTTTCTTGTACCTACACTTAGACGATTTTGAGCAGTTTAAGAAGGATTTGTGGTGGTAAAAAAAAGGTTAAGTGAGATAGTTCGAAGCCTGTTAATTGCTGATGGCCATAAACTGAATAACATCGTCTTATAGTAGCCAGAATGAAGCTAAAAAGACGTCACCGGTACAGAAGGGGTTATAACCTTTTGGCTCGTCCTCGTTTTCTTTGGCTTTCATCTTCTCTCTCGCGTATTTCCTCGTATTTCCTCGTATTTCCTCGTATTTCCTCGTATTTCCTCGTATTTCCTCGTATTTCCTCGTATTTCTGCGTTATCCTATTTCATCTTTCCGTTCCCGTTCGCTTCATCCCTGTTCCTCTTTGTTAGTTTAGCTTTGTGTGTTTACTCTGTTAGTTTAGCTTTGTGTGTTTACTTTGTTAGTTTAGCTTTGTGTGTTTACTTTGTTAGTTTAGCTTTGTGTGTTTACTTTGTTAGTTTAGCTTTGTGTGTTTACTTTGTTAGTTTAGCTTTGTGTGTTTACTTTGTTAGTTTAGCTTTGTGTGTTTACTCTGTTAGTTTAGCTTTGTGTGTTTACTTTGTTAGTTTAGCTTTGTGTGTTTACTTTGTTAGTTTAGCTTTGTGTGTTTACTTTGTTAGTTTAGCTTTGTGTGTTTACTTTGTTAGTTTAGCTTTGTGTGTTTACTTTGTTAGTTTAGCTTTGTGTGTTTACTCTGTTAGTTTAGCTTTGTGTGTTTACTCTGTTAGTTTAGCTTTGTGTGTTTACTCTGTTAGTTTAGCTTTGTGTGTTTACTCTGTTAGTTTAGCTTTGTGTGTTTACTCTGTTAGTTTAGCTTTGTGTGTTTACTTTGTTAGTTTAGCTTTGTGTGTTTACTCTGTTAGTTTAGCTTTGTGTGTTTACTCTGTTAGTTTAGCTTTGTGTGTTTACTTTGTTAGTTTAGCTTTGTGTGTTTACTCTGTTAGTTTAGCTTTGTGTGTTTACTCTGTTAGTTTAGCTTTGTGTGTTTACTTTGTTAGTTTAGCTTTGTGTGTTTACTTTGTTAGTTTAGCTTTGTGTGTTTACTTTGTTAGTTTAGCTGTGTGTGTTTACTCTGTTAGTTTAGCTTTGTGTGTTTACTCTGTTAGTTTAGCTTTGTGTGTTTACTCTGTTAGTTTAGCTTTGTGTGTATACTCTGTTAGTTTAGCTTTGTGTGTATACTCTGTTAGTTTAGCTTTGTGTGTTTACTCTGTTAGTTTAGCTTTGTGTGTTTACTCTGTTAGTTTAGCTTTGTGTGTTTACTCTGTTAGTTTAGCTTTGTGTATTTACTTTGTTAGTTTTTTGTGTTTACTCTGTTAGTTTAGCTTTGTGTGTTTACTCTGTTAGTTTAGCTTTGTGTGTTTACTCTGTTAGTTTAGCTTTGTGTGTTTACTTTGTTAGTTTAGCTTTGTGTGTATACTGTTAGTTTAGCTTTGTGTGTTTACTCTGTTAGTTTAGCTTTGTGTGTTTACTTTGTTAGTTTAGCTTTGTGTGTTTACTTTGTTAGTTTAGCTTTGTGTGTTTACTTTGTTAGTTTAGCTGTGTGTGTTTACTCTGTTAGTTTAGCTTTGTGTGTATACTGTTAGTTTAGCTTTGTGTGTTTACTCTGTTAGTTTAGCTTTGTGTGTTTACTCTGTTAGTTTAGCTTTGTGTGTTTACTTTGTTAGTTTAGCTTTGTGTGTTTACTCTGTTAGTTTAGCTTTGTGTGTTTACTTTGTTACTTTAGCTTTGTGTGTTTACTTTGTTAGTTTAGCTTTGTGTGTTTACTTTCCTCTCTTGACTTTCCGCTTTATAATGTATGTAATTACTATTATGGCAATACATTAAGGGGAGATATCGACTTGAGGGATTTTTTCTGGACCCCTTTCTCCCTCATGTTTAGCCCCATTGCTTTTGAGATTTTAAGACAGTCGCCCCATTAGTTTGGCGATTTTAAGAACTTTCGCCCCATTTCCGTCAATTTTAAGACCTTTCGTGCAATTTAGGTGTCGATGTTATCCTGGCGAGCGATAGCGAGCCTGTAATTTAAGAGGAACCGGCTTTCAGCCGGGACATTTGTCTACCGAAAAATGTACAAATTTATCTTGAAAGGGGCTCAAGGGGGTGTAATCTTAAGCTTGATGGATATCTAGGGACCAAACTAAAAACCTCCCCTTAACTTACTTTATTTTCTAGCTCCCCCCCCCCCCCTCCCCTTTCCCTTACTTAAGGGGAGGTTTCCACTCGAGGGATTTTTTTTCGAACTTCCTTGTACCTCATGTTTAGCCCCAATGCGTTTGAGATTTTAAGACGTTTGCCCCATTAGTTTGTCGATTTTAAGAACTTTCGCCCCATTTCTGTCAACTTTTAGACATTTCGTACCATTTAGGCGTCGATGTTTTTCCTGGCGAGCGATAACGAGCCTGTAATGTAAGAGGAAGCGGCCTTCGGCCGGGACATTTTTCTACCGAAAAATTTACAAATTTGTCTTGAAGGGGGTCAAGGGAGTGTAATTTTTAAGCTTGATGGAGGTTTAGGGTACAAACTAGATACCTCGCCTTAATCTCGCTAGGTATGTGGTCATCTTTTTATATTCCCCTCTCCCTGTCTTTCGCTCTTATTTTCTCTCTATTCTCGTTCTGTTTCTGTTTCTGTTTTTCCACATTGATGTTTTTATTTTCTCTCTCCTCATTTCATTCGATCTCTCCATTTTTGGCCTCTCACACCAGGGCCCTCGTTCGGATCCTCTTACATAAATTAATTCAAAATTTCTTACAAATAATTTTTACATCTCGCTTCTCGTTTTACTTAAGGGGAGTGACCTGCTTTTTGTTATTTCTGTCCTTTTCTCTCTTTCTCTGGCTTGTATCCATTCGGCCCCATTCAGCCGACTATTTTAAGACGTTTATCCCCATCTAGGTGTCGATTTCTTCCTGGCGGGCGATAGCGAGCCAGCAATATATGAAGAAATCCGGCTTCGCCGGAGACATTTTTCTATCGAAAAATATACAAATTTAGCCTGCTGTCAAACAAAAATAAAAAATATGCTGGCTCGCTACCGCTCACCAGTAAAAAATTGGCACCTGGATGGGGATAAACGTCTTAAAACAGTAGGCTGAATGGGGCCAAATGGATACAAGCCAGAGAAAGATAGAAAAGGAGAGAACAAAAACAGGTCACCCTCCCTTAATTTCAGGTTTCAGCTAGTCTTGTATTACACTCTTCTTCTTCTTACTTGTGTCTAACTTATTTTTGTTATTGATCTGTTAACCCTTTCAGCACCAGGACGTCTTTTAACTCTTTCAGCACCAGGACGTCTTTTAACCCTTTCAGCACCAGGACTTCTTTTTACCCTTACAGCACCAGGACGTCTTTTTACCCTTTCAGCACCAGGACGTCTTTTTACCCTTTCAGCACCAGGACGTCTTTTAACCCTTTCAGCACCAGGACGTCTTTTTACCCTTTCAGCACCAGGACGTCTTTTTACCCTTTCAGCACCAGGACGTATTTTAACCCTTTCAGCACCAGGACGTCATTTAATCCCTTTCAGCACCAGGACGTCATTTAATCCCTTTCAGCACCAGGACGTCATTTAATCCCTTTCAGCACCAGGACGTCTTTTTACCCTTTCAGCACCAGGACGTATGTTAACCCTTTCAGCACCAGGACGTCTTTTAACCCTTTCAGCACCAGGACGTCTTTTTACCCTTTTCAGCACCAGGACGTCTTTTAACCCTTTCAGCACCAGGACGTCTTTTAACCCTTTCAGCACCAGGACGTCTTTTTACCCTTTCAGCACCAGGACGTCTTTTTACCCTTTCAGCACCAGGACGTATTTTAACCCTTTCAACACCAGGACGTATTTTAACCCTTTCAGCACCAGGACGTCTTTTAACCCTTTCAGCACCAGGACGTCTTTTTACCTTAAGTGCTGGCTAAAATTTCACTAGTGTATTCAGTTTAAGAAGGACCCTTGTTGTTAAGAGGTTTTAGTGAGAGCGTATTCACCCGTTTGAGTCGAAGAGGCGTATTATAAACTAAACAAAATCGTCTAATGGTAACCAGAAAATTATGATAATTACGTAATGGTGAGGAAGGGGTTAAGGGGAGATTTCCACTTGAGGGATTTTTTTCTGGACCCCTTTCTCCCTCATGTTTAGCCCCATTGCTTTTGAGATTTTAAGACGTTCGCCCTAGTAGTTTAGACATTTTAAGACATTTTGCCCCATTGCTGTCAATTTTAAGACCTTTCGTGCCATTAAGGTGTCGATTTTTTCCTGGCGAGCGATAGCGAGCCTGTAATTTAAGAGCAACCGGCCTCCGGCCGGGAAATTTTTCTACCGAAAAATGTACAAATTTATCTTGAAAGGGGGTCTAGGGGGTGTAATTTTAAGCTTGATGGAAACGTAGGGAACAAACTAAATACCTGCCCTTAAGTGAGAGGGTTCGAAGCCTGTTAATTGCTGGAGGCACTTTTAAAACTTGATAAAATCGTCTTATAATAGCCAGAGTAAAGTTAAAAGGACGGCACCGGTACTGAAGGGGTTAAGTAGAAGTATTATAACAGAGGGTGGATGCGACTCGTTAGCCTTGGTCGGCAACTCATCTAGGGGAGACAACCTTATACAAATCCGGGTGGATGGGACTCGTCAGCCTTGGTTGGCAACCTGTCTAGGGGAGTAAACCTGATACAAATCCGTACTGTTTACCTAAGGGTAAGGCAGGTTAGTGGATGGATTAGCCGAACACCACTGTAGAAAAATAGTGCTAACAAGATACACAGAGGGCCTCGGAGTCGGACGGATCCTAAATTGAGTGGTCAATCCTGTAAGTCCTTCACTAAACTGGCTCGGGTTGTCCCTCTCACAGGGAATAGGTCCGCTTGGGGGCATTCTGTGTATGGCCACATGGGGAGTATGGGGAGTAAGGCGTCCGGCAATAGATAGATAGATAGATAGATAGATAGATAGATTATAACAGACTCAGAAAATAGGAAAAGTATTAAGGGGAGGTTTTTAGTTTCTTCCCTAGACTTCCATCAAGCTTAAGATTACACACCCTTGAGCCCCTTTCAAGATAATTTTGTAAATTTTTCGGTAGAAAAATGTCCCGGCTGAAAGCCGGTTCCTCTTAAATTACAGGCTCGCTATCGCTCGCCAGGATAAAATCGATCCCTAAATGGCACGAAAGGTCTTAAAATTGACAGAAATGGGTCGAAAATTCTTAAAATCGTCAAAATAATAGGGCGAACGTCTTAAAACTAGCAAAGCAATGGGGCTAAACATGAGGGAGAAAGGAGTCCAGACAAAAATCCCTCAAGTGGAAATCTTCCCTTAAAACAGCATTATATTATCGTAACCCGAATTCGCTTGCAAGACCTGTATACCCTAAAATATGCCCGATATACCCTAAAATACCCGATATACCCTAAAATATGCCCGATAGCAATATATTGGTCTAAGGCGAATAATATTTGCAGTTATCAGGGCTTCTTACTATGTTAATCTTTCTCTGGAGGGGAGATATCCACTTGAGGGATTGTTTTCTGGACTCCTTTCTCCCTCATATTTAGCCCCATTGTTTTCCTAAAGTTAAGACGTTCGCCCCACTATTTTGACGATTTTAAGAACTTTCAACCCATTTCTGTCAATTTTAAGACCTTTCGTGCCATTTAGGTGTCGATTTTATCCTGGCGAGCGATAGCGAGCCTGTAATTTAAGAGGAACCGGCTTTCAGCCGGGACATTTTTCTACCGAAAAATGTACAAATTTATCTTGAAAGGGGCTCAAGGGGGTGTAATTTTAAGCTTGATGGAGGTCTAGGGAACAAACTAAATACCTCCCCTTAACTCTGCTCGACTCTGCTTCCTCTTCAGTTGCATCTCCTTCTCTCTCCCTTTCTCTTTTCTCTCTCCTATTTTCCATGTTCTTATTCTCCTCTCCTATTGTGTCTTCTATCATTTCCCTCCCTCCCTCCTTCATTTCCCCTCCCTCCCTCCTTCATTCCCTCCCCCTCCCTTCCCCTCCTTCATTCCCTCCCTTCCCCTCCTTCATTTCCCCTCCCTCCCTCCTTCATTTCCCCTCCCTCCCTCCTTCATTTCCCCTCCCTCCCTCCTTCATTTCCCCTCCCTCCCTCCTTCATTTCCCCTCCCTCCCTCCTTCATTTCCCCTCCCTCCCTCCTTCATTTCCCCTCCCTCCCTCCTTCATTTCCCCTCCCTCCCTCCTTCCTTTCCCCTCCCTCCCTCCTTCATTTACCCTCCCTCCCTCCTTCATTTCCCCTCCCTCCCTCCTTCATTTCCCCTCCCTCCCTCCTTCCTTTTCCTTCTCTCCCTCCTTCATTCCCTCCCCTCTCTCCCTCCTTCATTTCCCCTCCCTCCCTCCTTCATTTCCCCTCCCTCCCTCCTTCATTTCCCCTCTCTCCCTCCTTCATTTCCCCTCCCTCCCTCCTTCATTTCCCCTCCCTCCCTCCTTCATTTCCTAGTATTTTATTTACTCTTCTTATAACTTGTTCACATATCTCTCCTTATCTCTTCTATCCTCCGTTTTCCTCCTCCTCTCTTCTCTCATTCCCTTCCCTTCCTCTTCTATCATCCTTCCCTACTTCCTTCATTCCACTATTCACCTCTTCCTCTTGTCTCCCTCCTCTCTGCTCACATCTTTACTCCTCTACCCCTGTTCCTTCCATCTTACTAACTCCCTTTCTTCTCCACTCCTCTCTTCCACCCTTTTCTTCCCTCGTCCACTTCTCTCACTTTTCTTTTATAGTTTCCCCTCCTCTTCTTCACTGCTCTCTTTTCTCTTTTCCTTTCTCTCATTTCCTCATTTATCCTCTTTCCTTATTTGTCCTTCTCCCCTCTCTTTTTCCTCTTTCTTCTTCACGTCTCTCTCTCTCTCTCTCTCTCTCTCTCTCTCTCTCTCTCTCTCTCTCTGTTTCCCTACCCCCTTCCAATCTTTCCATCCCTTCTTCTCATCTCTTATTTTTTCCCTCCTTCTGTTCCACCCCTTTCTCCCTTTTCCGTCTCTCCTTCCCTTCTTCTCTGTTCTCCCGTCTTCTTCTCCCCTCTTTCCTCTGCTCCCATCTTCTTCTCCCCTCTTCTCTGTTATCCGCTCTTCTCCCCCCCCTCTCTACTCTTCCCTCTCTTTATCTGTCTCCCCACTTATTTTCCCCTCCTTCCTCTGCTCTCCCCTCTACTTCTCCCCTCTCCCCTCAGTCTGTAATTATCCCCCTCCCCCTCCCCCTCCCTGGCCCTCATTCCATCTCAAAAAAAATCCCTCTCAACCACCGAGTACACCCTGGATATCTCTCTCTCTCTCTCTCTCTCTCTCTCTCTCTCTCTCTCTCTCTTTCCAGCCTTTGACTCGCGTGTTATTGATCCTGCACATTATCCCCACCATAAATAGCGGGTCTGGGTTTATGTGATCACTTGTCTGTTTAACCCGTTTGAGTAATATAATAATTTAGTTGATAACCCAATTCGTTCTTTCCCCAATTTTGAAGGTCGTCAGCGAAGGCGATGTGATGGGTTTATAGGATTGTATGCTTAAAGCGAAAATCCAAAGTTCGCTGAAAACCTCGATCATACTTTGTGAGATATTTAGAGAGAGGATGTAATATACTAGCCACAGGCTACTAGAAGCACTTGTTTACTGTCAAGGAAAACTGGTGGTAACATAAAATTACACTGTTTATGAACAAAACATTTGGCGAGCTACTGATTTTGATTGTACATTTAAATGATATGATAAACTTTAAACATTTCATTTCATGATATTGCACCCTCATCCATACACTGTACATATCAGGAAAAGCAATAACCCTCCATCTCTTGAAATAAAACTCTTATGTTGGTGTGCATAAACCTTTAACTGTCTTGATAGCCTAGTGCTTAGTGTTCGGAATTTCGGTGTGAGTAGCCTATCCTAGGTTCGAGTCCTTGGAGTACCACATGTATTCATTGCTTTCATTGATTTCACTAGGTAGGTTTATTTGTAAAGTAATTGGTGAGTTGGTGAAAACAAATAAGAAATGATATAAAAGTGTAACTTCAGTGTACAATAACTCTTCTGGTCCCATATGGAAAGATTTACCTGTTTCCTATTAGCTTTAAGGGGAGATCTCCACTTGAGATATTTTTTTCTTGACCCCTTTCTCCCTCATGTTTAGCCCCATTGCTTTTGATATTATAAAATGTTTGCCCCATTAGTTTAGCGATTTTAAGAACTTTCACCCCATATTAAGACCTTTCGTGCAATTCAGGTGTCGATTTTATCCTGGCGAGCGATAGCGAGCCTGTAATTTAAGAGGAACCGGCTTTCGGCCGGGACATTTTTCTACCGAAAAATGTAAAAATTTATCTTGAAAGGGACTCAAGGGGGTGTAATTTTAAGCTTGATGGAGGTCTAGGGAACAAACTAAATACCTCCCCTTAAGGTTAAATACAAGCTGCGTAGTATAATGGGAAGGTGTTTTCTTACAATAAATTACTAGCCTACACAAACTAAAATATTCAAATTAACGAGTGTTTGGTGCAAATACAAATGTACACGCGACCAAAAAAAACAATCTTTACACTGGTGAGCTGTACATCTACTGTGGACGGAATGAATCGGGTGAAACATATGTCTGTGAGGTATTATCATAAGATTTCGATCCACTTCCAGAATGTTTAGAGCGATAGTGTTTAGATTGTTTTTTGGTCGAGTGTACAGTCGCGCGAATAACTGATGTCTCAGCACCATATGTGTTTTGATCAATAATTGGTATCCGCAAATATCTAAGTTTCATTTCTTCATATCGAGTGAAATATACAAACATGTTCCTACACTTACCCACCCTACTTAACATCTGACAGACATTAATACAGCACAGAGTAAACCAAACTTAATGCCATCTGGGACATGACTTATTGACGCGACCGTACCTATAGTATTTTGGCAATTGTCGTACTCTTGTCTACACTCCACTGTTCTATCAATCTCTCTATCTATCTATCTCTATCTATCTCTACATCTATCTATCTAACATTTTTCTACCGATAAATGTACACATTTATCTTGAAAGGGAGTCTAGGGGATATTATTTGAAGCTTGATGGAGGAAAACAAAAATAAAAAATAAAAAATAATAATAATAAACAAATAAATAGGCCAAAAAAACAAGCACTACCCCCTTAAACAAGCACTACCCCCTTAAACAAGCACTACCCCCTTAAACAAGCACTACCCCCTTAAACAAGCACTACCCCCCTTAAACAAGCACTACCCCCCTTAAACAAGCACTACCCCCTTCAACTACAAAACAAGCACTACCCCCTTCAACAACAAACCAAGCACTACCCCCTTCAACAACAAACCAAGCACTACCCCCTTCAACAACAAACCAAGCACTACCCCCTTCAACAAGCACTACCCCCTTCAACAAGCACTACCCCCTTAAACAAGCACTACCCCCTTAAACAAGCACTACCCCCTTAAACAAGCACTACCCCCTTAAACAAGCACTACCCCCTTCAGCTTTGTCTTGCCTGTCAGTGCATACTTCGTCCTGCGGCTCTCGCAACACTATTTGGTCCGCGGGGGGTCCTTTTCAACCTCACGTATTTCGCTATGTTAGTTAGATTTTAAGACGTCTCACACCGTTAGTTAGGCTATGATAAAACACTCGCCCAATTCCGGTGTCGATATTTTTCAAAGCGAGCGATAGCAAACCTGTAGCTTAGAAGAATTTGGCCTGGATATTATTCTATAAAACAATGTAGACATTTGGATTGATGGGGTTCTAAGTGGTAATTGATGGGGGTCTAAGTGGTAATTGATGGGGGTCGAAGTGGTAATTGATGGGGGTCGAAGTGGTAATTGAGGGGGGTCGAAGTGGTAATTGATGGGGGTCTAAGTGGTAATTGATGGGGGTCTAAGTGGTAATTGATGGGGTCTAAGTGGTAATTGATGGGGGTCGAAGTGGTAATTGATGGGGGTCGAAGTGGTAATTGATGGGGGTCTAAGTGGTAATTGATGGGGGTCTAAGTGCTAATTGATGGGGGTCTAAGTGGTAATTGATGGGGGTCGAAGTGGTAATTGATGGGGGTCGAAGTGGTAATTGATGGGGGTCGAAGTGGTAATTGATGGGGGTCGAAGTGGTAATTGATGGGGTCTAAGTGGTAATTGATGGGGGTCGAAGTGGTAATTGATGGGGGTCTAAGTGGTAATTGATGGGGGTCTAAGTGGTAATTGATGGGGGTCTAAGTGGTAATTTTTCAGTTTGAAGGTAGCCTGGGAAGAATGTCATTGGTAAAAAATGGCAAAAGCAAACCAAGTCTTCCATAATCCCTCCCTTTCTCCCTCCCTCCCTCTCCCATCTTCCCTCTCCTCCCCCCCCCCCACCCCCCTCTCCCCTCCCACCCCGCCAATCCAACCCCTCGTCCCCCTGGGTATCGGTCCCCACCACACACGGCACCAACACGGTCAAAATATACTCTCATAACCACAACACACCCCCACACCCTCATTCAAGCTAAAAAAAAGATAAAGGAAAAAGAAAAAAACTAAACATAATATTAAATACTCTCATAATTACAACACCCAAGCCCTCATTCAAGCTAAACAAAACTAAACAATACAAACACTAAAAATCAAATTAAATACTCTCATAATTACAACACCCAAGCCCTCATTCAAGCTAAAATAAAAACTAAACAATACAAAAACCTAAACAATACAAAAACCTAAACAATACAAAACTAAACAATACAAAACCTAAACAATGCAAAACCTAAACAATACAAAACCTAAACAATACAAAACTAAACAATACAAAACCTAAACATTACAAAAACTAAACAATGCAAAAACTAAACAATACAAAAACTAAACAATACAAAAACTAAACAAACAATTAAATACTCTCATAATTACAACACCCAAGCCCTCATTCAAACTAATACAAATAAATAGATATATCAATTATAAAAATTAAATGCACTGAATTTCGGTGTGAGCATCCTAGGTTCGAATCCCTGGACTGCCACATGTATTTGTTGATTTAATTAATTGAGTTTAGGAGTAAAGTCGGTTGGTGGAGGTAACATAATAACACGGTCAAATACTCTAATAACCACAACACTCAAAGGCCCATTCAAGCAATATACAAAACAAAATATATATACCCCCTCCACCCACACCCCTCCATTCCAACCTCCTTCAAGATAGATGCAAGACAAAATAGATAAAATAAAATAACACCCGCCTCCCAGACCCTCCTTCAAGCTAAATAACAAATCGCTCCTAATTTATTCGAGCTGAAAATAAAATCGAACCTCCACTCTGTCCATTCCCTGCAAGCCCCACCCTGTCCATCCCCTGCAAGATAGATGTACACAAAAACCCGCCTCGTAGACCCTCCTTCAAGCTAAATAATAAATCGCTCCTGCAAGATAGATGTACACAAAAACCCGCCTCGTAGACCCTCCTTCAAGCTAAATAACAAATGACTCCCAGACCCACTTCAAGCCCTCCCCTCAACCCCTTATGTACCGGGGACGTTCCTTTAACTTTATTTTGGCTACCTTTAGACGATTTTATTCAGCATTGGAAGGACGTATATGCTAACTAAAAAGCTACACACTATCTCAATGGATCCTTTTAGCTACCATATATCCTTCCTAAACTATTTAAAATCGTCTAAATGTAGCTGAAATCAAATACAAAGGACGTCACCGGTACGGAAGGGGTTGAGGGGGGATGGTTCACTTTTTGGTAGATGTTTTCATGTATTCATTATTTTTTTCAGTTTCCTCCCTAGACCTCCATCAAACTTTAAAAAAACATTCATCAGATTCTAGATTAACTTGTACATTTTTAGGTAGACAAATTTCCCGGCCGAAGGCCGGTTACTCTTAAGATTACAGGCTCGCTATTGCTCGCCAGGATAAAATCGACACCTAAATGGCACGAAAGGTCTTAAAATTGACAACGAAATGGGACAAAAGGTATTAAAATCGCCAAAATAATGGGCCGAACGTCATAAAATCTGAAAACTATTGGGGGTAAACATGAGGAAGAAGGGTGACCAGAAAAACAGCCCATGTCCCCTTAAATGGAATATATATGTAGAGACGAGAGAGAATAGGTCATTACTGTGTTCCAGGAATTGCCCACTTGCGAGTTTCAGGCTATATTAAGGAAGTTGGAGCTATATGGGTATCGATATTTAAGGGGAGGCAGACCGTTTTTATAGACCCCCTTCTCCCTAATGTTTAGCCCCACTAGTTTTGAGATTATAAGACGTTCGGCCCATTAGCTTGGCGATTTTAACACCTTTCGCCCCATTTCGTTGTAAATGTTAAGACCTTTCGTGCGTAAATATTTCTGCTCTCTCTCTCTCTCTCTTCATTTATTCACCTGCCTGCTCTAGCCACCTACAGCTGCCACTTTTACGACCAACCCGAGATGGCCTAGCTAGCCTTTCCAAACCCCATACAAAATGACCAAAGTCTCCTCTTTTATGTAGTTAAACCTTATCTAACCCAAGTAGCCCAAAAACCAATAGATCATTTTGTTTTAGACCCATAGATTTTGACGTTCTACATTCCAGATTGGCACTCTAAAATATTCAATACAGGCTCTATATATATTATTTTTATTAATCTCACCACCACACCCCCAATGAAATTAATTAGAGTATATATGATCCACCGGGATTCGAACCCGGGTTATCACACACATATTTTTGCCACCTTAACCATTACACTAAACAGATTCCCTAACTGTGAGAACTTCCCGGGGTGTGGTTCAATATTCACCGTCTTCATCCATAGATTTATAATAGCGGAAGATTACTGATTTATATACATGACAACCAAAGTTAATAAGTAAGTGTGGCCTGGTTTCATAGTAATTGTTTGTATGGCCATGGTGGCTGAAAAGAACAACTCTTACATATATACTGTATGTGCAATTGTGCATGCATAATTCTAAACACACGGCCTGCTGATATATGCATTATATATATATATATATGCCTTTAGTGGCAATAGATTTCGTAGGAGTGTTTTGGTTTCTACTCCAACAAACAGCGAAGGCCCCTCACCCCTAGCTCTAGAAGGTAGGGGGGGGGGGGAGGGGGGGGGCAGAGAAAATCGAAAATCGTATATAGCTTCAATTTTCTTGTCTGAATTTCCGTCCCGGTTTCTTCCCCACTCTTCCCTCAGTGCGTCTGTCACTCAGGGATCATGTCACTCCGCCTCACATGATCTCTCTCCCTCCCTCCATTCAGGTGGGGTAGCGAGCCAGCATAATTATATATATTTTTGTTTTGACAGCAAGCTAAATTTTTAAATTTTTCGATAGAAAAATGTCTCCGGCGAAACCGTATTTTTCCATATTTTGTTGTGTATGTGGCAATCTTATTTGTGCCTGACTCAAAATAAACACACATATATATATATATATATATATATAATGTGTGTGTGTGTGTGCTCCATTCCAATTGCATGTACACTATCTCAATCTCAATTATATTCCATGATAGCATTAACTTAAGTCCGGATTGCCTAGTAGGGACTGCAAGGTCTGTGTAGTCTGTGTATCTACGTAACTATATGTAGCTCTCTCTCTCTATCTATATATCTATCTCTCTCTCTCTCTCTATCTCCCTCGCTCTCTCTCTCCCTCGCACTCTCTCCCCTCACCCCTTTGCTTTCCGTGACTGCTAAGCCAGGAAAGGTCATGTGGCAGTCTTATTTATTTTTATATCTGTGGGTAAGAAATCCGAACCTGACTTGGGAAACTAGCGCATCGGAGAAATACAGGGCGATTCCGGGTCAGGTCAGATGGCTAGAGTAAAGTAGGAGAGTAGAGAGTTTTGGATAGGGGAAGGATAAGTTGAGAAATGGGAAGTACAGTAAAAGATAAAAGTCGATTTCCACTTTTACATACAATATATATGCTGGTCTACTGCGGCTACATAGTGTGCAACATATTGATTGTGTTATTGTTTATTGATGCATTGCGTCGAGTGATTTTTTCCAAACCAGATAGCTGGAGTAAAATAGGAAAGAAGAGTAATTAGACAGAGGAAGAACAAGCTGAGAATTGAAAAGTACAGTAGAAGACTGAAAGTTTCGGGCTCAACCAAATTGCTTCATTATTTTTTTTAAAATCCCCTAGCGGGGGAAGGGGGGGAAAGTAGAGGTTTTGGTCAGGAAGATAAAGTAGGAAATTTTGAAATAAAGTAGTAGATTAAAAGTTAGTGGGCATACCACCTTGCTTTATTCAGGGTAGGGCAACTCTATTATTAAAAGGAAAACCAAAATAATAATAATTAAATCTAATAAAATAATAATAATACAAAAAATAAAATAGATAAATAGTAGTAAAAGAAAATGATATTTTGATGTTCAGTGCTGGAGAAGAGATTAATTTGTCTAAGTTATTGGGTATCTAATAACTCTTGATGAGCCTCATAAATTTCATCTTCAAAGTTGTATGTCGTGGCGAAAAATCGTCTTCCTGAAGGTGTAGTTGCCATCTCTATGTTGTCTTTTGGGTACTTTTTTTTTCATTTCAGCAGGAGTAAGTTTTTCAAGATCGTCTGTAAATTGGTAAAATTCCAGACGGTCTTTTGTAAGATTCTCCTTCACCCTTTTTTCAACTTGAGGGGTAAGTATCTTCTTGACTCTCATCATTTGTTCAGCTTTAGCTTGAGGGGTTAGAACTGGAGGTTGAGGAGAAGGAGTATTCTCTTGATGTTCAGGAGTTTCTTCTTCCTCTTCTGGATCTTCTTCGTAGTCTTCATCATCTTCTTCAGCATTGTCCTCCTCCTCAAGGTCTTCTAGGTTGATGGAGGAGTCATCTTCTGTGGTGATGTTGGGGCGTTGTTCTGCTTTCCTTCGTGGTTTCTTCTGCTGTTTTCGAAAAACCAAGACTTCAGGAGGGATGTAGATGGTTGGTAGTCCGTTATGTTGGAGTATTTGAGGGATTATCTGACATAGATGATGTTTGTTGGGGCCAGCAATGACTGTGGCAGCTTGAATACAGGCATATATACTGGCCATGGTGTCAGGTTCCTCGATGTGTCTTGCTGACTTGGTGTTTTCGGCGAGCAAGATGTGAGCCTTTTACTGCTGCACCTCCAGGGCCAGTGATTTGGTGAGCTTCTGGTCCTTTCTGCCCGGGTTTGATGTTGAATTCCACTTTTTCACCTTCTCCTAGGGATGGGTAATAATTGGAGTTGAATTTAGATATTGATTTATGATGAACAAATATATCTGTCTTATTATCCAATCTTGTGATGAAACCATAACCCTGTTTTACATTATACCACTTGACAAATCCCGATATATTGGTCTTTATCATAGTGTTGGGGTTGCGGTAGTTGTAGCCTGTGATGTGTGTGCGAGCCATGGTGGTAGTGTATCGAATGTTTCATTGCTTCATTATGTTATTTTACATACAATATATATATTCCGGGCTACTGCGGCTACATAGTGTGCTAAATGTTTAATTTGTTGTTTATTTATCGTGTTTGTGTGTGCATCTTTTCTCTTTCTCTCCTTTTCTTTCTTTCTCTGGCTGCGCCGGAGACATTTTTCTATCGAAAAATTTACAAATTTAGCTTGCTGTCAAAACAAAAATATATATATGCTGGCTCGCTACCGCTCGTCAGGAAAATATTGACACCTGAATGGAGGTAAACGTCTCAAAATAGTAGGCTGAATGGGGCCGAATGGATACAAGCCAAAGAAAGAGGGAGAGAAAGATTAAAAAGCGAGGTGGGCCCCCAGTTAAGTCCTTTTACGAGTAATATAAAACTAATGTAAATGTAACTCTGCTAGACGTGTTATTAACCACTTGCGAGTTTCAGGCTATAAGGAAGTTGAAGCCGTAAACATCAATATAATAAATGAATCCACTAATAATGCACTAATAATGCACTATTAATGTACATGGATGATGGATAGAAAGTATATTGAATTTGATTTTAAGTATTTATAAAAGCCCTCCAACCGCATTTTAGCTGGTAATTCTAGTAAATAACGATGTCTACGGCTTCAACTTCCTTATATTGGGTATACGGTGACGCCAGGATAAACTGTCACATCGCAACTTAATCCGTAAGGGGTTAACACTACGGGTTTGTCGTATTATTATATTTTATGAATGCATTAACAATATAGTGTTTTGACGTCTACACTATCACGTGTGTGTGTGTGTGTGTGTGTGTGTGTGTGTGTGTGTGTGTGTGTATGTGCTGGAAAGAAAATATGTGTGTTGGAGTATATGTGTCAGAGATATAATGCATGTGGGTGTGTGTGCGCGTGGGTGTGGGTGTGCGGGAGAGAGTGTGTATGTTGGTGTATATGTGTGTGTGAGATAAGAGTGTGTGTGTGTATATGTATGTGTGTGTGTGTGTGTGTGTGTGTTTTCAGATACTTTGTTTGCAAATAAATTATCAGACAGAGAGACGCAGATAATCGCATAATCCCCGTCCAACTCCCCCAGCGGATGTAGATGATGCAACATACTTAAATAATCAACAAATGTTCCTGTCGTGTAAGGTGTGCGCTTCTGGTGACAATAAACTAATTGGGGGAGACGCGTACAGCAGGTTTAAAAAATCAGCCAATACCATTGGCGAATATTCGTGAATATCAATGTAAAAAGACATTGATTTGGCACTCCTACAACGTTAAGGGGAGATTTCCACTTGAGGGATTTTTTTTTCTGGATCCCTTTCTATCTCATGTTTAGTCCCATTGCTTTTGATATGCTAAGACGTTCGCCCCATTAGTTTGGTGATTTTAAGAAATTTTGACCCATTTCTGTCAATCTTAAGACCTTTCGTGCCATTTAGGTGTCGATGTTATCCTGGCGAGCGATAGCGAGCCTGTAATTTAAGAGGAACCGGCCTTTGGCCGGGAAATTTTTCTACCGAAAAATGTACAAATTTATCTTGAAAGGAGGTCTAGGGGGTGTAATTTTAAGCTTGATGGAATTCTAGGGAACGAACTAAAAACCTCCCCTTAAGTAAATTGGAGTTGGGTATATAACAATTGAGGATTTACAGGGAAAGGCATCATCAGCAACTTATAATAACACAATGCCTTTATTTCCAGGTTACTTCTGAGCCTATCTGTACACGCGACACACGGCAGGCGCTGTTCTTTTGTTTATCACGGCTGTTTCAATTAAGGCCACGGACAGTCAGGCTCAAAAATCGTCTCGCATATGCCAATTTTGATCTTGATATTCCTCTCTTGATAACGATGACAAAACATCCTAATCGCATGTTTATCATGGGTAGATTATGGCTGTTTATTGCTTATGTATATTAAGTTGGCTATTATTAGGCGATTTTATTCAAAATAGGAGTATACACATGTGAACAATACTCAATACAAGGACGCTCTGTGCTGTGCAGGGGTAAAGAACCCCTTGAGGCGGTTGAGCACGACCAGCTTTGCCAGAATAAACTGTCAAAATGCGTCATAATCTTCAGAGGGTTGAGGGAAATCCTGGAAGTTAGAGCCCGAGTTTGTGAACAGGGTGGTAGGTTTTGTCCAACAGTGGCCATAATGAGCCGACAATGTAAACAAGGCCAGCTGATACACCCGCCTGTCAGACGTACGAGCAGGCTGCAGGTTGGAATGAATTATCTAGGTTAATGAGGTGTGGGGGTGTGGGACTGTGGGTGTATGACTGTGTGTGTTGGGGGGGGGGAGGGGGAGGGGAGAAGAGAGAGAGGATGTTGAATTGATAGATATTGTGATAGATTACTTTTTTCTTTTTCTTTTTTCTATGTGCATGTAAGAGACAACAGGCAGGTTGCCTGTAACGAGTGTCTCCTCCCAAAGTTAAAATCAAGGGACGTTGGAGTCAAAATGTCTGGACACACGAAGTTTAAAGCAGTCTAAGTCATAAGATGAAGGAAAGACTGATTGAGGGAGAGAGTTCCAGAGTTCACTTGTTGAGTAGAAAAACAACTGAGAAAATTTGCTAATTCTTGGGTTGGATAGCTGGACCGAATAGGAGTGGGACTGTGTTGTAAGGCAGGTGCCTCGCACTCGCCGCAAGAGAGGGGGCATACACTATGAGATCTCTGAATAACACTGATTGTTGTAATAGCCATAGAAGAGTGAAAGAGATGCAACATTGCTGCGTGTAGAAAGAGATTGTAGAAAACTAGTAAGAGGAAGCGAGTTGATGAGGCGAAATGCTTTTGATTCTACTCGTTCGAGAAGTGCGGTATGGGTGGAGCCTCCCCACACATGCGAACAATACTCAATACAGGGGCACACTGTGCCCCGAGACAGAGCAAGAAGCTGTGCGGGGGTTAAGAATCCACGGAGACGGTTGAGCACACCCAACTTTTGGGAAGCTGTTTTAGCAAGAGTGGTAATATGATCTTTCCAAGAAAGGTTAGATGAAAAAGATACACCTAAAATGTTGAGAGAAGACGAAGGGTTGAGTTGTGTATTGTTGAAGAATAGTTGATAGTCTTGTGGAAGATTGTGATGGAGAGATAGAGGGAGAAACTGGGTCGTGGAAGCGTTGAAAGTAACAAGATTTTCTCTGCCCCAATCAGAGATAATTGATAGATCCGAAGACAGGCATTCTATGGCCTCGCCACCTTTGTTTTGGAGTGCTTGCATGCTGGGTTGATGTGACAAACTAGTTGAATAGTGATTGGGTCATATACAGATAAGTAGATACGGTACATAGAGAGAAGGGGAGATATTACACACACACACACACACACACACACACACACACACACAGACAGAGACTGAGAGAAAAAACAAAATAGATAGATAGATAAATGAATAGAAAGACACAGTTCAAAATGGATAACTCTACAGATATAGACACCTAACTAAAGAGAGAGAGAGAGAGATGTACAAACATAGAGATAGATAGGTTAGAATATATATAGATACCAAACTAGATAACCTGTATATGGTGTGGTCGTCTCCCTCGCCCTGGGCCAATTATACTTAAGGCACCCTAAGCCGTAATATAGACCTTGCCCTAAACATTCCCTACCTCTAAGTATGGACCCTATAATGAAGCTCTGGTCCCTTTATATACTCTCTCTCTCTCTCTCGCTCTCGCTCTCTCTCTCTCTCTCTCTCTCTCTCTCTCTCTCTCTCTCTCTCTCTCTCTCTCTCTCTCTCTCTCTCTCTCTTACTCGCGGGTTAGCTATCTCGACTAGAATGAAGTCCTGACCACCTCGCTGGGATCGTAAGGTCTGTGTGGTCAGTGTATCTATGGAAATCTATGTAAACCTCTCTCTCTCTCTTTTATTTCGTATCGACTTATGTTTTTTTTTTTTTTTTTTTTTTTTTTCTCCCAGACTCTTTCTCAGATTTTACCTATTATATTTCCCTATCTTCCCTTTTCATTAATATATTGTATTTGTCCTCTCTTCGCTTCACTTATTTGTTGTTTTGTCTTCACCTTTTCTCTTCAGTAAAGTTCAAATCTTAAAACAATGTGCTCATTTAGATTCCCCTACCTGGTGTGTGTACTGTATGTGCGTGTGCGTGTGTAGCAGTGTGTACTGTATGTGTGTGTGTGTGTGTGTGTGTGTGTGTGTGTGTGTGTGTGTGTGTGTGTGTATTAATTAGATGGCTAGACAATTTCCATAACCGAATATTGAATGTCTTTGCTTGCCTATACTATAAGACAATGTGTGCTGGAGATACTATATATATATATATATATTATAAGACAATGTGTGCTGGAGATACGGTATATATATATGTTATGTATGATTATATGTTTTCATAATTATAATTTAATATAATTAGTTAACATGTTAGACTATTCATCATGGTGCATTACCTGCAGACAATATATTATACCTTACAGACATAATTATATGCTCCTTGATTTGGAATATCTTGTTATATTTATTTACATTTTGCTCCTCTGAAATGACTTAGCAGTGTGATGGGTAGGGTCCGTGTGGTGGAGTGGTCCTTTTACTTAGATGGGTGGAATAGGCTACCAAGTGATATAGTGGGATCAAGAACGATAGGGAGCTTTAAGAAAAAATTGGATAAGCATATGGACGAGAAGGGTTGGGTGTGAAGGGGGATCAGCCGGGTTGGGCCAATCAGCGCTCTGCAGACCCCCGTAATCCTGCGTTAATCTCTAACCGGTTTGGTAAGATGATCCTCAGGGTATTAGAGTGTTGAGCCTATAATTGGGCTTTGTAATTGGGGTTGTGTGGGACAGGGATCTGCCTTGCTTAGGCCAATCGGCTTTCTGCAGACTCCCATTTTCTTATGTTCTTATGTTCTTATGTATCTCTAAGTTCCCGAGTTCAAATGACTTAGAAGCGTGATGGGTAGGGTCCGTGTGGTGGAGTGGTCCTTTTACTTAGCTGGTATCTCTAAGTTACCGAGTTCAAATGACTTAGCAGTGTGATGGGTAGGGTCCGTGTGGTGGAGTGGTCCTTTTACTTAGCTGGTATCTCTAAGTTACCGAGTTCAAATGACTTAGAAGCGTGATGGGTAGGGTCCGTGTGGTGGAGTGGTCCTTTTACTTAGCTGGTATCTCTAAGTTACCGAGTTCAAATGACTTAGCAGTGTGATGGGTAGGGTCCGTGTGGTGGAGTGGTCCTTTTACTTAGCTGGTATCTCTAAGTTACCGAGTTCAAATGACTTAGAAGCGTGAGGGGTAGGGTCCGTGTGGTGGAGTGGTCCTTTTACTTAGCTGGTATCTCTAAGTTACCGAGTTCAAATGACTTAGCAGTGTGATGGGTAGGGTCCGTGTGGTGGAGTGGTCCTTTTACTTAGCTAGTATCTCTAAGTTACCGAGTTCAAATGACTTAGCAGTGTGATGGGTAGGGTCCGTGTGGTGGAGTGGTCCTTTTACCTAGCTGTTATCTCTAAGTTCCCGAGTTCAAATGACTTAGAAGCGTGATGGATAGGGTCCGTGTGGTGGAGTGGTCCTTTTACCTAGCTGTTATCTCTAAGTTCCCGAGTTCAAATGACTTAGAAGCGTGATGGGTAGGGTCCGTGTGGTGGAGTGGTCCTTTTACTTAGCTGGTATCTCTTAAGTTACCGAGTTCAAATCCCAATGTGACAAGGGAATCAAGTATTTATGCTGTACTTAGTTTCAGAACATTACTAGCGGAGACTATCTGTGTTACTAGGGGTGGAGATGATCGTACGTACATATACACACACAAACACTCCTAACACACACTCACTCTCTCTCTCTCTCTCACACACACACACACACAGACACACACACACACACACACACACACACACACAAACACACACACATATATACACACTCTCTCCCTCTGTGTTATAGTGGGAAGGGAGGGAACCACACAGGAATTAAGGGGGTAGTCCTTGTTTTGGGGGCTACTTATTCATTTATTTATATAATTTTGAGTTTCCTCGTCACACCTCCATCAAACTTAAAGAAAACACCCCCTATACCCCCTTTCAAGATATATTTGTACATTTTTCGGTAGAAAAATTTCCCGGCCGAAGGCCAGTTCCTTGAAAAATTACAGGCTCGCTGTCGCTCGCCAGGAAAATGTCGACACCTAAACGGCACGAAAGGCCTTACTATCGACAAAATAATGGGGTGAAAGGTCTCAAAATCACCAAACTAGTAAATGAACGTCTTAGAATGGCACAAGTAATGGGTCTAAACAAGAGGGAGAAGGGGGTCCAGAAAAAGTGAGTAACTCTCCCTTAAGGTCTGCAGGCCTGTGTTACCAAGGGGAGATAATCACCCTAGGGCAGGAATTATGTAGATGGACTTGTAGGGGAGAGCCAGCCATGTAGGTACAGTCGGCCTAATAAGTCATGTCTCGGCACCAAGTATATTTTGATCAATAATTGGCATCAGCAATATCTAAGCTTCATTTCTTCATATCGAGTGAAATATACAAACATTTTCCTACACTTATACCCACCCTATTCAACATCTGGCAGACATTAATACAGCACAGAGCGAGCCAAACGTAATGACAGCTGGGACATGACTTATCAGCGCGACCGTACACTCGGATACCATAGTCTCCAGACCACTCATAAGTATTCGTGGTCTTCAACTATTTCTGATTATGGAAGTATATCTTTGGAAACCAATTTACGAACATAATTTTCTTAACATCAACTACAAAGCCATATATACTATTTATTGATAAGCAAGGTTTAGCCGATATGTAATGCAGATAGTTATAATTGCATACAAAATAAACATAAGTCGTCCACGAATTCTTATGAGTGGGTTAGAGACTATGGTATCCGAGTGTACCCTCCTCTCCGACTCTACCGTGGAGTTTGTGTTCCCACTATTTTTTTTTTTTTTTTTTTCTTTGGAGTAATGTTAATTGATTTTCGGTGTGAGCGTCCTGGGTTCGAATCCCTGGACTGCCACATGTGTTTGTTAATTTCATTAATCGAGTTTAGGAGTAAGGTTGGTTAGTGGAGAGAACATAATAATTAACCCCTTCTGTACCGGCATCGTCCTTTTTGTTCGTCCTTTTAAACAAATTCTGCCAGAAAAATGTACACATTTATCTCGAAGGGAGGTCTTGGGGGTATCATATTTAAGGGGAGGTATTTAGTTTGTTCCCTAGACCTCCATCAAGCTTAAAATTACACCCCCTTGAGTCCCTTTCAAGATAAATTTGTACATTTTTCGGTAGAAAAATTTCCTGGCCGAAGGCCGGTTCCTCTTAAATTACAGGCTCGCTATCGCTCGCCAGGATAAAATCGACACCTGAATTGCACGAAAGGTCTTAATATGGGGTGAAAGTTCTTAAAATCGCTAAACTAATGGGGCAAACGTTTTATAATATCAAAAACAATGGGGCTAAACATGAGGGAGAAAGGGGTCAAGAAAAAAAATCCCTCAAGTGGAAATCTCCCCTTAAGCTTGATGGAGGTCTAGGGAGGAAGCTTAGAATGTTTTATTCCCGGTTCATAAGGGCTTCCAGCAACTAACAGGCGTCGAACTATCTCACTTAACCCTTTTTACGTATACCACAGGTCCTTCTCAAACTGCACAAAGTCTTCTAAATACAGTATAGCTAGAATAAAATAAATACGCCGTCTCCGCTTCAGAAGGGGTTAACTTTTTCTATCCCCTTCTCCCTCATGTTTAGCTCTATCAATTTTGAGATTCTAAGGCATTCATCCCATTTGTTTGTCGAGTTAAGACCTTTCGTGCCATTTAGGATTCCATGTTTTTTTCCTGGCGACCGAAAGCAACTCTGCATTTTAGGAGGAACCGGCTTTGGCGTTCGGTCGGGACATTTTGCTGGCCAAAAATGTACAAATTTATCTGGAAGTGAGCTCTTGGGGGTATCATATTTAAGCTTGATGGAGGTCTAGGGAGGAAGCTTAACCCTTGGAAGCTCTGACGCGTTTTAGCAGTTGATTTTGGCTATCATTAGGCGATTTTATGCAGCTTAGGAAGTATCTGTGGGTATTAAAAGGGTAAATATTATCTCAATCAACCCTTTGACTTCCATATACCGTTACTAATCTGAATAAAATCGTCTAATAGTAGCCAGAAACAAAACAGAAACGCGTATTGGAGCTTGAAAGGGTTAAAATAAGTAAATCAACACATAAATCAAGCAATAAACGAATAAATAAATGTAAACCTCCCAGTAATCCTGAGACACACCTACCTGTGCAAAGTCGTGTACACAATAACTCGGGAACCATGCAATTAAATAGTGAAATATGTGTGGTGAAGTTGTGTGTGTGTGAGTGAGTGAGTGAGTGAGTACAAAGGAGTACAAAGGAAATCAAGCAACAACAGATCTAGTGACCCTTCTAGGCTGCTTGTCCTCCAAAACACTGACGATCAAGTGTCCAAACAGTGGTTTAGAGTGGGTAAGGGAACATTGGAAAGGGAACAACTGCCCTGCCACTAACGTGGCAGGACTAGGAAGTTAGTAGGGGACATATGGGTTAGTAACTGAGGGAGGATAAAATAAAGTTATTCATTTACAAACGCAGTCAGTCGCGGGTTTGATGCGAGATATTGTCTAGGCGGAGTTTAAATGAATCAACGGTGCTGCAGTCTATAACGTCTCGGGAAGCCCATTCCAAAAGTTGACAACTCGATTGAAGAAGAAATTCTTAGATTCGTGTGAGTTAAAAGATTTACCAATAATTTTGCAACCATTTCCCCGCGTGTAATTAGATTGGTCGATAGTGAAGTACTTACTACAGGTCATATTGTCGATGCCTTTGATGATTTTGAACACTTGAATTAAGTCACCTCTTAATCTGCGCTGGGTTAAAGGAAATAGATTTAATTCTCTAAGACGCTCTTCGTATGGTTTGTTCTTTAGGTAAGGTATCATTTTGGTAACTCTACGTTGAACTCGTTCTAGCTTGTTTATGTCTTTTTGGTAATAAGGGCACCAGCATTGAACGCAGTATTGAGTGAGTGAGTGAGTGAGTGAGTGAGTGAGTGAGTGAGTGAGTGAGTGAGTGAGTGAGTGAGTGAGTGAGTGAGTGAGTGAGTGAGGGAGGGAGGGAGGGAGTTGAATTTGTTTACAGTCATCTGTTATATATTCCCTTGTAACTGGATTCCATAAACACATTATTAACCCTCTAAGATATCGTAGGCCACAGGGTAAAATTACCGGAGAGATATTTCCGGGAATACTAAGGGGGAGACTATTGCTTTTTCAGGACCCCCTTCTCCCTCATATTTAGCCCTATCATTTTATATATGTTTAGATGTTGGCCCCATTATTTTGTCGATTTTAAGACCCTTCGCCCCATTTCTTTGTCAATATTAAGACCCGTTCGAGCCATTTATGTGTCGAGTTTTTCCTGGTGAGCGATAGCAAGCCTGTATTGTTAGGAGGAAGCGGCCTTCGGCAAGGACATTCTTCCATCGAATAATGTACAAAATTATCTAGGCGGGGAGTGTACGTGGTGGTGTTTCAAAGCTTGTTGGAGGTCTAGCGAGGAAACTAAATATATATATATATAGATAGATAGATAGATAGATAGATAGACCAAAACATAAACCCTACCCCTTAAAAGAAGTCTTACATATTTACCCAGAAAGTTGAACAGCAACATGATCCGATTCCCCAAAGAGTTATAAATACATGTGTGAGTGTGTGTGCCCGAGAGAAAGAGACACCTGCATCGCCCCACCTGCATCGCCCCACCTGACTGCTAGACTTGCAATATTCTGACCTTTTGTTTTGGTCTATTAATTCATTTATTCTTATATATCTTAGTTTCCTTGCTAGACCTCCAACAAGCTTAGAAATACACCCTAGACCCCCCTTCAAGATAAATGCTTACATTTTTCGGTAGAAAAATGTCCCGGCCGAAGGCCGCTATCGCTCGCTATCGCTCGCCAGGAAGAAAATTCGACACTTACATGGCACGAAAGTCTTTAAAATTGACAATACAATGGGGTGAAAGGTATTAAAATCCCCAAACTAATGGGGCGAACGTCATCAAATCTGAAAACAAAAATCTGGCTAAACACGAGAAAGAAAGAGGGCCAAGAAAACGGCCTGTCTCCCCTTTAACATACATGTGTGAGTGTGTGTGCCCGAGAGAAAGACACACCTGCATCGCCCCAGCTTTTTTGTTTTTTTATCTTTCTCTCCTTTTCTCTCTTTCCCTGGCTTGTATCCATTCGGCCCCATTCAGCCAACTGTTTTAAGACTTTTATCCCCATCCAGGTGTCGATTTCTTCCTGGCGAGCCAGCATTGTATGGAGAAATCCGGCTTCGCCAGAGACATTTTTCTATCGAATAATTTGCAAATATAGCTTGCTGTAAAAACAATATATATATATATATATATATATATATATATATATATATATTATATATATATATATATTTTTTTTTTTTTTTTTTTTTTTTTCTATATTCCAACTACTCCCTCTCGGGCATAGGCTGATAGCCTTTACACTCTACCGCTGAACACGGAGAGGCCCGTGAGGTCTTGCTCCAGTCTAGGGAGTGAGACATGCGAAGCCTCACGGCTCGAAGCAATTCCATCTCTGAAGCTGCTCCGCCTCTGGGATTCACAGTCTCATCCCCAAGGCTCGGACCCTCACTCTCAGAACGCCACCTATTGAGCAATTAACTCACTAGGCATTGCCCCCCTGTAGCATATTTTTGAATATGGGAATATTCATACAATGCTATTTAATCAGGGAACAATGAGGGTATTTTTTTGGCATTTCGGTGTGCTGTGGTAATGCACTGATTCTAGGTACAGCACAAATTCCATCTCAATAATATCTTCCCATTGACATATTGGGATTCGAACCCGGGTCCATTGGATTACCAGTCCAGTGGCAAGACCATTCTGCCACACCTCCCCTATATATATATATATATATATATATATATATATATATATATATATATATGCTGGCTCGCTACCGTTCGCCAGGCAAATAGTGACAACTGGATGGGGGAAACATCTTAAAACAGTGGGCTGAATGGGGCCGAATGGATACAAGCCAAACAGTGAGGGAGAGAGAGAGAGTGTGTGAATGCCAGAAAGAAACAGCTGCATCCCCCCCCCCCCCCACCTGACTGCTAGACCTGCAATATTCTGCACGGGCCACGAGGAAGAAGAGTCGATGCCAACTTTGCAATATTGTGCTTTGCAGAAATGGTAGTATTGCTAAAAAAATAAAATACAAACAAAATAAAAATTATAAAAAATAGAAGGGGAATGGGTCTGAGCAGATAGATAGATATGTACTGTAGATAGATAGATAGGTATATCGAGACATCCTAATATAATTGATATATACTAATGTGAATGCAAGCACTATTCTTAAGTTGATAATATTCAAGGACACTAGTGCGACGTTATGAGAAACAATTTATTAGGGAAAATAGGCACCAATAGATTCGCCATATGTTTCTCCATATAGTCCGCATGGAGGATTTTCGTTATCAACAAATTGAAAAATACCCACTTCACAGACAAATACACCAAAAATCTAAGTCAAAGCGGGGGTGTGGGGGCGGCAGCCCCCACCTATAATACTAGGTTAGGTTAGGTAAGGTTGTTAGGTTAGGCTAATGTCCTTTCAAATGGGTATAGGGTAGTAAACAGAGGTACCTCCTGGTCAGAGGTAAGAAGAAGAAGAGTCTTGCAGTAGTCTCCTTGAATGCTACCCTTAAATTTTATTTTCTTATGTATATTGCACAGAAATAATTTCTCATGTATTTGTTGATTTCATTAATTGAGTTTAGGAGTAAAGTCGGTTGGTGGAGGTAACATAATAATCAATAGTTACAAGGTTGTGGAGAGAGAGAGAGAGAGAGAGAGAGAGAGAGAGAGAGAGAGAGAGAGAGAGAGAGAGGATGATACAATATAATAAACAAATATTGTATAATATATACCAGGTTCGAATCCCAGGAGGGTATCATGCTTTCATTAATTTCATAGGGAGCGGTTTGGTGTTGGGAGTGATATTAATATATTACATTAATATACTTTAGAGAGAAGGTGGATCACAGGCTAAAATAACTAGAGTGATTATTCCGGTAATATTAAATATCTTAACCCTCTGAGGCGCAGAACATGATTCGCGTGGTTTGTAGCATATTATAAGCCTTCAAATACTCCAGTTGCCCCTTGAAAATCGTAATGTAATTACCCCCAAACATCTTCTGTTTTCTTTCAATAGTGGTTTAAAGAAAACTATTTTTAGAGGACTAACTACAGTATATCATGTTTTCCTAAGTGCACATAAAAACAATAATATATATAGCTGGCATCCGTGCGCATCAGGGGGTCAGATACTTACCCAACAAGTTGACAAGCCATAAGAAAGAACATGATCCAATTACACAAATTTTAAATGTGTTGGTGGTGTAAAGGTTCAGATGCTTATGTTCTGGGTGTGGTGTCCCGAGTTCGAATCCCGTGAGGACCATATGCTTTCATTAGTTATTCAAGTACATTGGGGTTTGTAATGGTTTAGATGCTTATGTTCTGGGTGTGGTGTCCCGAGTTCGAATCCCGTGAGGACCATATGCTTTCATTAGTTTATTCAAATACATTTGGGGTTTGTAATTGATGATTAATGTTAAGAACGGGGTGTTACTTATTACGAAGAACGGCTGCCAATTTTGCACTATTGTAGTATTCTCTCTCTCTCTCTCTCTCTCTCTCTCTCTCTCTCTCTCTCTCTCTCTCTCTCTCTCTCTCTCTCTCTCTCTCGCTCACACACACACACACACGAAGCAGCAAAGTGACATTAAGCTCTCTACTATGACATTATTATTATTTGTCCTCGCAATTTGGAGGGGAAATGTGACCTGAGATCCAAATGTGCGAAGGTGGTGTTACATGAAACGATATTGGGGGGGGGGGGGGCCTTTGGCACACACACACACACACACACACACACACACATGTACACACACACATTTTTGTTTTTTATTAAAGTTACTATTAAGAAGTGGTGTACTATCTAGCGTATTCTAGTTCCCTTATAGTTTATCTATTCTACCTCCCTAAATTCAACCTACATACATACACACACACTCTATGTCTCACACTCACATATACACCAACATACACTTCTTCTCTCTCTCTCTCTTTCTTTCAATAACACGAGCTCACACACCCACATTTTGTTTGCTCTCTCTCACATACAATATACTCCAACACACACATTTTCTTTCCAGCACATACAGAAACACACACAAACACATGTTCTCTCTCTTATACACAGTCACACACACCCACACACACACGTTCTCTCTCGTGCATACACAGACACTCGCTCCCGTTCATCCAAACACAACCACACACACACCTATTCTCTCTCACACAGACATGCTTACAGTTCGAAGTGAAAATGTGACTTAAAATCAAATGAATAAAACCATTAGACGATTATATTCAGTTTAGGAAAGATCTGTGGGAGTCTGAGGCATAATTGAGTTTGTTTTGAACCCTTAGAGATTCCCAGAGGTCCTTCCTAAACTGCATAAAATGGTCTAATGATAGCCAAAATATACTGTCAAAGTGCGTCATCCTCCTCAAAGGGTTAAGATCTGTTACGATATTAAATGTTACACCCTTTATGACTGCTATCGTTTATCGTGTACCTCATAATCCTAACCCTTTGAAGATTTTGACGCAATTTGACCGTTTATTCTGGCTAGCATAAAGCTGGCATCACACGAGCAATTTTTCCGGCAACTTTTAATGATCAAGTTTTTTCTCGTATTATTTCGGGACTTTTTCGCACTGGTATCGGTAACTAGACTGAAGGTAGATTATGTTAGACAGCTGAATTCTGATAAAGTGTAATTTTTAAAGCTTCCAGACCATAATTGCCAGTCAAAATTGCTCGAAAAAGGGCTCGTGTGACACCGGCTTAAAGCTGGTGTCAACGAGCGATTTTTCCAGCAATTTTCTATGTGCAAGTTTTTTCAGGTATTATTTCGGGACTTTTTCGCACTGGTATCGGCAACTAGACTGAAGGTAGATTATGTTAGGCGGTTGATATCTGATATAACTGAAATTCTAAGCCTGCCAGACTACAATTGCTCGTAACAATTGACGGAAAAATCACTCGTGTGACACCGCCTTTAAACGATTAAACCCGCCCTGCACTAAATAGGGTTAAAGGGAGCCTTCTAGAACCAGATCGGCAAATCCTACATGTATGCAATATCAATTGCGATCAACATTTCGTATTCCGTAGCAACACAACTGCATGCAACATATATACATTATATACATTATATATATACATGTACATTAAATACATATATACATTTTCAATTGTACGCGACTATTCTCAGCGGGGGGAGGATCAACATTTAATATTCCGTAGCGACACAAATGCATGCAACACTGCTTGCCAAATTCACGCCTAACCATGAACATCCATTTCTATTTCAAACCAAACAGAGATATTATCATGAAGCTGTTAAGTAAATTATTGATGCGCTTTCATATATATGCATACAGAGAATATAAACTATAATCGATTTATTTTCAACTGACGATAAATTGCAAAGTTCCATCAAAATTTCTATGATATTTGATGATTTTGTAGTGAATTATGGTGGTAATTATATCAACTTGGTCCTAATAGGATGCAGCAAAGACATAGCAGTTTAATATTTGCCCATTAAGTATCGAGAAATTAGCTTCTAAGGGATTCTTAATATCTCTCTCTATAACAGTACTAGAGAGGAGGGTGCGGGTTATTGGTGTGTAGGTGGTATAATGGTTTAGATGTTTGTGTTCTGGGTGTGGTGTCCCGAGTTCGAATCCTGGGAAGATTATATATATGTTTTTATTAATGTATTTAAGTGCATTGGGCTTTGTAAGGAAGGAGACATTTTAAGAACGGGGTGTTCCTTAATTTGTAATAGATTTGGTTGATTGTAGACTCTGGTAGATATTCAGGTAGATATTATGGTAGATATTATGGTAGATATTCAGGTAGATATTATGGTAGATATTCTGGTAGATATTATGGTAGATATTATGGTAGATATTCTGGTAGATATTCTGGTAGATATTATGGTAGATATTATGGTAGATATTATGGTAGATATTATGGTAGATATTCTGGTAGATATTATGGTAGATATTCAGGTAGATATTATGGTAGATATTATGGTAGATATTCAGGTAGATATTATGGTAGATATTCTGGTAGATATTATGGTAGATATTATGGTAGATATTCAGGTAGATATTATGGTAGATATTATGGTAGATATTCAGGTAGATATTATGGTAGATATTCTGGTAGATATTCAGGTAGATATTATGGTAGATATTCTGGTAGATATTATGGTAGATATTCAGGTAGATATTATGGTAGATATTCAGGTAGATATTATGGTAGATATTATGGTAGATATTCAGGTAGATATTATGGTAGATATTATGGTAGATATTCAGGTAGATATTATGGTAGATATTCTGGTAGATATTATGGTAGATATTATGGTAGATATTCAGGTAGATATTATGGTAGATATTATGGTAGATATTCAGGTAGATATTATGGTAGATATTCAGGTAGATATTATGGTAGATATTATGGTAGATATTCAGGTAGATATTATGGTAGATATTCTGGTAGATATTCAGGTAGATATTATGGTAGATATTCTGGTAGATATTATGGTAGATATTATGGTAGATATTATGGTAGATATTATGGTAGATATTATGGTAGATATTATGGTAGATATTCAGGTAGATATTATGGTAGATATTATGGTAGATATTCAGGTAGATATTATGGTAGATATTCTGGTAGATATTATGGTAGATATTATGGTAGATATTCAGGTAGATATTATGGTAGATATTATGGTAGATATTCAGGTAGATATTATGGTAGATATTCTGGTAGATATTCAGGTAGATATTATGGTAGATATTCTGGTAGATATTATGGTAGATATTCAGGTAGATATTATGGTAGATATTCTGGTAGATATTCAGGTAGATATTATGGTAGATATTATGGTAGATATTCTGGTAGATATTCAGGTAGATATTATGGTAGATATTATGGTAGATATTATGGTAGATAATCAGGTAGATATTATGGTAGATATTCTGGTAGATATTATGGTAGATATTCTGGTAGATATTATGGTAGATATTCAGGTAGATATTATGGTAGATATTCTGGTAGATATTATGGTAGATATTCTGGTAGATATTATGGTAGATATTATGGTAAATATTCAGGTAGATATTCTGGTAGATATTATGATAGATATTCTGGTAGATATTATGGTAGATATTCAGGTAGATATTATGGTAGATATTCTGGTAGATATTATGGTAGATATTCTGGTAGATATTATGGTAGATATTCAGGTAGATATTATGGTAGATATTCTGGTAGATATTATGGTAGATATTTCGCCCCCACCATTCCCTGACCATAAATTATATATTGTTGATACTGACAGTTAATGGGACATTATAATCTTCTTATAGCCAGCCACACAATTTATTCAGGACCACATCTTGTTATAAGAACTTTGAATACAGGAACAATCCTGATGCACGAATACAGTAAGAGTATGTATTATGTAGTATGTATTATGTAGTATGTATTATGTAGTATGTATTATGTAGTATGTATTATGTATTATGTAGTATGTATTATGTAGTATGTATTATGTAGTATGTATTATGTAGTATGTATTATGTAGTATGTATTATGTAGTATGTATATGTAGTATGTATTATGTAGATATTATGTATTATGGTAGTAATGTATATGTAGTATGTATTCATGTCTGTGTATATGTAGTATGTATTCATGTAGTATGTTATTATGTAGTATGTATTATGTAGTAGTATTGATATGTAGTAGAGTGTATTATTATGGTATGTATTATTATGGTATGTATTATGTTATGTATTATTATGGTATGTATTATGTTATGTATTATGGTATGTATTATGTTATGTATTCTAGTATGTATCTATGTAGTATATTATGTAGTAGTATTATGTAGTATGTATTAACTATGTATTGTATGTATTATGGTAGTATGTATATGTAGTATGTATTAGTAGAGTATGTATTATGAGTATGTATTATGAGTATATTATGAGTATGTATTATGTAGTATGTATTATTAGTATGTATTATGAGTAGTATTAGGTATGTATTAGTAGTATGTAGTATGGTAGTATTATGTAGTATGTATTATGTAGTATGTATTGGTAGTATGTATGAGTATGTATTATGTAGTATGTATTGTGTAGTATGTATTGTGTAGTATGTATTGTGTAGTATGTATTATGAGTATGTATTATGTAGTATGTATTGTGTAGTATGTATTGTGTAGTATGTATTGTGTAGTATGTATTATGAGTATGTATTGGAAGTATGTATTATGTAGTATGTATTATGAGTATGTATTATGAGTATGTATGTATTATTATATGTAGTATGTATTATGTAGTATGGTATGTATTATGTAGTATGTATTGTGTAGTATGTATTATGAGTATGTATTATGAGTATGTATTATGTAGTATGTATTATGTAGTATGTAGTATGAGTATGTATTATGTAGTATGTTAGTATGTATTATGAGTATTATATGTAGTATGTATTATGTAGTATGTATTATGAGTATGTATTATGTAGTTGTATTATGAGTATGTATGTAGTTATTAGTAGTATTATGAGTATGTATATGTAGTATGTATTATGAGTATGTATTATGTAGTGTATTATGTAGTATGTATTATGAGTATGTATTGTAGTATGTTTATGAGTATATATATGTAGTATGTATATGAGAGTATTATGAGTATGTATTATGAGTATGTATTATGAGTATGTATTATGTAGTATGTATTATGAGTATGAATTATGTAGTATGTATTATGAGTATATATTATGTAGTATGTATTACAGAGTATGTATTACAGAGTATGTATTACAGAGTATGTATTACAGAGTATGTATTACAGAGTATGTATTACAGAGTATGTATTACAGAGTATGTAGTATGAGTGTATTATGTAGTATGTATTATGAGTATGTATTATGAGTATGTATTATGTAGTATGTATTATGAGTATGTATTATGTAGTATGTATTATGAGTATGTATTATGTAGTATGTATTATGAGTATGTATTATGAGTATGTATTATGTAGTATGTATTATGAGTATGTATTATGTAGTATGTATTATGTAGTATGTATTATGAGTATGTATTATGTAGTATGTATTATGTAGTATGTATTATGTAGTATGTATTATGAGTATGTATTATGTAGTATGTATTATGTAGTATGTATTATGAGTATGTATTATGTAGTATGTATTATGTAGTATGTATTATGTAGTATGTATTATGAGTATGTATTATGTAGTATGTATTATGAGTATGTATTATGTAGTATGTATTATGAGTATGTATTATGTAGTATGTATTATGTAGTATGTATTATGTAGTATGTATTATGAGTATGTATTATGTAGTATGTATTATGTAGTATGTATTATGTAGTATGTATTATGTAGTATGTATTATGTAGTATGTATTATGTAGTATGTATTATGAGTATGTATTATGTAGTATGTATTATGTAGTATGTATTATGTAGTATGTATTATGTAGTATGTATTATGTAGTATGTATTATGAGTATGTATTATGTAGTATGTATTATGAGTATGTATTATGTAGTATGTATTATGTAGTATGTATTATGTAGTATGTATTATGAGTATGTATTATGTAGTATGTATTATGTAGTATGTATTATGTAGTATGTATTATGAGTATGTATTATGTAGTATGTATTATGTAGTATGTATTATGTAGTATGTATTATGAGTATGTATTATGTAGTATGTATTATGTAGTATGTATTATGTAGTATGTATTATGAGTATATATTATGTAGTATGTATTATGAGTATGTATTATGTAGTATGTATTATGAGTATGTATTATGTAGTATGTATTATGAATATGTATTATGAGTATGTATTACATATTATATTCAGTAATTGTTATATAAATTATTATTTCAACTCTCATATAATTCTAAGGTGATTTACTTGCAGTGGTTTATGTATTTAAGGAGAGATTTGCACTTGAGGGATTTTTTTATGGACACCTTTCTCCCTCACGTTTAGCTCCATTGCTTTTGAGATTTTAAGACGTTCGCCCCATTAGTTTGGCGATTTTAAGAACTGTCGCCCCATTTCTATCAATTTTAAGACTTGTCGTGCCATTTAGGTGTCTACTTTTTCCTGGCGAGCGATAGCGAGCCTGTATTTTAAGAGGAATCGGAGACTTTTTTCTACCGAAAAATGTACACATTTATCTTGATAGGGGGTCTAAGGGGGTGTAATTTTAAGCTTGATGGAAGTCTAGGGAACACACTAAAAACCTCCCCTTAAGCGAGGGACTGTACAATCTAAGAGGTTGAGTCAAGGCGACTTTCTGGTCTGGTTTTGTGTTATTATGTTTCCTCCACCAACCGACTTTACTCCTAAACTCAATTAATCAAATCAACAAATACATGTGGCAGTCCAGGGATTCGAACCTAGGATGCTCACACCGAAAGTCAGTGCATTTATCCATTGCGCTACGATACTTTACCTTACACTCACACTTTTGATCTTAGCAGGCACTGTTCATGTGACCGGAAGTTAATATCACATGTTAGGGGTGTGTATGAGAAGGGTAGTGAGAGGTATGAAAAGGGCTTTGATGAGACCTTAGACACGAGACATGGGGAGATTTCCTCTCAACATAGGGAAATTCTCCTCGTAATATTTGAATCATCATTTGTTACTTCAATAAACACGTGGCTGGATACATGTTTTCCTTTACTATACCTAAATAAGAGTATAAAGGATGGTGGCGGCATATCTACCACATCTATTTCATATCTACCAATTAACGAGAGAAGCAGAGCAGAGCAGAGCAGAGCAGAGCAGAGAATCTACACAGTATTCTTCAAGCAGCTTAAGGGGAGGTTTCTAGTTTGTTCCTAGATATCCATCCAGCTTATAATTACACCCCCTAGACCCCCTTTCAAGATAAATTTGTACATTTTTCGGTAGAAAAATTTCCCGGCCAAAGGCCGGTTCCTCTTAAATTAGAGGCTCGCTATCGCTCGCCAGGAAAAAATCGACACGTAAATGGCACGAAAGGTCTTAAAATTGACAAAAATGGGGCGCAAGTTCCAAAAATCGCCAAACTAATGGAGCGAACGTCTTATAATCTCAAAAGCAATGGGGCTAAACATGAGAGAGAAAGAGGTCCAATAAAATATCCCTCAGGTGGAAATCTCTCCTTAACTAAACTACAATAAACTTAATTATTTATATTTATATATATATATTTTGTTTTGTTTCAGGTGTGGAGGTCGGCCTGGGTTGGAACTGGGAGATGTGGTGGACTTACGACGGTATATCAGGTGGGTACATCAATAATTATCATCCCTAAACCTTCATCTTTATCAGGTGGGTACATCATTAATTATCATCCCTAACCATCATCTTTATCAGGTGGGTACATCATTAATTATCATCCCTAAACCATCATCTTTATCAGGTGGGTACATCATTAATTATCATCCCTAAACCTTCATCTTTATCAGGTGGGTACATCATTAATTATCATCCCTAAACCTTCATCTTTATCAGGTGGGTACATCATTAATTATCATCCCTAGACCATCATCTTTATCAGGTGGGTACATCATTAATTATCATCCCTAGACCATCATCTTTATCAGGTGGGTACATCATTAATTATCATCCCTAGACCATCATCTTTATCAGGTGGGTACATCATTAATTATCATCCCTAACCATCATCTTTATCAGGTGGGTACATCATTAATTATCATCCCTAACCATCATCTTTATCAGGTGGGTACATCATTAATTATCATCCCTAACCATCATCTTTATCAGGTGGGTACATCATTAATTATCATCCCTAAACCTTCATCTTTATCAGGTGGGTACATCATTAATTATCATCCCTAGACCATCATCTTTATCAGGTGGGTACATCATTAATTATCATCCCTAGACCATCATCTTTATCAGGTGGGTACATCATTAATTATCATCCCTAGACCATCATCTTTATCAGGTGGGTACATCATTAATTATCATCCCTAAACCTTCATCTTTATCAGGTGGGTACATCATTAATTATCATCCCTAGACCATCATCTTTATCAGGTGGGTACATCATTAATTATCATCCCTAAACCATCATCTTTATCAGGTGGGTACATCATTAATTATCATCCCTAGACCATCATCTTTATCAGGTGGGTACATCATTAATTATCATCCCTAAACCATCGTTATCAGGTGGGTACATCATTAATTATTCCTAGGCCATCATCTTTAGCGAGGAAATGGTAGCGTGTGTTGTTCTTCAGCATTCAGATATAATTCTATCTATCTATATAGCTATCTATATGCTCAGGCCCAATCCCCACTTATCCTATTTTTTATTTTATTTTCCTCTATTTTATTATTTTATTAATTGAATGTTGATATTAAGGGGAAATTTGGTTTTACCAACTATAATAATAATAGTAATAATAATAGTAATAATAATAATGATGATAATAATATTAATACAAATATTGATAAAAATAATAATATAAATTACAATAATTATAGAAATAATAATAATAATAACAATAATGATAGTACTAATAATACCAATAACAACATTAACACAATTACCCCCAAAATACAAACACCACCACCCGTTCTAACAACACCCACCAACAACACCCACCAACAACACCCATCAACAACACCCACCAACAACACCCATCAACAACACCCACCAACAACACCCATCTACAACACCCACCAACAACACCCATCAACAACACTCATCGACAACACCCACCAACAACACCCATCGACAACACCCACCAACAACACCCATCAACAACACCCACCAACAACACCCATCAACAACACCCACCAACAACACCCATCAACAACACCCATCGACAACACCCACCAACAACACCCATCGACAACACCCACCAACAACACCCACCAACAACACCCATCAACAACACCCACCAACAACACCCATCAACAACACCCACCAACAACACCCATCAACAACACCCACCAACAACACCCACCAACAACACCCACCAACAACACCCACCAACAACACCCATCAACAACACCCACCAACAACACCCATCAACAACACCCATCAACAACACCCACCAACAACACCCACCAACAACACCCACCAACAACACCCACCAACAACACCCACCAACAACACCCACCAACAACACCCACCAACAACACCCATCAACAACACCCACCAACAACACCCACCAACAACACCCACCAACAACACCCACCAACAACACCCATCAACAACACCCACCAACAACCCCCATCAACAACACCAACAACACCCACCAACAACACCCACCAACAACACCCACCAACAACACCCATCAACAACACCCATCAACAACACCCACCAACAACACCCACCAACAACACCCACCAACAACACCCATCAACAACACCCATCAACAACACCCACCAACAACACCTCAACAACACCCACCAACAACACCCACCAACAACACCCACCAACAACACCCATCAACAACACCCACCAACAACACCCACCAACAACACCCATCAACAACACCCACCAACAACACCCACCAACACCCATCAACAACACCCACCAACAACACCCATCAACAACACCCATCAACAACACCCACCAACAACACCCATCAACAACACCCACCAACAACAACACCCATCAACAACACCCACCAACAACACCCACCAACAACACCCACCAACAACACCCACCAACAACACCCATCAACAACACCCACCAACAACACCCATCAACAACACCCATCAACAACACCCATCAACAACACCCATCAACAACACCCATCAACAACACCCACCAACAACACCCATCAACAACACCCATCAACAACACCCACCAACAACACCCACCAACAACACCCACCACACCACCCAACAACACCCATCAACAACACCCATCAACAACACCCACCAACAACACCCATCAACAACACCCACCAACAACACCCATCAACAACACCCATCAACAACACCCATCAACAACACCCATCAACAACACCCACCAACAACACCCACCAACAACACCCACCAACAACACCCATCAACAACACCCATCAACAACACCCACCAACAACACCCACCAACAACACCCACCAACAACACCCACCAACAACACCCACCAACAACACCCACCAACAACACCCACCAACAACAACACCCACCAACAACACCCACGAACATCACCCACCAACAACACCCACCAACAACACCCACCAACAACACCCACCAACAATAAATAAAAACCATAATAAATACCCTGGAACAGAATAATGGAGGATGCACAATAACACATACCAGATGTTTGGGCTACGCGTCAACCAATATATTTGTCCTGCCCCGGGCCCCCAAACTCCCCCCCCCCCCCCCCCCCCCCCAGCAGGAAGAATACATTGTAGAATACATTGTAGCACCTGAGCTAACGTATATATTTTTGGCCGGCTCTTTGATGCCGTAGCAAATATTCATGAAATGCTGCATACAATTGTGGGGATGACCGCTGTTTTAGAGGTACATTTGAAATTTAGAATCGCTTTGTCGACGCTTGCTGTATATTCGTTTGCGCACGCGCGCATGCTCGTTGGCTTACTCACACACACAGCTGCACAGCCCATAAATGAATATCATGTATGTAATGGTCACACACACACGCATACACACACACACTCACTCACTCACACACACACGCACACTACACAATATCATACACGAGATTCCATGTGTTAATTAAACAATCACACTCATAATTATGCATACATAAATGAGGTCACTTACACACACACAGACACACATACAGTATCTCTCTCTATCACACACACAAAAACTTGTGCACACACACACACACTCTCTCTCTCGGGCACACACACCCACACACACACCTACATACACACACACACATACACCTACACGCACACCGACACACCTACACGCACACCGACACACACACACACACACACACACACACACACACACACACACACACACACACACACACACACACACACACACAGACACACCTACACGCACACACAAACACACCGACACCCGCCCACACACAAACAGTTCTACAGTAGCTTATGACAAGCGTGGAAAAGGGTCAATATTGAATAGAACTACAAAGCGACAGGGAACTCGGAGAAACAGAGGGCAAATGAAAGTACGCAGAGGAATTCAGGGGGATATAATGTAAAAGAAAACTAGAAGCAATAACAGAAAACGAAGGAAGGGGAGGGGACATTGATAGATGGAATATATAGTATATGCGGTATCACACGAGAACTTATATAGACAATATTCTATGATCAAAAATTTTCTGGCAACAATTCTGCAATATTTTGCACTGGTATCTGAAACTGGATTAATGATAGATGAATTTAAGTAACCGAAATATATCAAATGTTAGCCTCATAAGCTGCAAGACCAGTGTTGAGGATAAGTGTTGACGGAAAAGGCACTCGTGTGATACCAGCGTAAGAGAAAAATAGAAATTGTTGGATTAAAGGGAAAATATCTGAAATAATAGACGCGAAAGTGTTTGTATATATATATATATATATATATATATATATATATATATATATATACAGTATATATATATTTATAACCCATTATGTATCCAATTTAACCCACAATTTCCCTCACGCACTGTAAAAGCGCGATTCACCCGATAAATGGCGCGATTTTACATCATGTCTTCAAATTGATGGATAGCCTAATGCGTAGGTTTATGCAAATCCTCCACTCAAGCCATGAAAAACAACAATAAAACATTATAATCCTTGAAGAAGAAAAAACAACAATAAAACATGGTAAATAAGGCCGATGTAGTCTTGTTGAACGGTACCCAAATTAATCTTGGGAGGGTCTTGGGAGTGTGTGTGTGTGTGTGTGTGTGTGTGTGTGTGTGTTTTTTTTTTTTCATCGTTCCTCAGAGGGTTAATTGAACGGTGTGCAGCCCACCTTTTGACTGAGTGTAATGCCACTTCTCCCCTCGACAGTACATTTCTCACTCTTTCATATTATCTGCTATTAACTTAACCATCCCCTCTCCTTAGTCGTAATAAATCCCCCTTATTTCAGTGTTATGCCGTAGCTCTCGTTGTGTAACTAACTCTCTCTCTCTCCAATTCTCTTTCTAATTTACATCAACGACATAGATGAGGGTCTCACCTGTACAATCTCAAAATTTGCTGACGATACAAAAATTGCAAATAGCGTACTCTCAAAAGATCAAGTTGACGATATGCAACACAATCTAGATAAATTGTCATATTGGGCTCAAATTTGGCAAATGAGTTTCAATGCGGATAAATGTAAAGTACTACATATCGGATACCTAAATGAGAAAGCAAACTATTCGATGAATGGCACTCAGCTTAAGAATGTAAACAGAGAAACCGATCTGGGAGTAACCATATCGAGTAACCTAAAACCGAGTCAACAATGTTCAGAAGTTGTTAAGAAGGCAAACAAAATAATTGGCCTTATAGGCAGGTCATTTGAGCATAAATCCAAATAAGTTATCCTAACCCTTTACAATTCCTTAGTCCGCCCTCTTCTGGAATACTGCGTTCAATGCTGGTGCCCTTATTACCAAAAAGACATAAACAAGCTAGAACGAGTTCAACGTAGAGTTACCAAAATGATACCTAGCCTAAAGAACAAACCATACGAAGAGCGTCTTAGAGAATTAAATCTATTTCCTTTAACCCAGCGCAGATTAAGAGGTGACTTAATTCAAGTGTTCAAAATCATCAAAGGCATCGACAATATGAACTGTAGTAAGTACTTCACTATCGACCAATCTAATTACACGCGGGGAAACGGTTGCAAAATTATTGGTAAATCTTTTAACTCACACGAATCTAAGAATTTCTTCTTCAATCGAGTTGTCAACTTGTGGAATGGGCTTCCCCGAGACGTTATAGACTGCAGCATTGTTGATTCATTTAAACTCCGCCTAGACAAATATCTTGCATCAAACCCACGACTGACTGTGTTTGTAAATTAATAACTTTATTTTATCCTCCCCTCAGTTTCTAACCCATATGTCCCCTACTAACTTCCTAGTACTGCCACGGACATTAGTTCCATGGCAGTAGTTCCCTTTCCAATGTTCCCTTACCCACTCTAAACCACTGTTTGGACACTTGATCGTCAGTGTTTTGGAGGACAAGCAGCCTAGAAGGGTCACTAGACCTGTTGTTGCTTGATTTCCTTTGTACTCCTCTCTCTCTCTCTCTCTCTCTCTCTCTCTCTCTCTCTCTCTCTCTCTCTCTCTCTCTCTCCACGCACCGTAAACCTCCGGAGCAGCACCAACATAGTCAACATAGGAGGGACGTATTGTATTATATTACCGGCCGAGAAAGATAAAATATCCAAGTACGCCCCCCCTCCCCAGAACAAAAATTGGTAGGGTGGGCGCTAATGTTGGCAGTGTGAGTTTCGGTGTGTGTGTGTATGTGTGTTTGAGGGAGACGGCGGGGGGGGGGGGGGAAGGGTGCATATAAGATTGGATAATTAGGGGAGACGAACTCAGGTGAACTCGGGTATGGGTTACCTGTAGGAGGTTAGTTTGGGAGCTATATGTTCGTTTTGGGTTAGTTGTAAGATCAATTATTTGGGTTCTGTGTGGGTTTTGGGTTAACTATAAAACACACACACACACACACACACACACACACACACACACACACACACATTGACAGCAAGCTAAATTTGTACATTTTTCGATAGCAAAATTTCTCCGGCGAAGCCGGATTTCTCCATACAATGCTGGCTCGCTATCACTCGCTAGGGAGAAATCGACACCTGGATGGGGATAAACGTCTTTAAATAGTTGGCTGAATGGGGCCGAATGGATACAAGCCAGGGAAAGAGAGAAAAGGAGAGAAAGATACAAAAAAAAAAACGGTGACCCCCCTAATAGAGGTATAGGGAACAAACTATAAACCTCCCCTTAAATTCTGTGGCCAATTTGTGTTTGACATTCTGGATTTAACCTTTGCCTTTGCTTTGTTCGCCTCTCTGATCTGCCTGACCTTTACACCTGCAACAGTATCGTGGCGGCTGAAGGTTAATATTGTGTCTAACCCATGTTTAGTGGGAGTTGGAGCTTCCTAAACTAATATTAGTGTTTGTGTTATTATTATTATTTCGTTATTATTGTTATTATTATTATTATTATTATTATTTCGTTATTATTGTTATCATTATTATTATTGTTATTATTATTATTATTATTATTATTATTATTTTTATCATTATTGTTATTATTATTAGTAGTAGTAGTAATAGTATTATATCATCTATTTTATCATTATTATCTACAATTATTATTATTATTATTATTATTATTGTCATTTTGATTATTGTACGTACAGTATGTATGTATATATGTATGTATGTATGTATACCCCTAGCCGACTCTAGACAGAGCCCGAACAGAAACAAGATTTAAAGTTCCAGTTCTTAGGGTCTGGGACCACTTTTGCATTCCCTCGCCCCTTGCTCTGTCTTGTCTAGTAGGTGAAATTTTCAAGGGGAGGAGGATTCCTAGCCCCCTGCCCTAGAAAAAAACCCAGTAGGACAGTAAAAGAGACAGACAGAAATGGCTAAGGTTGGGTAGAGGATGTCAAACTTCACTCTGGATAGGACCATCAACTAGTTTTATTCAGAATCAAAGGTAAAAAGGCGTCATGGTGGTGAAGGGGTTAATACCATGAATGTGTTAGTCTTTTCCCCGGCCAATTATCGAGTCTTGTTGTTGCCGGTGGGAGGGTCATCATAAAATAATCAGTTTTCGGGTCGGTGGCTGGAGATCGGGGGCGGGGGGGGAGGGGGGTCGGTGTGATCAAAACCAATATGAATAATTATGTTGATATCTTCTGTGATATCTCGTAATTTGGGTCGTGTGTGCGCGTGTGTGTGTTTGTGAGTATGTGTGCGCGTTTGTGTGTGTGTGCGATTTGTTTCTATCTTTCTCGTTTTTTTTTACTTCCGTCGGAAAACGGTTAGTACGTATTACCACTCGTCTCGCCAGTGTTGTTGTTGTTGTTGTTGTTGTAATTCTGCCTGCTTTACTAGATCAGTCGAAAAAGTTGTCGGGGTGTGTGGGGGGGGGGGGGGGGGTTAGTGGGAGGGGAGAGACTAGGAAGGAGAAAGGTTCTGGCTGATTGACAGCATTCGACGGAGGTCTTCGGTGCTTTGCAACGCTTGTTACTCTCTCTCTCTTTCTCTCTCTCTTTCTCTCTCTCTCTCTCTCTCTCTCTCTCTCTCTCTCTCTCTCTCTCATCAGGAGTATCGCAGTTATTTGTAGTTGGGCCACCACTGTTACCATCTATCAGTGATATCAATGTTTCTCTGCCGAGTCAGGTCAGGTGAAAGTATTGAGGGATAAGCCTTTACAACGGCACCTCGTATCTACTTTTCGAAGAGTGTTGAAAGGGGAGAAGGAGTGTTTGAAAGAGAGGAAACTGTTCGAGTGGCTTTGTTGTGTGTGTTATTAGTCTGTCTAAGTCGTTGAGGTATCGTCTCCAAGTTTCTGGATGACGTTAAGCTTTAAATATACGTGGGCAATCCTAAAAGAATTTAATAACTCAGATTTAATTGCGTGAATGGTTTTTAATTTCTAATACAGCCCCTCCAAGAAGATGTTATTAAATGTTGGTCTCCAGCGTACTGTGCAATGGCGCTAATAAGTGATGTCTCGGCACCAATTATGTTTTGATCAATAATTGGTATCAGAAATATTTACACATGATTTCTTCTTTTTGGGTGAGATATACCAGCATGTTCCTACACTTAGCCACCCTATTCAACATCTGACAGACATTAATACAGCACAGAGCGAGCCAAACGTAATGGCAGCGGAGACATGACTTATTAGCGCCACCGTACATTGTCTATTAATTCGCCAAGAGTGACTCACCGAATGGGCTGCTGGGCCTATAAGATCGTAATTACTCCTAGTAATTCCTTGTAACTCTCGGACATATTTTTAGTATGCCTTTGGAACCAATAACAATGTCTTTACGATAATAAGTGTTTCTTAACCCTCTCAGACATATGACGCGATTTTGAGCCTATTGGGAATACTTTAACCCTCTCCGACATATGACGCGATTTTGAGCCTATTGGGGATACTTTAAAGCCTTTGTTACCATCAGGGGTATTTAGAAACCTTTAGTTTAGTTACTTCAACCTCTGCAGTTGTTTTTGAGTTAGCTGTGGGCAGAAAACTAATTTTGGAGAGGTAATTATAAGAGAGAACTCAATTTCTTATTGCTAATCTGGCAACCTCTGCGTCATATGTGCGTGAAAGGGTTAACTTTATCGTATTTATTTTGTTATATCTTTGTTTATAATGTGTATCATATTTATCTCTCAATCAGTCTAATATCTGTCTGAACCTATTTATTTATCTATCTATAATTATATATATCTATTTAACTAACTATTGATCTCAATATATCTATCATACTTATCTATCTACTTTTCCCGACTCTAACAGGCAAATGTCTTAATCTATCTATATCCATTTATCTATCTACGTATTTCTATGTAACTATCTATCTCTATCTATCTATATATATATCTCTATCGACTATAACATTAAGCTGCCTGGTTGATGCCATGATGAAAGGTCGTAGATTCCAAATAATCATGGAAATTACTCGCATTAATTGGAGGAAAATTGCTTTCATTTGTAATAATTATTTCGAGCGGCGAAAAACTCCCCCCGTTTTATATATAGATGTTGTTGTTGTGAGAGAGAGAGAGAGAGAGAGAGAGAGAGAGAGAGAGAGAGAGAGAGAGAGAGAGAGAGAGAGAGAGTGTGTGTGTGTGGTCTGTGCGTGTTAGTAGGAAAATATATATAAAAAGACAAAGAGAGAGAGAGAGAGAGAGAGAGAGAGAGAGAGAGAGAGAGAGAGAGAGAGAGAGTGTGTGTGGTCTGTGCGTGTTAGTAGGAAAATATATATAAAAAGACAAAGAGAGAGAGAGAGAGAGAGAGAGGGAGAGAGAGAGTGTGTGTGGTCTGTGCGTGTTAGTAGGAAAATATATAAAAAGACAAAGAGAGAGAGAGAGAGAGAGAGAGAGAGAGGGAGAGAGAGGGGGGGGGAGAGTGGTCTCTGTGTGTTAGTAGGAAAATATATATAAAAAGACAGACAGAGAGAGAGAGAGAGGTCTGTGTGTGTTAGTAGGAAAAGCTATATAAGACAGTGAGTGAGTGAGTGAGCGAGTAAGTGAGAGCAAGAGAGAGAGTGTGTGTGTGTGTGTGTGTTGAAAGTCAACGATTAGTAGTTTTAAAGCAATAGATTAAAATAGATCGATCAGTAAATAGGGTAATAGAGAAATAAATAAATGTCATCCTATTGTTGCTTTTGTTTATATATATATATATATATATAGTGAAGGAACTAAACCGTGTAAACAATTAAGAGGAATCTTTTTGTGTTATAGACTTCATTCTCCCTCACGTTTAGCCCCATTGACTGATATTTTAAGACGTTCGCCATATTAGTTAGAGGATTTTAAGAATTTTCCGCCCCATTGCTTAGTCATTATTTAGACCTTTTAGGCCATTTAGGTGTCGATCTTTATATATATGATATCAGTGAGTTGTCCTCCAGGATAATGTATTTAAAAAAAAAAAAAAAAAAAAAAAAAAAAATATATATACTGTATATATATATATATATATATATATATATATATATATATATATATATATATATATATATATACTGTATATCCCATAAATTTAACGCTTACAGCAAAACACCTAGCCTACACTGAGATAATGTTCTACTTTACATGCTAAAAAAAAAAAAAAAAAAATCATAAAAACGAATAAAAATAAAGAACATGTTTTTTTTCTTTTCGGGTCAATAGGCATTTAGTGTTCATTAGGTAATTGGTTCGTTAATGATCGACGTTCACCTTTTGCCCTAATTACTTGATTCGCTCATTACGGCAGGGGGTTGTTAAGGCACCTTTTAATTTTTAAGGCAATTATTAAATGTTAAGGCGCCTTTTATATTTTAACCCTTTTGCTGCGGGTGACGTTCTGGAATGTCCTGGCAATTTGCAGCAATTTCCAGGCTCTAAAAGCCTGTAAAAACCGTAAAAATCGAGTGTCAGTGGGCGGGAGCATGAGGGGGTCACCTCCGACCCTCAGAGCAGCCACCGGCCTACTGAGGTAGACTGTGTCTCGTGCGGGTCTCTCACTGCCTCTCGCAACAGTGTTGCCAAGCGAGCGAGTGCTAACAAATAGCGGGTTTCCCGCGTTTCTATGGCACCGCTGCGGGTGAACCAGCCCACCTATGAGGCCCGTTCTGGTCTCATTTTGAAGCTATTTTCGCCTAGTTTTCGGCAGAATACAGTTCATTTCATGCAGATGCTTGATTTATCATTCAGGAGTGCCTGAATATGCCCTAAATAGCCCAAAACAGCCCGCAGGAAAAGGGTTAAGGCACCTTTTATTTGTTCATTACGGCAGGGGGTTATTAAGGTGCCTTATTTATGTTTAAGGAGAGATCTCCACTTAAGGGATTTTTTTCTTGACCCCTTTCTCCCTCATGTTTAGCCCCCTTTCTTTTGATATTATAAAACGTTTGCCCCATTAGTTTAGCGATTTTAAGAACTTTCACCCCATATTAAGACCTTTCGTGCAATTCAGGTGTCAATTTTATCCTGGCGAGCGATAGCGAGCCTGTAATTTAAGAGCAACCAGCCTTCGGCCGGGACATTTTTCTACCGAAAAATGTACAAATATATCTTGAAAGGGACTCAAGGGGGTGTAATTTTAAGCTTGATGGAGGTCTAGGGAACAAACTAAATACCTCCCCTTACTCTACCAAACCTAACCTAACCTAACAGTATTACAAAAGAAGTACAAAGGAAATCAAGCAACAACAGTTCCAGCGACCCCTCAAGGCTGCTTGCCCTCGAAAACACTGACGGTCAAGTGTCCAAACAGAGGTTTAGAGGGGGTAAGGGAAAAATGGAAAGGGAAGACTGTCTCCTGGGACAAATGTCCGTGGCAGGATTAGGAGATGTTAGTAGGGGACAGTTGTTAGTAATATAATAGAGGTACTGGTTGAGAGCTACTGGTTGAAACGGTCTACGGTTGAGTTGTCTGGTCACCTTCAATCTCCATTACTGAAAACTCAATATCATCCTTCCATCGTCAACTGATATAGAAGTGTTCAATCTCCATCAAACAAATCATAATATCAGCCTTTGGATCGTTCGCAGGCATAGAGTAGCAGCCTTCAATCTCCATTCCACATAACTCAACATCATTCCATCGTCCACATATATAGACGTGTGTGTATAGCCTAGGATCTTTCACATATATACAGTAGCAGCCTTCAATCTCCATTCCACATAACTCAACATCATTCCATCGTCCACATATATAGACGTGTGTGTATAGCCTAGGATCTTTCACATATATACAGTAGCAGCCTTCAATCTCCATTCCACATAACTCAACATCATTCCATCGTCCACATATATAGACGTGTGTGTATAGCCTAGGATCTTTCACATATATACAGTAGCAGCCTTCAATCTCCATTCCACATAACTCAACATCATTCCATCGTCCACATATATAGACGTGTGTGTATAGCCTAGGATCTTTCACATATATACAGTAGCAGCCTTCAATCTCCCTTCCGCCTCCCCCCCCACTTCAAAAGCACGCCTCTATTTCCACCGCTTTGGCTTCCCCTTTCTCCGGGTCCGCCATCCACGTATACATTAAGGGGGCACTACTCGCTTTTTAGGGATCCCCTTCTCCCTCATGTTTAGCATATTTACTTTTAGATTTTAAGGCGTTCGTTCCGTTAGTTTGGCGATTTTGAGACCTTTCACCCCATTTCTTTGTTAATATTAAGATCTTTCGTGCCATTTAGGTAGCGATTTTTTCCTGGCGAGCGTTAGCGAGCCTGTAATTTTACAAGGAATCGGCCTTCGGCCGGGATATTTTTCTACCGAAAAATGTACACATTTATATTGAAAGGGGGTCTAGGGGGTGTATTTTTAAAGTTTGATGGGGGTCTAAAATAAAAATAAAATAATATATAAATATATAGACCAAAAAACCAAGCAGTCTCCCCTTAAACCAGCTACCAACATGAAAGTCCAATGCAAATCATCGATAATCGCTTGCAAATCGGCCTAATGGAAACCACTCCACTCCGCTTTCCCTCAAACTTCCATCACGGCTTGTTATTACATTTCCTCGGCCGAACCCTGATACGCGAAATATTTACGACGTTGTGTTTATTTAAGGACATAAGAAAATGGGAGTCTGATGGTCTAATATAGAGTCAATAGCAAAAGTTACAGTTATTGCACCCAAAATGTCTTGATTTGAGCTCAATTTCTTTTCGGATCGTCACGCACTGCCATCAACTCCCCCTCGGTAAACATGACTCAATCAATATAGAGATAGGATTTTTTTTTTTTTCTTGACACATTATATGATGAACCGTGGTATTTGAACGCTATTTAAGCCATCATTCCTTATATTATTATGATTTTTACACCAACCAACTTCACTTCTAAACTCAATTAATGAAATTAACAAATACATGTGGCACTCCGAGGACTCGAACCCAGGACACTCACATCGAAATTCCGCGCACTATATAATACATTACGCTATCAAGACAACAGATATTTTACTTGCAGGTTCATGCCAACTTCTCGCATAAGCTCAAAGAATGTTTTTAAGGGGGAGGTAGTCGGGTTTTCACACATGTTTAGTCCCATTAGCTTTGAGATTGTAAGACGTTCGTTCCATTAGTTTGGCGATTATAAGACCTTTCACCCCCTTTGTTTGTCAATAAAGACCTTTTGTGCCATATAGGGGTCGATTTTTTCCTGGCGAGCGATAGCGAGCCTGTAATGCTTGGAGAAATTGGCCTTCGGCCGGGATAAAAATTTCCAAATTTATCTTAAAAGTGGTCTAGGGGGCGTTTTTTAAAGTTTGATGGAGTCCTACCGAGGAAAGTATAATATATATATATATATATATATATATATATATATATACCGGTATATATATATATATATATATATATATATAATTGTATATACCTGTATATGTATATATATTTATTTATTTATGTATTTATTTATGGACCAAAAAACAATCACTACCCCTTTTAACTGGAAGCGGATTATTCGGCCAGCTCCCCTCTCTCTCTCTCTCTGCAGGGCTGGTGTTTCAAAAGTAATCTTCAGCCGAGAAATTAGAGAACGGCTGATATTTTGGCCGAGAGTGAGTTAGTGAGTGAGTGAGTTATTTAGAGAACATCTGATATTTTACCGAGAGAGAGAGAGAGAGAGAGAGAGAGAGAGAGAGAGAGAGAGAGAGAGAGAGAGAGAGAGAGAGAGAGAGAGAGAGAGAGAGAGAGAGAGAGAGAGAGAGAGATTTAGTTTTGACTTGGTAATGGTTAGTTTCATTCTTATATATTGTCTTTTTACTTTTTTTACTGCTATTTTCGTATTACTGTTTCGTCATTAACTCCTTCTGTACCGTCGATAGCCTTTATATTATAATCTGGCTACTACCAATCGATTATATTCAGCTTAGGAAGGATCTTTAGTAATTATAAGGCTTTGCACTATCTCGATCAACCCTTTTAACTACCACAGATCCTCCCTAAGCTACATAAAAATCGTCTGAATATTGCTAGCATAAGATGCTAAGGAACACCCCGTTCTTAACATTTAAGCATCCATTACAAACCCCAATGTACTTGAATAAACTAATGAAAGCATATGGTCCTCCCGGGATTAGAACTCGGGACACCACACCCAGAACATAAGCATCTAAACAGATGTTTTTTTTTTTTTTTTTCTCTCTATGTGAGTGAGGGAGACAACAGGCAGACCTGTCTGTAGCGAGTGCCTCCCCCATAGTTGAAAGAGTGACAGGGCCAAAATAAAGGGACGTTCGAGACAAAATGTTTGGTACAGAAATGGTTGAATTCCAGATTTTTGGTGCATTTTAGTTTCAAAGGTTTTCTGTTGACCTTTCTCCGGGTAATATTTAATTCATCCAGACTTCCAGAATGCCGAGGGAGGTAATCAAGCCGACACCTTTTAAGTTATTTATAGTGGTTTGCCATTAAGGGGGGTGACCTGCTTTTGTTCTCGCCTTTTCTCTCTTTCTCTGGGTTGTATCCATTCGGCCCCATTCAGCCTACTGTTTTAAGACGTTTATCCCCATCCAGGTTTCGATTTCTTCCTGGCGAGCGATAGCAAGCCAGGAAGCCGGATCTTGAAGGAGTTAATCTACTATACTATCCTTTTCCCCCTGACAGGTCCTGAGTTCTGGGGCGTGATTAACCCGGCGTGGGCGATGTGTAGCGAGGGGCGTCGTCAGTCCCCCATCAACCTGGACCCCCGCACACTTCTGCACGACCCCAACCTCACCCCGCTCTCGCTCGATAAGAACCAGGTAAGACTTTGAGATTTAGCACCGTAACCTAACCCGACATTTACCTTGACCCCCGCACTCTACTAAACGACCCCAACCTCACCCAGCTCTCACTCGATAAAAACCAGGTAAGAATATGCAAGATTTAGCCCCACAATCTACTATATCACCCCTTTCATCCATGACAGGTCCTGAGTTTTGAGGTGTGATCAACCCTCTGACTTCCATATACCCTATCTAATCTAACTAGAACCGTCAGATAATAGCCAGAAAAATAAATAAATCGTAATCGGGTCTTGAAAGGGTTAATCTACTAGTGAGTTCACTGCTCAATAGGTGGCGTTCTGAGAGTGAGGGTCTGAGTCTGGAGGGTGAGACGGTGAAGCACTTGAACGAAGCAACCAGCCGCTTCAGAGATGGAGCTGCTTCGAGCCATGAATGGATGCTTCACATGCCTCACTCCCCAGACTGGAACAAGACCTCACGGGCTTCACCGTGTTGAGCGGTGGAATGTACAGGCCTATGCCCGAGAGGGAGTAGTTGGAATATAAAAAAAAAAAATATATATATATATATATATATATATATCAACCCTGCGTGGGCCATGTGTAGTGATGGGGGTCGTCAGTCCCCCATCAACCTGGACACCCGAGCATCGTACTGCACGACCCCAACCTCACCTCGCTCTCACTCGATAAGAACCAGGTATCCCTATGGAAAATTTAGCCCCATAACCTAACCTGAGACTTTGCCAACTATTTTACTCTATGAGACGCAGGTATTGACTTTAAACACCATCACCTCGGACTACACGTCCATCATGCTACCTATTGAGCTTCTATCTCAGTAGATATGTAATGCTCCCTGTGCCTATTATTTTGATACTGAGAATGCCCATACGCTGATAACGGGTCGAAGGGGTTAAATTTCATGTTAACCCTTTGATGATTATGGTGCGTCTTAACAGATTATTCCGACTATCATTAGACGATATTATTCAGTTTAGGAAGGAGTAGTGGGAGTCAGAAGGATGATTAACATAGTTTTATACCTTTGCCTACTAGAGGGCCATTCATAACTGAATAAAGATCGCCTAATGACAGCCTCAAAGAACTTTCAAAGCGCTTCATAATCCTACAGGGGTTACAAAAGAGTATAGGCCTTATCAAACCAGACTCATGTTGTTTTGTTTTTTTTCCCCCACCCCTAACTTCCTCCTAAGACAGAATACGAGTCGGTCACGCCAGGGCCGGGTTGCAGTAGTTTACTATAGCTTAGCCAAGGTCAATTACTCTCCCTCACGCCTCACACTTTTACAGGGCGAATTTGTATATTATCATCATTATTATTCTTATTTATTATTTTTTTTAGCTTCGCCCATAAACCTCTATCAAGCTTTAAGAAATACCCACCAGACCTCCCTTCAAGGTATTTTTCTACTTAAATTATTATAGGCTCGTTACCTCTAGCCAGAAAAAAAAAAAAGACACCGAAATGGTGACTTCTTTAAATCTCAAAACGAATGGGGCTTGTGTTTGTGTGTGTGTGTGTGTGGTGGTGGTGGGGGGGGGAGGGGGTATAGACAAACTATCCCCATAAGGGGATGTTTTTAGTTGATTCCCTAGACTTCCATCAATCTTAAAATTACTCCCCCTTGACCCCCTTTCAAGATAAATTTGTACATTTTTCGGTAGAAAAATGTCCCGGCCGAAGGCCGGTTCCCCTTAAATTACAGGCTCGCTATCGCTCGCCAGGAAAAATCGACACCTAAATAGCGCGAATAGTCTTAAAATTGACAGAAATGGGGCGAGGGTTCTTGAAATCGCCAAACTAATGGGGCAAGCGTCTTTAAATCTCACAAGCAATGGGGCTAAACATGAGGGAGAAAGAGGTTCAGAAAAAAGTCCCTCAAGTGGATAATCTCCCCTTCACTTTCTCCTATAGTACGGGTCAGTCACACACCAGGGTCGCCGGGCTGCAGTCGAGCCATATGATGTTTACTAGTTACGCCAAGGTCAATCGCTCTCCCACACGCCGCCTCGTTCTTCACAATCACCGCCAACGAGACGGAAAGTTGTGTTGGGTGGGATTTATAGAGTTAAGGGGAGGTATTTAGTTTGTTCCCTAGACCTCCATCAAGCTTAAAATTACACCCCCTTGAGTCCCTTTCAAGATAAATTTGTACATTTTTCGGTAGAAAAATGTCCCGGCCTAAGGCCGGTTCCTCTTAAATTACAGGCTCGCTATCGCTCGCCAGGATAAAATCGACACCTGAATTGCACGAAAGGTCTTAATATGGGGTGAAAGTTCTTAAAATCGCTAAACTAATGGGGCAAACGTTTTATAATATCAAAAGCAATGGGGCTAAACATGAGGGAGAAAGGGGTCAAGAAAAAAATCCCTCAAGTGGAGATCTCCCCTTAAGCCGGTATCACACGAGCACTGTTTCTGGCAGTATTTTGGAGCATTTCTTGTCTAGTAACTTCAGAATTAAACTTTCATTACGTGTTCAGAGTTGTACAGCGTAACTTCAAGCTTGGAGAAAACGGATACTTAAGTGCAATATTTACCTGAGAATTATATAGTTCATTAGTTACGGAGAGAGAGAGAGAGAGAGAGAGAGAGAGAGAGAGAGGACGGAAGTATAAGCTGATTAAGAGAACAGACAGGACGGAGAACAATACAGATTTGGCTTTAAGGGGGTAGTGGTTATTTTTTGGGCTATTTATATATTTATTTATTTATTTTATAGTTTCTTCGGTAGACTTCCATCAAACTTAAAAAAAAATACCCCTTAGAACCCCTTTCAAGATAAATTTGTATAGTTTTCGGTAGCAAAATGTCTTCTACAATTACAGGCTCGCAATCGCTCGACAGGAAGAAATCGACACTTAAATGGCACAAAAGGTCTGTATATAGACAACAAAATAGGGTTAAACGTCTTAAAATCGCCAATCTAACGAAACGAACGTCTGAAAATCTCAAAGCTAATGAGACTAAACACGAGGGTGAAAAAGCAACTATTCCCCCTTAATCTGACCAAAGCATTCTGGGCCATGCTTTTCATGCGACTTTTATGTTTTTATAATTAACAACAGTCAATTTAATGTTGTGTTGTCTTGCTTTTGAGCAGTTAATTGACCTTCGGAATTATGTTTATTATTAATGGAGGTCAAAAAGTGATATTCGAAACAATTATAATATGATATAAAAAATGATATGATGTGATGATATGATATAAATATGATATAAACGGTATGATGTAATACTATGATATGAAATTACTATATGTGTTATCGTAGTACACACAATCATATGCTTGCATGATCAATAGCGAAAATCACTCCTGGTACAATTGGTTAGGTCAGTATAAAGTGCTTTAAGGGGAGATGGGCTGTGTATTTTTGTTACCCCCTTCTCCCTCATATTTAGCCCCATTAGTTTTGGGATTTTAAGACGTTCGTTCACTAGTTTGGCGATTTTGAGAGCTTTCGTCCCATTTATTTGTCAATATTAAGACTTTTCGTGTCATTCAGGTGTTGAATGTTTTCCTGACGAGCGATAGCGAGCCTGTAAGTTTAGGAGGAGCCGGCCAAAGGCCGGGCCATTTCTACCAAAAAATTTACACATTTATATTGAAAAGTGTTATAGGGGGTGTTTTATTAAGCTTGATGGAGGTCTAGAGAGGAAAGTAAATAAGTTATCAAAGGATCCATAAATGACCAAATAAATACGCCCATCTCCTCTTAAACACATAGACACACAGATGCGTGTTATTGCAAAGTAATCATTGACAAGAAGAATACCTGGCTTACAACATAAACACATCCGGCTTCACTCAATGACAAGGCTATAGACAATAGTTCCCGATATCCCAGCATTACCTTGGACAGATCAAGACATGTTTTTTGCAAAGTAATCATTGAAAACATATAATGATAAGAGAAGAATACCTGACTGTAAGACGTAAACACACCAGGATTCACTCAATGACAAGGCTAGCCAATAGTTCCCGCTACCCCAGCATTGCCTTGAACAGATCTATGCATATTTTCACCTAGTGTTTCACCCGGATTGGGACGTGGCAGACTTGATTATACTCCTTGATACCTGGTAAAGTGAGAAGGTTAGCCACATTACTATGCCAGAAAATTAGGGGCTTAAGAGGCGTTAAGGGGAGATGAGTAGTTTTTCTGGTCTCTCCCCCTCTTCGTCATGTTTAGCCCCATTAGTTTTCAGATTTTAAGACGTTCGGTCCATTAGTTTGGCGATTTTAAGACTTTTCACCCCATTTTGTTGTCGATATGAAAACTTTTCGTGCCATTTAGGTGACGATTTGTTTTCCTGGCGATAGCGAGCCTGCAATTTAAGAGGAACCGGCCGAAGGACATTATTCTATCGAAAAATGTACAAATTAATCTTGAAGGAGGGTCTTGGGGGCGAGGAGGGTATATTTTTGTTAAGCTTGATGGAGGGCATAGGGAGGAAACTAGAATAATAATGAAAAGATACATAAATGAGCAATAAAATAAGCCCATCTTAAGGCAGTAAGAGCTGAAGGCAAATTAGAGTGCCTGGAATATTATCTCAAAGGTACCATAGTCTGTTCTCTGTAAGTAGGCGAGAAATCATGACTTCTATCCTCTGTAACTCAACAAGGGCTAGAGCAAATTAGCTGTAAATTTCCACATCTATTCCTTGACTGACTCTTCCCAAATGGTAGACATATTAGCTCGATTACTCTAGTCGTTTTTGAGTTACAGAGGTTAGTGGTCATGATTGTTCGCCTACTTACAGCGAATAGACTATAGCTTGGTTATATTTACATGTAGGCAGGCCAGAAATCCTGTCCGTTAACCTTTGTAACTCAAGAACGACTATAGGTAACGCCATCAAACTTGACAATAATCTGGACTCCTTATAACTTCATATAACTCTAAATGAATGACAGCAATCGGGCTGACGTTTCTATCATTTGGGAAGAGTCCACCAGGATGTGGTTGTGGATATTTACAGCCAGTTTGCTCTAGGCCCTTTTGAGTTACAGAGAGGTCAGGGATCAAGATTATTGTCTAGTTCGTTGGGGCTACCTATAGAGTATATCGAGCTATTATTATCACCGTTTGGGATGAGTCAGCCAGAGAACAAGTGTGGAGAGTTACAGGCCTATTTGCTCTAGCCCATTTTGAGTTACAGAGGTTTGGGTTTACAATTTGTGGCCTACCTATCATGAACGAACTATATGATTATGTTAGTGAAAATTAATATCCAGGAATATGATGGCCTATATGATGGCCTATATGATGGCCTATATGATGGCCTATATGATGGCCTATATGATGGCCTATATGATGGCCTATATGATGGCATGGTATTCGTTGTGTACCTGATCTGTCTCATACACACAAACACACACACACACAGACCTCCTCTCTCTCTCTCGCTCTCTCTCTCTCTCTCTCTCTCTCTCTCTCTCTCTCTCTCTCTCTCTCACACACATATACACACATACCTTATCTCTCTCTGTCTTTCACACACACACAAACACACACCTCTATATTTCTACCACACACCCACACACACACACACACAACAACAACAACAATACAACAAAACAAAATAACCTCCAAGCAGCTTTTGGTGAGATGAAAGTGACCATTTTCCACTAGACGTGATCATGTTGTATTATGAACCCGAATTCACAAACAAAGGATGACATTATCAGCCTAACCTTTATCATTCGTTATATTTTATATTTATATATCGTCTTTATTCATGTGTGTGTGTGTGTGTGTGTGTGTGTGAGAGAGAGGCTGTGTGTGTGTGTGTGTGTGTGTGTGTGTGTGTGTGTGTGTGTGTGAGAGAGAGAGAGAGAGAGGCTGTGTGTGTTTTTTTTTTTTTGAGGAGTGGATTATTTTATTTAGCCCCATCAGTAGATCAGGAATTCTCTCCCTCAGTCTATCTTTCCTTTAACCTATGACTTAGATTGCTTGAAGCTCCGTGTCTGTGCATACAGTATATACTGACTCTAATAATCATACCTTGAATGTGACTCTATAATTTTCTCAATTTTCGAGCGCGGGGGGTGAGAGGGGGGGGGGGGGGGACTTTTGACAGGCGGGTTTACCCTTTGTCCTTTTATTCTAGCAGATATTTTGCAACTCTATACAATTTAAAATGGGTCTGTAAATGTTAAAGGGACAATTGGACTGCCCTGGCATTTGCTACCGAAGAACGCACATATGTATCTCGAAGGGGTGTTTTTTTTTTTATTTTTTTTTTTTTATTTTTTCAGCTGGATGAAGGGCTAGTGAGATAAAAAAAAAAATAATAATCTATATATGATACTAATAATAATAATACGATAAAGAACATAAAGATAAATAACATCAAATATAAATATATATATATAAATATTCTTATGAATATATCTCCTCTTAATGGGTACATAATTAGATGCACTATTAATACTCTGTCAAGGTCCATAATAATTGCTAACCATGTGAACAATAATAATAATAATTGCTAACCATGTGAACAATAATAATAATAATTGCTAACCATGTGAACAACAATAATAATAATTGCTAACCATGTGAACAATAATAATAATAATTTCTAACCATATGAACAATAATAATAATAATTGCTAACCATGTGAACAATAATAATAATAATTGCTAACCATGTGAACAATAATAATAATAATTGCTAACCATGTGAACAATAATAATAATAATTGCTAACCATGTGAACAATAATAATAATAATTGCTAACCATGTGAACAATAATAATAATAATAATTGCTAACCATGTGAACAATAATAATAATAATTGCTAACCATGTGAACAATAATAATAATTGCTAACCATGTGAACAATAATAATTGCTAACCATGTGAACAATATAATAATAATTTCTAACCATATGAACAATAATAATAATAATTGCTAACCATGTGAACAATAATAATAATAATTGCTAACCATGTGAACAATAATAATAATAATTGCTAACCATGTGAACAATAATAATAATAATTGCTAACCATGTGAACAATAATAATAATAATTGCTAACCATGTGAACAATAATAATAATAATTGCTAACCATGTGAACAATAATAATAATAATTGCTAACCATGTGAACAATAATAATAATAATTGCTAACCATGTGAACAATAATAATAATTGCTAACCATGTGAACAATAATAATAATAATTTCTAACCATATGAACAATAATAATAATAATTGCTAACCATGTGAACAATAATAATAATAATTGCTAACCATGTGAACAATAATAATAATAATTGCTAACCATGTGAACAATAATAATAATAATTGCTAACCATGTGAACAATAATAATACTAATTGCTAACCATGTGAACAATAATAATAATAATTGCTAACCATGTGAACAATAATAATAATAATTTTTAAGTGAATGTGTAATGTTCAATTTTTTTTCTCGATACATCACGGTCCAGAATGCATTTCAAATTATGTAATTAATATTACTTGAGCCTTTGACAAATGAGTGCAATACTATTAATTATGTACTTACCGTATGGAAATTAGGTATTACCGTGTGTGTGTGTGTGAGTTTGTGTGTTTGTGTGTGTGTGTTCGAGTGTGTTTGTTTGTGTTTGTGTGTGTGTGTGTGTGTGCGAGTGTGTGTTTGTTTGTGTGTGTTTGTGTGTGTGTGTGTGTGCGAGTGTGTGTTTGTTTGCGTGTGTGTGTGTGTTTGTGTGTGTGTGTGTGTGTGTTTGAGGGTGTTAGTGTGATTATGTGTGTCTGCAAGGGGGGGGGGGGTTAACGTGTGTATGTATGGCTGTGTGGGTTAGTGTGTGTGTGTTTGCATGTGTGTGTGTTTTAATATTATATGCGTGTGTTCATGTATGTGTGTGGGTTTCTTTCTGTATGTGTGTGTGGGTGTTTGATTGTACGTAAGTGTGTATGTGTGTGTGTTTGTTTGTGTGTGGGTGAGTGTATATATATGTGTGTGTGTTTGTGCGTGTGTGTGTGAATGTTTGTATGTGAGTGTGTGTGATGTTGCATTGTACATATATCTACAGAGAGAGAGAGAGAGAGAGTGAGAGTGAGAGTGAGAGCGAGAGAGAGAGAAAGAGAGAGAGTTACATAGATACACAGACCACACAGATCCCAAGGTCCCCACCAGGCAGTCCGCCTCCAAAAAACTACTTTTTGTTTTTCATATCAACCCAAGCCCCTCTAGATAAAGGTCAAGCCTTCCATTGAAAGCGTTTATTGTGTCACTCTCCACCATCTCACTGACAGATTGTTCCATTCTGTCACCACACTGTAGGTAAAATACAAAAAGCTCTTTGTGACATCTAGGTTTGACTTTTTGGTATTTAAGTTCAATCCATTTCCGCGAGTTTGAGTATTAGTGTAATTGTGTATTTGTATTTCTTATGTCTGCTACCAAACTGGAGCACCTGACATTGATCGACATTGAAGGGCATCTGCCATATTTCAGAGCACTCGGATATCCGGTGTAAAGCACACTGCAGCGCATTTCTCTCTTCTTCGGTCAGGACTGTATTCCCTATCTTTGTATCATCGGCGAACTTGAAGATGGTGTTGCTACATCGATATCGTTAAAGTAAATAGGAAACCCTGTGGAACTCTACTAGTGACAGGCTCCCACTCGGATGCCACTCCATTTAACACCACTATGTCTTCTATCTGGAAGCCAACTTTTTATCCAAAAAATAATTTTACCTTCGATGAGAGAGAGAGAGAGAGAGAGAGAGAGAGAGAGAGAGAGAGAGAGAGAGAGAGAGAGAGAGAGAGAGAGAGAGAGAGAGAGAGAGAGAGAGAGAGAAGAATGGTAATGAACGTAAAACTTGTCAGCTATATTGAGCTTGGAGTTGGCACTTTGTTGATTGACAACCAGAATGCCTAATGAACACACACACACACACACACACAGAGAGAGAGAGAGAGAGTACGACACACATAAGCACACACTCACACAAAATCACACATACTCACACACAGAATTACACAAACACACACACATAATCTCACACACACATACACACAAACACACACACGTACACACTTCTCTCTTTGTCTTGATTGGGCTAAGCAGTTTTTACATGTAGTACCTTAAAACCTAATCAATACCCACACATACGCTCACACAAACACAGTCATGGATATATACACCTCTCTCTCTCTCTCTCTCTCTCTCTCTCTCTCTCTCTCTCTCTCTCTCTCTCTCTCTCTCTCTCTCTCTCTCTCTTCTATACATTCCTCTAGCGTACCGTTCTTTACCACTTTTGCACTGGTACATTAGTGTAACTTTTTATGTAGTGATTGACGCCGCTGACCTTTGGCATTGGTACCTTGGGAGAGAGAGAGAGAGAGAGAGAGAGAGAGAGAGAGAGAGAGAGAGAGAGAGAGAGAGAGCTTCTATTCGTCGAGATCTTGTGTGAAATAGAGAGCCCATTCAATGCAGAACACCTCTATTTTTTTATTTTGGCTATCAGTAGACGATTCTATAAGCTTCATCGTGAATTGAGTGAGTGAGAGGATTAAATACGAGGATCTTCACCCATTTGATTCCGTGATGTGGCTTTCCAAACTGCGTAGAATCGTTGAGTACTAGCGACGTGTGTTGTACTCTATTCTAGCTATATTTAGACGATAGTATGCAGTTTAACCCTTTCACGCACATATGGTGCAGAGGTTGCCAGATTAGCAATAATAAATAGAGTTGTCTCACTCTTATAATTACCTCTCCAAAATTAGTTTTCTGCCCACAGCTAACTCAAAGACAACTGCAGAGGTTGAAGTAACTAAACTAAAGGTTTCTAAATACCTCTGATGGTAACAAAGGCTTTAACGTATCCCTAATAGGCTCAAAATTGCGTCAAACACGTGAGAGAAGGATCTGTGGTAGCAACAAAAAAAAAAGGGTTGGTTGAGAGACTTTGAACCCATATTAACGCTAGAGGTCCTTCCTAAGCTGAATAAAATCGTCTAATCATTGCCAGAATATAATTAAAAGGATGTCACCGGTAGTGAACGGGTTAATTAACAAATCGAGGAACACAGTGAGACGATCTGCTAAATTAAGGCGGTATCACACGAGCGCATTTTCCGTCAATTTTTTATGAGCAAGTTTTTGATTCTACTGTTATGAGGTTCTTACGCATTGGCATCAGAAACTAGATCAAAAGTAGATTATGTTATGTAGTTAAATTCTTAGGGAATCTATACTTTGAAGCTGCCAGATAACATTAGCTCTCTCTCTCTCTCTCTCACTCACTCACTCACTCTCCACTCACTCACCCACTCTCTCACACACACACACACACACACACACACACACACACACACACAAACACTAATTAACCCTCTACCTTCGTCTCTCCCACCATAAAACTTCACAAGAGTAAACTGCGGCCAAACATATATTTCCCGGAACTGGAGACCAAGGGAATTTGCTGACGTAATACCCCACTGTTTTGGTGTTCATAATATATGCAGCAAAAATAATTAATGGGTAAACATAATCTGTGCGTAGTGCAGATTAACCCTATTTGGACCAAGTTGCAGATTCGCTATCGCTTGCCAGGGAAAATATAGACGCCTAAATGGCATGAAAGGTCCTAGGTAATATGGGTAAAAAAATGAGGCGAAGTTCTTAAAATCGCCAACTAATGGTCCTTTGTCTTAAAATCTTATAACTAATACAATAGGAGGGAGAAATGGGTCCAGTAAAAAATATAAACGTTCTCTTCAATAGGCAATCTGTCCAGGTAGCATTGTATGTTCTGGTAGAGGGTTGTTACAGATATATTGTACTGGAATATATTGTTATTTCTTTGTTGAACATGTTAAGTCATTGGATGTGTTCAAGTGTGTTTACTATGCATTAATTTCGCAACCATACAGCCACACGTTCTCGTAAACACACACACACACATGTACACATGCGTTTACACGCATACACACACACACACACAGATACCCACACGCTCTCACACACACACACACACACACACATACATACACACAGACACCCACACGCTCCTGTTTAACACACACACTCACACCAACATGTTTTCATACACGCGCACATACACACACACACACACACACACACACACACACACACACACACACACACACACACACACACACACACACACACAATCAAACACGAACCAACTGTTACTAACAGCCGAAATGAAAGCAAATTTGTATTCCACTCGAGATACGTTCTTGTTACGATGTTCAGAGAGAGAGAGAGAGAGTGAGAGTGTGTGAGAGAGAGTGAGTTTTAGAGTAATAATAATAATAATAATAATAATAAGTTTATTTCCACCAATAGTGGAGAGAGAGAGAGAGTTATAATATGATATCCGGATCCATGTAGAGATCCGGATCCAGCAGCAGGGATCCGGAACATACCCTATGGTGATATACCGAGGTTTGCCCTGAGTTAAACACCCATATATCCCAGCTCTCGTCCATAGTATAGAAAACGGGAACCGACTGTTGTGCCCATTTCGAGGATATACTATTTTGTTTTGGATGACCTAGATCTGTGTGAATTTGTATTTTGTGTTTGTGTGTGCATTGTTTTCTGTTGTGTTGTCCCTATTCTGGCTTTGTCTTGAGTCGGCCAATCCCCCCCCCCAAAAAAAAACAAAAAAAAAAAACACAAAAAAGGAAAAGTGGGGATTGGGCCTCAGTATATAGATAGATAGATAGATATTTTTTTTTTCCGGCAGCGATTCATTGTAATATTCCAACATTGACTAGTGATAACCAAGTAATAACAGTTGTTTTGTTTGGCATAGATTACTCGAATGCAAATCATTACTTAGCCATTTAAATGCGTATGAACTTCGAAATACTTTAGTATACATGTTTTTACACAATAGTTAAAGGATTGAATTTGGCATGTTTCTGATATTGGGGAATACTATATCATCAAGTGTTAATACTATGGCTTAATTAATCTCTCTCTCTCTCTCTCTCTCTCTCTCTCTCTCTCTCTCTCTCTCTCTCTTTGCATTGACTGTACTATTCTTTACATTGTCTCTCTTTTAACCTACAGAATCTCCTTGGAATGGACTGCAACGTCTTTGAGATACTAACTATGTCATGTAACTCTATGTGGGTCGTAGTGTGTGTGTGTGTGTGTGTGTGTGTGTGTGTGTGTGTGTGTGTGTGTGTGTGCCCGGTAGCGTTAATGGTAGCGAGCTCGACTCACAATCGAGAGGTCCGGGTTTCGAATCCTCGGCCGAGTGGGGACAATTCGGACTTGTCTCCTTTCATGTGATAGCCTCAGTTCACCTAGCTGTAAATAGGTACCAGACTTTATTCGAGGAGTTGTGACCTCGCTGCCCGGGTGTGTGGTGTGTGAAAAGGTCTCAGCCTTACCCAATGATCGGACAATACGAGCTCTTAAGTTCTCTTCCGGGAGGGTATGGTTGGCGAGAGATCCTCAAGGATCCTCAAGATCGTAAGTGAATTACACACAGGCTTAAACACACACACACACACACACACACACACACACACACACACACACACACACACACACACACACACACTACCGACAACATAATACTCCTCTGTGATTAATGGGACAGATTCCAAAGTCGGTACAGTTGGCCAAAGTAACTCTCCTCACAGCTGCCATTAGGTTTCCCTCCCCCGGCTCTGTAATAATGTCTGTCGGATGTTGAATGAAGGGAGTAGATGCAGAAAAGGGGTTGAAACTCTCTCCGGAAATTTGAAGTTTTCCATGCGTTTGTGGTACTTAAGGCGGGAGCCCACATCGCTTTTCTTCTCAAAAAAAAAAAAACGCTGGCGACTCCCTTTAAAGAAAACAAGACTAACATAAAATACAAAATAAACCTCCCAGCCCCCTTCAGTAAAATATGTAGGGTAGCCAATAGGGGTGCGTATGAGAGGCGGGGAATTTATCGGGACCATTGTATGAATTGTGTAAGAGTTCAATTATTTCCTGTGATTTGTTTTCCCCACCAATGGGTACTGTATGTCACATGTTATTCTATCTGCCTATCTCTCTATCTATCTCTTTCTCTGTATCTACCTTTAGCTCTCTCCCTCTCTCTCTCTCTCTCTATCTCTTTCTCTCTGTATCTATCTATCTATCTATCTATCTATCTGTCTGTCTGTGTCTATCTGTCGGTTTGTCTGTCTGGGTGGGTGGGGAGAGAGCCTTCTTCTTTGCTAGCCTTACCTTCCACTTAGTAGCAAATTTTGTTAGAATTAAGTCCGGACTGCCTAGTAGGGATCGCAAGGTCTGGACAGTCTGTGTATCTATGTAACTCTGTGTACCTCTGTCTGTGTGTCTGTCTGTCTGTCCGTATATCATCTATTTATCTATCTATCCGTGTTGTCAAGCTATTTTCTCAACATAAACTCTTTCTTCCCTCCCGTAGGTGCAGGGTATGCTAGTGAACACGGGCCACAGTCTGGAGTGGCGGGTGAAGCCGTCCGCAGGTCCCTCAGTTAACCTCTCCGGGGGGCCCCTCTCCTACACCTACTCCGTCAGCCACCTCAGACTCCACTTCGGCGAGCGGGACCTCCAGGGCTCCGAACACACCATAGCCAACTACGCCTTCCCTGCGGAGGTGAGGGGAAATGTAACTTTTTTTTTAGAAGATTTTATGAGGCTTGGGAAGGATATATGGTAGCTATAGGTTTGAGATAGTCTGTATAGCCTTGTAATGGGTAGACGTCCTTCCTAAGCTGAACAAAATAGTCTTGTAGTCGCTTTCCCTGCTGAGGTGAGGACCCTTGATTTCCGTATGCCCTTCATAATTTGATAAATATAGCTAATAATAGCCAGAAAACAAAAGATGAGGTATTTTTACTAGTTCGCTACGTATAAAATACAAGGAATTCCCTATGAGCAAATGTTTCGCGACCGCTCTGTTTGAAACGTATATTATTCAGAGCTGTATAATAATGCATAATGATGTTATAAGGCAATTCGTCTCAGTCATAAAATATAAATAGTGAAAAGAAAATGACCGAGAACTTTCAGTCTTCTACTGTACCTCTCACTTCTCAGCTTGGTCTTCCTCTGTCCAATTACTCTTCTTTCCTATTTTACTCCAGCCATCTGGTCTGGTCATGTAACAGTTTATGACGTTTAAATTAAATGGATGGACAAGGCAAATACAACCGAGCACTAAGTAAGTAAAGACAGAAAAACAAAATGGGCGCATAACAAAATAACCCCAAATCATAAAATAAGAGTCGTTCGCTAAAATGATGACGACCCCGAGTGCCATAAAAAACAAAAATAAAAATGGCGGAAGACCCGAATGGACTTCTAAATGAAAGACGCCCCCTCCCCCTCCCCTCCCTCTCCGACCCCCTCTCCGACCCCCTCTCCATCTAATTTCCCGGAACTCATTAAGAGGCGCGCAGAAATGCCCACACATCTGAATATATTAATACCCGGGTGAATATTTAAAATAATAAGAAGTTGGCCAAATTGAAGCGACGGGAGAGAAGGGGGCCGAAGGGGGGGAAGAGGGGCGCGGGGGGGGGGGGGCGGAGCGAGGAGAGAAAAATGCATTGAATAAATTATAGTGAGCCTGGTCAAAGCGCGCGCAAAAGAGCAGGGAGTGGGTGGGGGGGGGGGGGGGGGTAGTGGGGGTTCTAATTACCTGGTTCGCCCCCCCCCCCCCCGGGCCCTTTTTCAAGCGTATTTTTATAAGGAGAGTTTCGCCTAATGTTTGTGTTTATTTAGGGGGGGGACCTGCTTTTTTTTATCTCATCTTTTTTTTCTCCTTTCTGGGTAGTCGCCATTCGACACCATTCAGCCTACTGTTTGAAGACGTATATATCCTCATGCGGGTGTCAATTTATACCTGGACAGCGATAGCGAGCCAGCACATTTGGGATTATGTTTTAAACAGCGGACTTAATTCGTACATTTTTCGGTAGAAAAATGTCTAACTAGACCGACTGTAATGAGGTTGGGGTAAGTGTCCCTATAAATGTGTCGCTCTTCCCAGCAACACCACAGCGGTATTTTCCAAGAACCATTTTTTTTTTTTTTTTTTTTTATTTATTTTTTTTTTCCCCCAAGAACCTTCTCGCGCAAAATATGGTAAAACTGAAAAATATATTTATGGAAAGGACCCAACGTGTAATTAAACGCTGCCACACGAGAGAGAGAGAGAGAGAGAGGGAGGGAGGTAAATATATACTATATATATGTGTGTATCCTGGCACAATATCGTCTAAATATAGCTAGACTAACGTTTAAAAGACGTCACCGGTACAGAAGGACGTAATTAAGGGGGGATTTCCACCTGGAGGATTTTTTTTTCTAGACCCCTTTCTCCCTCATGTTAAGCCCCATTGCTTTTGAGATTTTAAGACGTTCGCCCCATTAGTTTGGCGATTTTAAGAACCCTCGCCCCATTTCTGTCAATTTTAAGACCATTCGTGCCATTTAGGTGTCGATTTTTTCCTGGCGAGCGATAGCGAGCCTGTAATTTAAGGGGAATCGGCCTTCGGCCGGGACATTTTTCTACCGAAAAATGTACAAATTTATCTTGAAAGGGGGTCTAGGGTGAGTAATTTTAAGTTTGATGGAAGTCTAGGGAATCAACTAAAAACCTCCCCTTACGACCTTCTTGAGCTACTAAATCAAAGTCCATAGCAGTTTAACCTTGATAGCGCGATAAATTCTAGCTAAAGGTGGCTCTCTATCAATAAAGGTGGCTCTCTATCAATAAAGGTGGCTCTCTATCAATAAAGGTGGCTCTCTATCAATAAAGGTGGCTCTCTATCAATAAAGGTGGCTCTCTATCAATAAAGGTGGCTCGCTATCAATAAAAGGTGGCTCTCTATCAATAAAGGTGGCTCTCTATCAATAAAGGTGGCTCTCTATCAATAAAGGTGGCTCTCTATCAATAAAGGTGGCTCTATCAATAAAGGTGGCTCTCTATCAATAAAGGTGGCTCTCTATCAATAAAGGTGGCTCTCTATCAATAAAGGTGGCTCTCTATCAATAAAGGTGGCTCTCTATCAATAAAGGTGGCTCACTATCAATAAAGGTGGCTCTCTATCAATAAAGGTGGCTCGCTATCAATAAAGGTGGCTCGCTATCAATAAAGGTGGCTCACTATCAATAAAGGTGGCTCTCTATCAATAAATGTCTCTATCAATAAAGGTGGCTCGCTATCAATAAAGGTGGCTCTCTATCAATAAAGGTGGCTCTCTATCAATAAAGGTGGCTCGCTATCAATAAAGGTGGCTCTCTATCAATAAAGGTGGCTCTCTATCAATAAAGGTGGCTCTCTATCAATAAAGGTGGCTCTCTATCAATAAAGGTGGCTCTCTATCAATAAAGGTGGCTCTCTATCAATAAAGGTGGCTCTCTATCAGTAAAGGTGGCTCTCTATCAATAAAGGTGGCTCGCTATCAATAAAGGTGGCTCTCTATCAATAAAGGTGGCTCTCTATCAATAAAGATGGCTCTCTATCAATAAAGGTGGCTCTCTATCAATAAAGGTGGCTCTCTATCAATAAAGATGGCTCTCTATCAATAAAGGTGGCTCTATCAATAAAGGTGGCTCTCTATCAATAAAGGTGGCTCTCTATCAATAAAGGTGGCTCTCTATCAATAAAGGTGGCTCTCTATCAATAAAGGTGGCTCTCTATCAATAAAGGTGGCTCTCTATCAATACAAATAAATCTACTGTCCAAAATGGTAGGGGTCTTGATGCTGAAGGGGGAGGGGGTCGCTTTTACTGGACTCCCTTCTCCCTCATGTTTACACCAGTAGTTTCCAGACTTTAAGACGATCGTTCCACTAGTTTGGGGATTTAAGATCTTTCACCTCATTTTTTTTTCAATATTAAGACCCTTCGCACCATTTACCTATCGATTTTTACCTGGCGAACGATAGCAAGCCCATAATTTCGGCTGGAACTTTTTTCTACCTAAAAATTTATAAATTTATGTTGAAGGGGGCCTAGGTGTTTTTAAAGCATGGTGGAGGTCTAGCTAAGAAATTAAAAAAATAAATAATTGAATAAATAAATTGACCAAAAAATAACCCTAACCCCTTAACACACACTGTGAGGAAATAAATACGGTACATATATATATACGGGATATACGGGAAGTCAATAATAGGAGGGCCACTTAGGCAAGCGATGAAGGTGAAATACGGGCCGTTTTCTTCAATATTCGCGTGGATGTCTGGAAAAATACCGCTCTCTCTCTCTCTCTCTGTCTCTCTTTATATATATATATATATATATATATATATATATATATATGTATATAAACTGTATATACTGTATAATATGTATATCCATCCATCTATGTAAAAATACCTGTCTGTCTTACTCTCACACTCTCTCTCTCTCTCTCTCTCTCTCTCTCTCTCTCTCTCTCTCTCTCTCTCTCTCTCTCTCTCTCTCTATATATATATATATATATATATATATATATATATATATATATATATATATATATATATATATATATATATATATATATAGTATATACTGATATACTGTATATACAATATATAGTATGTATATCTATCCATCTATCCATCTATGTATCTCTATATGTGTATAATAACCCAAATATTGCCTTTTTGTCTCTTGCAGTTACAAGTGTACGGTTTCAACGCCCAGCTGTACCGTAACTTCAGCCAGGCCGCCAGCCAGGTGTACGGGGTGGTAGCGGTGGGGGTGCTCGTACAGGTGAGTGAGACGGTATACGGTGTTGGTGGTACGGGTGGGGACGGGAATTACGGTACAGTTGGTTAAGCCGGTATCACACGAGAGCTTTTATAGTCAACATTCGATTATTAACATTTTTCTGGCAACATTTCTGGAATATTTTGCACTGGTATCGGAAAATAGACTGATGATAGATTAATTTATGTGACCGAAATATTGTAAAAGTTGACGCTACGGTGTTGGTGGTACAGGTGGTTACAGTAATTGATCACTTGGTAGTTTCAGGCTATAAGGAAGTTGGAGCTGAAAACATTGATATTCAACAGAAGTGCAATAATTATGTAGGATACAAACGTATGTTGAATTGGGTTTTGTGTATTTGTAAATGTACTACGACCGCATTTTAGCTGGTATATTGGATAGATATCGATGTCTACAGATCCAACTTCCATATAGCCATCATTACAACCATCCCCACTTATATAATTACATACACCATAGGACAGGCGTCTAAAAGACACGGAGTTAATTGAGTTATTCCCAATCATTTGCATACACAAAAGAGGGCACGAATATACAGTATTCAACATAACATTTTGATTGCATATCCATAAATTTGTAATCCCATTTATTATGGCCTCTTTATATATAAGTGTATGTGTGTGTGTGTGTGTGTGTGTGTGTGTGTGTGTGTGTGTGTGTGTGTGTGTGTGTGTGTGTGTGTGTGTGTGTGTGTGTGTGTGTGTGTGTGTGTGTGTGTGTGTGTGTGTGTGTGTGTGTGTGGTTTTCTGACGCCTATATAACTGTTGGTATTATTCTTCGAGATTCTATTATCCTGGTGGTGTAATGGTTAGAGTTTTTATGTGTGATAACCCAGGTTCGAATCCCGGTGGATCACATACAGTATATGCTTTCATTAATTTCATTGGAGGTGTTTGGTGTTGTGGTGAAATTAATAAAATATAGATTACTAGATAGAACATTTACAGGAAGATTCAATTCAATCCCGACTAGTTTCGAAAATGTCAGGGCAGCATTTGTGTCTTAAAGGTGTATAATTTAACCCCTTCACCACCATTGCGTAATTGTCATCATACTCTGGTTAACATTCGACGATTATCTTTAATTTGTAATCTACATCTTTGACTTAAATGAATAAATACCATCCCATTAATCCCTCTTGGTAACATAGGTCCTTCTTAAACTAAATAAAAACATCTAACTTTAACGAGAATCAAAGGTAAAAAGGCGTCATGGTGCTGAAGGGGTTAAGACACCAAATACTGTACATCCATTACATTTGCCAAGTTATCTACCTGTAGCAATGAACTGAATCTCTGTTGTTTTGTTTGTTTATGTGATTTAAGCATTGCAAGGTATATTTAATCATTGCAAGGTATATTTAAGCATTTCGAAAAATCAGAAAGGGCTATATTTTGTGCATTGGAGTGAACATGTACACTGGGTGATGGTGTACAATAGGCCTGGGGCTGGTGGGTCTAGTGATCCATTTAGACCGAGGGAACGCCATTTAGACAGAGGGAATGCCATGTGTCTCGCACGGAATGCAAATTGAAGCCGCCCAACCACATACACGCCCACACAAATACTCACACACACACACGCAGGTACATAGATACATAGGTATACATACAGACACACATATACTCACTCTCACGCAGACATATGCATAGCTACGTTCACACACATACATACACACACATGCCCACACAATACTCGCACATATACACATAGACCTTTACAGCAGCCACAGACACACGTAGGCACACATTGACAAATTCACAGACACACATACATACCTTTACAGACACACGCACACACACACACACTCCCTCACACTAAGTGAAGAAATATAAAAAAAATCTTTACAATTACAATACTGAAATATATTATATATATAATATATATATATATATATATATACAGTATATTACTATATATATATATATATATATATATATATATATATATATATGTATATATATATATATATATATATATATATATATATAATATTTCAGTAGTGTAATTGTAAAGATTTTTTTTATATTTCTTCACAAAGTTTTCCATTAATCCTGTTAGTGTACGACCAGACTGTCTTATCCTCAAAATAATGACCTACATACAGGTATATTCAGCTTAAGGGGGTAGGGCTTGGTTTTTGGTCTATATATTTATTTATTAATATATTTTTGAGTTTCCTCGCTAAACCTCCATCAAGCTTAGAAATACACCCCCTAGACCCCCTTTCAAGATAAATTTGTAATTTTTTCGGTAGAAAAAAGTCCCGGCCAAAGGTTCCTTCTAAAAATAGAGGCTCGCTATCGCTTGCCAAGAATAAATCGGCACCTAAAGGGCATGACATTGTTTAATATTGACAACAAAATGAGGCGAAAGGTCTCAAAATCGTCAAACTAATGGAACAAACGTTTCAAAGCTAATATGCTAAAGATGAGGGAGAAAGGAGTCCAGAAAAAGCGAGTACTACCCCCTTTTACCATTACGTGACAGATAATAAGAAGGAATTGCCTTTCGATTTCTTTTATTAGAGAACTGTGAGATAATCCGGGATCAGGCACATTTATGTCTTAATTAATACAAATAATGATCTTGACTCACGCAGTAATTGTGGCTTCTGTGTAATTGAAAGGCAAGGCTCTGTAGTTATGGGCCTGGACTGGGAAGAAAATATTACGTAGAGTTATGAAAGAAAGCCGACGTTTCATTATATATGCTGTCTTTGTTTGTAATGCTCTGAAGGCTATATATGTGGCAGATGTTTTCCAAATGTATATACTTGTAAAGGCTTATACATACTGTAAGTTATTTACAGATTATTTTACTTGGATATACATGTATGTATGTGTCTGTTGTGTACTTTATGAAGTATTACGACGCTAAAAAAAAAAAAAAAAAAAAAAATCCTGACATAATCTGGATTGAGGTTCTCCATTTCTTTACTCCCTTTTCCAGCTGGGTGATCGGACCTCCCCTGTCCTGTCTCACATGCTACAAGGCCTTCCCAGCGTTAAATATGGAGGTATGTTTCTAGTATATAATGTATGTTGTTGCTTGCTTTCCTTTGTATGCCTTTGTACTCGCAGGGAAAATGAAACCATGGAACTAAAAGCTTTCGTCTATTCGCTCATTACCCTGAAGATGTCTTGAGAGAATAGACGAAAGCTTGTTGTTCCATTGGTTATTTTGTTCCTTAAGTTATATACTACATAATTTAATCACACGTATTTGTGATTTAACCTCCTTTATGTATTTTGATTGATATGTATAATTTGTTATGCACTATATAATGTATTATGTATTGTGTAGACTGCAAGGCCTTTCTAGTGTTAAGGGGGGGGGGCACCGTTTTTTGTTTATCTTTCTCTCCTTTTCTCTCTTTCCCTGGCTTGTATCCATTTGGCCCCATTCAGCCAACTGTTTTAAGACTTATATCCCCATCCATGTGTCGATTTATTCCTGGCGAGCCAGCATTATATGGAGAAAACCGGCTTCGCCGGAGAAATGTTTCTATCAAAAAATGTACAAATTTAACTTGCTGTCAAAACAAATATATATATATATATGCTGGCTCGCTACCGCTCGCCAGGAAAATATTGACATCTGGAGGGGGGTAAACGTCTTAAAACAGTAGGCTGAATGGGGCCGAATGGATACAAGCCAAAGCGAGAGGGAGAGAAAGAGAAAAAAAGCGAGGTGGGCTCCTATAAGTACGGAGGCAACTTTAGCCTAAATATTTGTGTTATGTCTCTCAATAAAGAATGTTATACCTTACCCTAACTACCCTGGGAGTGCCACATGTTATACCTTACCCTAACTACCCTGGGAGGGCCACATGTTATACCTTACCCTAACTACCCTGGGAGTGCCACATGTATTTTTGTATTTAATTAATTGAGTTTAGAAGTGAAGTTGGTTGGTGAAACAATATAATAATAGCTTAGTAACCCCATCAAATAGCCAACGTATATTATAGAGACTAGGAACCAATAGCCGTGACAATGCTGATGGCACTTAATTAACAGAAAATGGGAGGTAATCAAGAGGGGTGATTAGCGGCTGAATGAGATGTGGAGTGGAGTGAAGCCTTGAGGGATTAACGAGATCAGGAAGCGTGACTTTCATATAAAAATGTGTATTAATATGTGAGATTGTATGTGTGTGTGTCTGTGTGTATGTGTGTATATGTGTGCGTGTGTGTGTATAAACCTTGAGGGATTAACGAGATCAGGAAGGGTGACGCTCATATAAAAGTTTGTATTAAGATGTGATAATGTGTGTGTGTGTGTGTGTGTGTGTGTGTGTGTGTGTGTGTGTGTGTGTGTGTGTGTTAAGTACGGTATACATCTATAAGAATTAGAGCACACCAAGAGATAAACAAACCGACAGAATGATAGACAGTCAAAGGGATACACAGTCGGACAGATCTGACCAGACCAGACAGAAAAATGCGATTTGGGGGTAAAATTTTCCTTTTCCATTTTTGAAGTATCCTCGTTTTTTAGAATTAAAAGAACGCACTTTTAAACCAGGTCTTTTACAGAAGGTTTATAACCAGTCGAAATTGTTATAATCCATTGCAGAAGACCAAGTACATTTATTTATAATTATATTTAAATTAGACTGATAATTCAATGAAACATAATAATTAATTGAAGCAGCATAATAGTTTATTTTCAACTGACGGTAAATTTGCATGTCACTAATTTGATTATTCAGCCGTTTTATTATTCAGCCATTTTATTATTCAGCCGTTTCATCCGTTTTGTAGCGAAATATGTTTGCTATTTATGAAACCTAGCATTAAGGGGAGATTTCCACTTGAGGGACTTTTTTCTTGACCCCTTTCTCCCTCATGTCTAGCCCCATTGCTTTTGAGATTTTAAGACGTTTGCCCCATTAGTTTGGTGATTTTTAAGAATTTCCGCCCCATTCTGTCAATTTTAAGACCTTTCGTGCCATTTAGGTGTCGATTTTATCCTGGCGAGCGATAGCGAGCTTGTAATTTAAGGGTAATCGGCCTTCGGCCGGGACATTTTTCTACCGAAAAATGTACAAATTTATCTTGAAAGGGGGTCAAGGGGGTGAAACTTTAAGATTGCTGGAGGAGTAGGAAACAAACTAGAAACCTCCCCTTAATATAACGCAGAGACAGAGCTATAGTTTCGTATTTCCCAAACAGTATTGACAATTCAGCTTCTAAGGGATTGTATGTACCGTCATCTAAGAAAGAAAAAAAAAAAAAAAACACTCAGACTATAGATATGTAGTAGTATAGATATGTAAGTGGCAAGCCTGTGTTGTCCCTATTCGGGCTCTGTCTTGAGTCGGCCACCCCCAGAACAAAAAAGACAGACAGAAAAAAAAAGGAAAACTGGGGAATGGGCAATACAATACATACATACATACATACATACATACATACATACATACATACATACATACATACATACATACATACAATACATACATACATACATACATACATACATACATACATACATACATACATACATACATACATACATACATACATACATACAATACATACATAGATACATACAAACATACATAATTCCATACATACAATACAAACATACATAATTCCATACATACAATACAAACATACATAATTCCATACATACAATACATACAATACAATACAATACATACATACATACATACAATACATACATACAATACATACAAACCTTGCAATAGTCGACTTCAAAATGGCACAGGGCACATACATAAATTAATTGCAACATGGTCCATTGCATCATACGAATCCTGCCACGGTGAGAGGGATGTTCTATAGGTCAAAGGGGGGGGGGGGGGGGGCGCTCTCTCTGGTTTATTGGGGTGTACTTTATTTGTTTTTGTATTTAGTTGTATTGGGTTGTTGTTGGTTTTGTTGATAAGGCTGTTGTGTGTTGTATTTATAAAGTAGCTTTGTTGGAATTGCTATTACTCTTGGCACTGTTGTTGTTGACGTTGGTGTTGTTGTTGTTGTTGTTGTTGTTATTACCTTGTTTTCAGTGAGTGTGTGGGTATAGCAATATTGTTGTCTTTATTGTTGTTGTTTTTATTGTTGTTACTGTTTCTGGCTGTGATAGTGTGGTTGTTGTTGTTTTGAGTGAGCGAGTGTTCTGTGGATATAGGAGTGCTAAGTTTTAATGAATACGTCAGGACCTATAACAAATGAGGCGGCAGAAAAGACAAATGGTTGCCTACCTCGGGAACCCCATCAACAACAACAACGGAGTACATGCATTCTAGAGAAGCTCGTTGATGCCGTGGCTAAGCAGAAAACTCGAGCATACAACACACACACACACACACACACACACACACACACACACACACACACACACACACACACACACAGTCACCCTCTCACACACACACATACACACCCTCTCCCTCTCATGTGATCTCATATATTAGGTAGATGGAGCATTGTACTGTACTTACAAAAGAATACAAAGGAAGAAAAGCAACAGCAGACCTAATGTTCCTTACTATGCTACTTGTCAAAACAAAATATAGTATTCTAAATTATATTGATGCGGTCACATTACTCAGACACAAACTAGGGTAAGGAAAACTCTGTAAGTTAACTATACACCAACAATTAATATGAATAGTTATGTTATATACACACACATAGAGAGAGAGAGAGAGAGAGAGAGAGAGAGAGAGAGAGAGAGAGAGAGAGAGAGAGAGAGAGAGATAATAGAGTTATAACAACTATATATATATACACTAAAATACAAACATGTATTGTACAATAAATAAATATCGATAACGAAGCAAAAACTAATTCTCTTTTGACACATTTACACATGGTTTGTTTATGCATTTATATTTTACATGCAAATTGTCAAAGTGTCTGACGCTGGGAATTGCGAACAAGCACTTGAAATATTCGTGTGTCTGTTTTTTTTTTTATGTGCGTATTTTGAATGGAGACGAGGCTGGGTTTGTATGATTGTATGACTGTATGTATGTGTGTGTGTGGGTGGGGGCGTGTGTGTGCGTGTGTATTTTGAGTGTAGACAAGACTGGGTTTGTATGATTGTGTGTGCTGTATGACTGAGTGTGTGTGGGGGTGTGTCTGCGTGTCTGTTTTTTTGTTTTCATGTAGACGAGACTGGGTTTATATAATTTTGTGTGCTGGGTGACTGAGTTTGACTGGGAATGCGAGTGTGTATGTGTGTGTGTATGTGTGTATGCATGTGTGTGTGTGTGTGTGTGTGTGTTCGCGCGTGTTCGCGCACGTTTGTTTCCATGCGTGTGTGTGACTTTTGATGGCTGTGCATGGGTGTGTTTTAAGGTCTGTGTAAGTTTGCATTACCGTGTGTTAGTAAATTTGAAGACGCCGCCGTTACGGTGTTCCTCCGTTCATTAAGACTGCGCAGTGCACATGTTACCTGTACCGCCGTCATTACCTGGGCCTTCAGCGGGAATTAACTGCAGCCCTTGTTGTCGATTGGTGCCTGGCGGGAGTGCAGGGCTCCATTTGGCTCCGGGCCCTATAATACTGTATACCATCCCCGATCCATACTGATTAGCCAGGTTAATTAGTTTTATCTCCAGGTGTATCTTCTTAATGACCGCAAGTAACTTATATTCCTCGTCCGGTATGATTAAGTAATGGTTGGTAATTATGGTTGCGGTTTCAATTTTTAATATATACTGTATAATTATCTCTATTTTTCCTATCTATCTATCTATCTATCTATCTATCTATCTATCTATCTATCTATCTATCTATCTATCTATCTATCTATCTATCTATCTATCTATCTATCTATCTATCTATCTATCTATCTATCTATCTATCTATCTCTCTCTCTCTCTCTCTCTCTCTCTCTATTAATCTATTAATCTATCTATTAATCTATCTATTAATCTATCTATTAATCTATCTATTAATCTATATATGCAGACACTTTAAAGACTGAGTAATCTATTTGTGGTACAGTTTCAAGTCCTTTAATCATGTGATTATTATAATTACCACTGAGGGTAACCTTATTAGTACATTTCCTGAAACCTTTGTCTTCTTGTTTTCATTATGTTTATGGTATCAACGAATTAGCATCTTAGTAATCGACTTACGGGGAAAATGGGCGTATTTATTAACTCATTTTTATATATATTTGTGTTTTTTATTTTGTATTTAGTGTCCTCCCTAGACCTCCATATGAAGCTTAAGGGGAGGTAGTCGCTTTTTATATTTATCTATTTATTTTATATATATTTATTTATTTCATATTTATTAATTAAATTATTTATTTATTTATTTACATATTTTTTCTTTCTCTCCTGCAGGTTCCTCATCAGTAGTGCACGAGTTGAACATTAGCGAGTTGCTGCCCTCTACCGACCAGTACCTGACTTACGACGGGTCCCTCACAGTGCCTGGATGCCACGAGACCGTCACCTGGATCCTGCCCAACAAGCCCCTCTATATTGCTTTTAATCAGGTGAGTTGTTATTGTTCCCCAGGCTGTCTTACCGAACAGCCCAAATACGAGCAAGGACAAGGCCATAACCGGAGGCCCCCACAGAACCCTCCCTGCTTTACCACCAACAATGCCCAGGTGACCAAAGCCGCCCCAAGGTGAGGAGCTGAGGAGGGTGCGGAAACGCCTGGGACACCGAAGCCCCACCCATTGCCCTGTGCCCCTTAAAACCCTGCTTAGGTAATGTTCCAGATCTGTTGACATTGGAAATGTGGACCCCATATGGTTACCTGTACTTTAACTGGCTCTCACCCGAAAATTACTAGTTGGATATTAAATGTCTTGTTACCAATAGAAGTTACAATCAATGCTTAATATTATATTAGGAGGGAATTAAACTACTGTAAATATTAGTCTTTTATCTGAGGGTGAACAAAAATTAAGTAGTGGAAATAAAGGGTCAACAAAAGTGAGGCATACTGTATATCATACATTACATAAGCTGGATTAATTTGGTTGCAGGGCCGTGGAGGGGATGGATGAGGGTCTTGGGTGACCACAAGGCAGAATTCTAGGGCTAAAAACAAAAAATCGATATGAAGGGGGAAAGTGTAGTACACATTTGGTAATGTGGTCCCCACTTGGTGACCGAGCATATGTCATGACCGTAACCTGGAGTCGCCATCAAGATCAAACACATATCGATCATAAGTAATGTATAGGATTTGCTGAATACTGTAAACTGGTATATGAAATTATGTGACCCAGGTTTGATCAAGAGCAAGGAACTATGTTTCTTGGACATTTAGTTGGTTGCCCATGGCATTGTTTACATTCTCGTACTGAAGATATTAACATTCAGTGCATCAGGGAGACCCAAAACTTCCAGGATATGTATAATCTGAAAGATATCCAACTGTTACAATTATTCGTTTATGCTATTTTATAGGCATAAAATGTGGCTCACAATAAACTCAACAAGCTATATTTTCTGTATTTGCTATTTACATATTACATGAAATAGCTAAAATACCTTCAACACAATTAGCCCTGTACCAGGTAATACTCTCGGCGGGTGTACAACTGGCCGAATTCACGAAACATGTATACACCTTCACAAACATTTCTTAATTTTAAAAAGATTACCAATTAGATAAAACTTTACTACATGATCATATATTCCCCAAAGACGGTTAATGGAAAAATTAACACTCATTACACATCAAATATTATAGGGGTTGGACACAATGTAGATTGTGATCTATTAATCGTGTTTCTATCATAACACAGACAATTGAACACTCATTATACATCAAACATTTAAGAGTTGGACCCACTGTATATTATGATCTGTAAATCGTGTTTCTATCATAATAATTAATAGTCCTTATCCGCCAAGTCAAATATACAGCACGTGACCCTATTAGAGTGAAGTCATGAGGAAGACACAAGAATAAATAAGAATAAACCTCTCCCAGGAGCGTCATAACAGAAGACAGACCATCTAAATCATGTCCCACTGAACGCAGTACCAAACGGCTATTTCCCCACGTTTGGTTTGTACTATGGTCTATCCGCTGTTAGTAGGCGAGCAAACATGACCTTTAACCTCTGTAACTAAAACACGACTAGAGTAATCGAGTTAATATTTCTACCATTTGGGAAGAGTCAGTCAAGGAATAGATGTGGAAATGGACAGCCAATTTGCTCTAGCCCTTTTCGAGTTAAAGAGGATAGAGGTTCATGATTTTTCGCCTACTTACAGCGAATGGACTATAGCCAATATCTGACTTCGGCTTGTGATTCTTGGATAATTTCACCGAAGACAGTCACACAAGTTGAGTAACTACCTTCATCAACGAAGTTGGATGGGGGTTATGTTTTACCTGTTTGTTTGTTTGTTTATATCGATATATTTTAGTTATTTATCAATGTTCACGAAATTTGGTGGGCAGATAGGAATTATGCTCTAAGGAAGAAGTTTTTCAATCTCGAAGGCTATCGGTAGAGCACATACTACCGCCAGTATAGGCGGATGAATATTTGTTGGCGTTTATGACGATCGTACAAACATAAGGTAGTTGAAGCCAAATAAATGAGCATGTGGTGAAAGTGATCGTCAGAATGTGTAAAAAGTTTGAAAATCGCTGATAAAACTGCCCGGGTGATGTCAGTTATTTTATTATTTATTTATTTTGTGTCTATGTTAATGTTTTAGACACAAAGTTTGTTTTAGAATAGGGTGATATGTGTGAATTAAAATGGGGCAGGGTTAGTTTGCTCCCTAGACCTCTGTGAAGCTTTGGAAAAATAAAACAAATAAAATCGAGATAGATTTGTAAATTTTTCGGTAGAAAAATGTTCCTCCTAAATTACAATCTCGCTATCACTTGGCAGAAAAAAATCAACACCTACACAGAGGTTTAAATATTGGCAATTAAACGGCCCAAAAGGTCTTAAAATTGCCAAACTAATGCCACCTAATAATATTGTCACATAAACCAGTGCCACCTAAAAATAGTGCCACATGAATCAGTGTCTCCTACAAATAGTGCCACATAAGCCAGTGTTACCTTAATACAGTGCCACATACCCAGTACCACCTGCAAATAGTGCCCCATAAACCAGTACCACCTGCAAATAGTGCCACATAAACCAGTGTTACCTTAATACAGTGCCACATAAACCAGTACCACCAGCAAATAGTGCCACATAAGCCAGTGTTACCTTAATATAGTGCCACATACCCAGTACCACCTGCATATAGTTCCCCATAAACCAGTGTTACCTTTATATAGTGCCACATACCCAGTACCACCTGCAAATAGTGCCACATAAACCAGTACCACCTGCAAATAGTGCCACATAAACCAGTGTTACCTTAATATGGTGCCACATACCCAGTACCACCTGCAAATAGTGCCACATAAACCAGTACCACCTGCAAATAGTGCCACATAAACCAGTGCCACCTGAACAAAGTGCCACATAAACCAGTGCCACCTGAAAATACTGCCATATAAACCAGGGTCACCTGAAAATAGTGCCACATAAACCAGTGCCACCTGAAAACAGTGCCACATAAACCAGTGCCATCTGAATATATATATAAATAGACCAAACAATAACCACTTCCCCCTTAACAAAGTGCCACCTTAGCCTTGATTTCACCTAGCCATACTGGGTGACTTAGCACTGGTTGAGACTTACTAATTGAGACTGGCTACTGGTCGAGCTTTAATGCTACCCTGAGTAAAACGCACGAGGGTAAATTGCTATGACATTCCGAAGTTAAAAGGACACAGCAAATACAAAAGGGCATATACAGTTCGGACAGCAATTACAATGGTCTTATAGTTACTTAGTTGCGGGTTTTATTCGCCGTGACAGTATTCAGTATACCAGAATACTAAAGTCTCTCTATATACTCAGGCATATACCCCACAGCTGAAGGTGACCGAATCGAGACAGAGCCCGAACAGGGACAGCAAAACACTTACTTATTCTACTTAATCCACAATCTTTTAACTGAACAAATCTTATAGTCAAACTGAAATCGTGTATTCTAGAAGCGATCGTTAGCATCCAATAGGTTACTTGATCTTCTTTTACCTAACCTTGAATGTCCTACTTATTCCACGATCTTTTAGTTAAGGGGAGACTGGCCGTTTGTTTGGTCTATTAATTCATGTATTTATATATTTATTTTAGTTTGCTCTCTAGACCTAAATCAAACTTAGAAAAACACCCACTAGACCCCCCCCCCCCTTCAAAATAAATTTGTACATTTTTCGGTAGAAAAATTTCCCGGCCAAAGGCCGGTTCCTCTTAAAATTGCAGGCTCGCTTCGCTCGCCAGGAGAAAATCGACACCTAAATGGCACGAAAGGTCTTAAAATTGACAACGAAATGGGGCGAAAGGTGTTAAAATCGCCAAACTAATGGGCCGAACGTCTTATAACTTCAAAACTAGTGGGGCTAAACATTAGGGAAAAGGGGGTCCAGAAAAATGGTCTGCCTCCCCTTAAACTGGAATCCTGTACCGATACCCTACCATGCGAGAAGCGATCATTAGCCATTTTCGGGCGTTTTTACTAGCCAATATCCGACTTCGGCTTGTAATATTTAGGTAAATAAACCGAAGAATGTTGGGCAGGTTCGAGGTAGTGTCTTCACCTATGTGTGTGTGTGTGTGTGTGTGTGTGTGTGTGTGTGTGTGTGTGTGTGTGTGTGTGTGAAAAGTTATATCTTTACCTGTGTGTGTGTGTTTTTTGTTTTTTTTGTAAACCGGATATCTCAAAAAGTTATGAACCTAGAACCTCCTCTTTCTTCCAGATGCGGGCCCTCCGGCGACTGAAGCAGGGATCGTCAGACTTCCACAAGAACGCCCCGGTAGCCAACAACTTCCGGCCCCTGCAGTCGGCCCACCACCGGACCGTCCGGACCAACATTGACTTCACACACTCCCAGGTACGGACCAAGGGGGTAGTAGTTAGTATTTGGTCTATTTATTCAGTTATTCATTTTCGATAGAGATAGATGGATTCCTTTTTTAATATTAGTTTCCTTGATAACCTTCCATCAAGCTTAAGAAAACACCCCCTAGACCAACTTTCAAGATAAATGTGTAAATTTTTCGGTAGATTTAATGTCCCGGCCGAAGGCCGATTCCTTCTAAAATTAAAGGCTCGCTATCGCTCGCCAGGAAAAAGTCGTGACCTAAAGGGCACGAAAGGTGTTAATATTGACACAAAAATGAGGCGAAAGGTCCCAAAATCGCCAAACTAACGGAACGAACGTCTTAATACCTCAAAACTAATATGTTAAACATGAGGGAGAAAGGGGCCCATAAAAAGCGAGTACTACCCCCTTAATCGTTCTCAGCCAGTAGTCTCCTCTCTCTCTGTTGGTTGGAGGGTCTCTAGTTAGCTCCGTATAGCCTCCTCTGCAGTCTCTGTTTCCTGGCTATTATTAGACGATTTTAGTCATATCAGGAAGGGTATGTGATAGTCAGAGGGTTTGTTGAGATAGTCCTCACCCATATAATTCCCACAGATCCTCCCTTAGCAGTAGAAAATCGTTTAATAATAGCCGGAATAAACTGTCAAAATGCGTCATAATCTTCCAAGGGTTAATGCAAAAAGTAAATAATTCAAAGGGTAACTAATTCAAAGGGTAAACATTCGGAGGGTTAATTATTCAAAGGGTTAATTATTCAAAGGGTTAATTACTCAAAGGGCTAATTATTCAAAGGGTTAATTATTCAAAGGGTTAATTATTCAAAGGGTTAATTATTCAAAGGGTTAATTATTCAAAGGGTTAATTATTCAAAGGGTTAATTATTCAAAGGGTTAATTATTCAAAGGGTTAATTATTCAAAGGGTTAATTATTCAAAGGGTTATTATTCAAAGGGTTAATTATTCAAAGGGTTAATTATTCAAAGGGTTAATTATTCAAAGGGTTAATTATTCAAAGTAAATAATTCAAAGGGGTAATTATTCAAAGGGTTAATTATTGAAAGGGTTAATCATTCAAAGGGTTAATTATTCAAAGGGTTAATTATTCAAAGGGTTAATTATTCAAAGGGTTAATTATTCAAAGGGTTATTATTCAAAGGGTTATTATTCAAAGGGTTAATTATTCAAAGGGTTAATTATTCAAAGGGTTAATTATTCAAAGGGTTAATTATTCAAAGTAAATAATTCAAAGGGTTAATTATTCAAGGGTTAATTATTGAAAGGGTTAATTATTCAAAGGGTTAATTATTGAAAGGGTTAATCATTCAAAGGGTTAATTATTCAAAGGGTTAATTATTCAAAGGGTTAATTATTCAAAGGGTTAATTATTCAAAGGGTTAATTATTCAAAGGGTTAATTATTCAAAGGGTTAATTATTCAAAGGGTTAATTATTCAAAGGGTTAATTATTCAAAGGGTTAATTATCAAAGTAAATTATTCAAAGGGTTAATTATTCAAAGGGTTAATTATTCAAAGTAAATAATTCAAAGGGTTAATTATTCAAAGGGTTAATTATTGAAAGGGTTAATCATTCAAAGGGTTAATCATTCAAAGGGTTAATCATTCAAAGGGTTAATTATTCAAAGGGTTAATTATTCAAAGGGTTAATTATTCAAAGGGTTATTATTCAAAGGGTTAATTTTTCAAAGGGTTAATTGTTTAAAGGGTTAATTATTCAAAGGGTAAATACAGTCATCCAAAAAGTAAATCATTCAAAGGTGTATATGTAATGTAGATATTTGTAAACCAGTATATAATTGTCTTCTCTCTCTGTTAAGGGGAGATATCCACTTGAGGGACTTTTTTCTTGACCCCTTTCTCTCTCATGTCTAGCCCCATTGCTTTTGAGATTTTAAAATGTTTGCCTCGTTAGTTTGGCGATTTTAAGAACTTTCACCCCATTTTAAGACCTTTCGTGCCATTCAGGTGTCTATTTTATTCTGGCGAGCGATAGCGAGCCTGTAACTTAAGAGGAAACGGCCTTTGGCTGGGAAATTTTTCTACCGAAAAATGTACAAATTAATCTTGAAAGGGACTCGGGGGGGGGGGGGGGGCGGAGGGGGTGTAATTTTAAGCTTGCTGGAGGTCTAGGGAACAAACTAAATACCTCCTCTCCTTAATTGGAGGGTCTCTATTTAGGTCTGTAGCCTCTGCAGCAATCCGCACTAACATCGACTTCTGCAGTAGCTCCCTTGTGGGCCAGGAGGAGCTACGTGGTGGTCTGAGAGAAGTGTTAGTGTGTGTATGTGAGAGAGGGAGAGGGTGAGTGTGTGTGTGTGTGAGAGGGAGAGGGTGAGTGTGTATGAGAGGGAGAGGGTGAGTGTGTGTGAGAGGGAGAGGGTGAGTGTGTGTGTGTGGGAGAGGGAGAGGGTGAGTGTGTGTGTGTGTGAGAGGGAGAGGGTGAGTGTGTGTGTGTGTGAGAGGGAGAGGGTGAGTGTGTGTGAGAGGGAGAGGGTGAGTGTGTGTGAGAGGGAGAGGGTTAGTGTGTGTGTGTGTGAGAGGGAGAGGGTGAGTGTGTGAGAGAGGGAGAGGGTGAGAGAGGGAGAGGGTGAGTGTGTGTGTGTGTGAGAGGGAGAGAGTGAGTGTGTGTGAGAGGGAGAGGGTGAGTGTGTGTAAGAGGGAGAGGGTGAGTGTGTGTGTGTGTGAGAGGGAGAGGGAGAGGGTGAGTGTGTGTGTGTGTGAGAGGGAGAGGGAGAGGGTGAGTGTGTGTGAGAGGGAGAGGGTGAGTGTGTGTGAGAGGGAGAGTGTGTGTGTGTGTGAGAGGGAGAGGGTGAGTGTGTGAGAGAGAGAGAGGGAGAGGGTGAGTGTGTGTGTGTGTGTGTGGGAGAGGGTGAGGGTGAGTGTGTGTAAGAGAGAGAGAGTGTGTGAGTGGGTGTGGGAGAGGGTGAGTTACTGTAATAGAGTGAGAGTGATGAGTGAGTGAGTTAATATAATGTAGGGAAGAGATAGGGTGCTGGGAAAGGTGGAAGGTAGGGTGAAGAAAAACTGGAGAGAGAGAGAGAGAGAGAGAGAGAGAGAGAGAGAGAATGAAGTCAGCAGAGTTGATGAGAGAGAAGTGAGGCGTGTATTAGTTTAGCGATGCAGAGTTTTCGTTAAGGGGATATTTTTAGTTATTTCTATATATATATATATATATACACGAGAGCGAGGTGGAAGGATGAAGTGAAGAAGTATATGAATGAAGGCGGTGCTGGTTGGGAGGAGGGGCGTTGACTGACTGGAGACAGAGGTGCATGGGGGCGTTTCGTTCGTGGCCAGCCTGTAATTTAGGAGGAACCCGAATATTGTACTATGTTGGGCATGCTATTTTAAGTGTGATGAGGTCTCGGCAGCCAACTAAAAACAAGTATATATATAAATAATACATATATAAACACACACGCACGCACACAAACAAACACAAACACACACAGACAGACACACACTCACACAGACAGACACACACACACATAAAACCTGCCCTTAAATAAAGATCGGTTAAAGTTATCATGGTCTTGACTTTACCAGGGGAGAGAGAGAGAGAGAGAGAGAGAGAGAGAGAGAGAGAGAGAGAGAGAGAGAGAGAGAGAGAGAGAGAGAGAGAGAGAGAGAGAGAGAGAGAGAGAGAAGGGGTTGCTGAGCGAGAAGGTTATTGAGAAGGAAGCGGGAGTGACTGGAGAAAGAGAGAGATTGAGAGAGAGAGAAGGTTATTGAAGAGGAAAGAGAGGTAACTGGAAGGAATGAGAAAGAGTGATTGAGAGAGAGAAGGTTATTGAAAAGGAAAGAGAGGTAACTGGAAGGAATGAGAGAGAGATTGAGAGAGAGAGAAGGTTATTGAAGAGGAAAGAGAGGTAACTGGAAGGAATGAGAGAGAGAAGGTTATTGAAGAGGAAAGAGAGGTAACTGGAAGGAATGAGAGAGATAGAAAGAGAGAGATTGAGAGAGAGAGAAGGTTATTGAAGAGGAAAGAGAGGTAACTGGAAGGAATGAGAGAGAGAGAGAGAGAGAGAGAGAGATTGAGAGAGAGAGAAGGTTATTGAAGAGGAAAGAGAGATAACTGGAAGGAATGAGAGAGAGAGAAAGAGAGATTGAGAGAGAGAGAAGGTTATTGAAGAGGAAAGAGAGGTAACTGGAAGGAATGAGAGAGAGAGAGATTGAGAGAGAGAGAAGGTTATTGAAGAGGAAAGAGGTAACTGGAAGGAATGAGAGAGAGAGAAAGAGAGAGATTGAGAGAGAGAGAAGGTTATTGAAGAGGAAAGAGAGGTAACTGGAAGGAATGAGAAAGAGAGAAAGAGAGAGAGATTGAGAGAGAGAGAAGGTTTTGAAAAGGAAAGAGGTAACTGGAAGGAATGAGAGAGAGAGAAAGAGAGAAAGAGAGAGAGAGAGAGAGTGAGAGTGAGAGTGAGAGTTCCGGGACATTTCAACCATTACACCAGTTCAACCTGTGGCTCTCAACCCGCGCCAAGTCGACCAAGGACAAGGAATTAAACCAGTACCAAATATAGGTCCCAACCCATGGTTCACGTTTTGGGCGATTTTTGCATGTATTCATTATTTTTGTAGCTTCCTCCATTGACCTCCATCAAATTAAAAAAAAACATCCATTAGATCCCCCTTCTAGATTCATTTGTAAATTTTTCGGTAGAAAAATTTCCCGGCCGAAGGCCGGTTCTTCCAACATTACAGGCTCACTATCGTTCGCCAGGGAAAACATCGACACCTAAATAGCACGAAAGGTCTAAATATTGACGAAGAAATGTGGCGAAAGATCTTATAATCGACTAACTCATGCTTAGCCCCATACATTTTGAGATTTTAAGACATTCGGCCCATTAGCTTGGCGATTTTAAGAACTTTTGCCTCATTTCTTTTTCAATATTAGGACCTTTCGTGCCTGTAATTTAGGAGAAACCAGCCTCCGACCGGGAAATTTTTCTACCAAAAAATGTACACATTTATTTGGAAAATGGGGGTATAGGGGGGGGTATAGGGGGGGGGGGGTTTAAGCTTGGTGGAGGTCTAGCGAGGAAACTAAAAATATATAAATTAATAAATACACAGACCAAAATAATGAACCCGTTAGTTTGGCGATTTTAAGGGGAGGTATTTAGTTTGTTCCCTAGACCTCCATCAAGCTTAGAATTACACCCCCTTGAGTCCCTTTCAAGATAAATTTGTACATTTTTCGGTAGAAAAATGTCCCGGCCAAAGGCCGGTTCCTCTTAAATTACAGGCTCGCTATCGCTCGCCAGGATAAAATCGACACCTGAATTGCACGAAAGGTCTTAATATGGGGGGAAAGTTCTTAAAATCGCTAAACTAATGGGGCAAACGTTTTATAATATCAAAAGCAATGGGGCTAAACATGAGGGAGAAAGGGGTCCAGAAAAAAATGCTGATCTCCCCTTAAGGAGACCTCTCGTGGCATTTAGGCGTCGATTTTTCCTGGCGAGAGATAGTGAGCCTGCAATTAATTAGGGAGGAACACATTTTATAACGAAAAATGCACAATGTAACTCGAAGGGGAATCTTAAGTGTATTATTAATTTTTATTGTTTGTTTTTCTTCTTCTATGTATTCATATATTATGTATGCAGATTAAGGGGAGGTTTCCACTTGAGGGATTTTTTTTTCGAACTTCCTTCTCCCTTATGATTAGCCCCATTGCTTTTGAGATTTTAAGACGTTTGCCTCAATAGTTTGGCGTTTTTATTAACTTTCGCCCCACTTCTGTCAATTTTAAGACCTTTCGTGCCATTTAGGTGTCGATTTTTTCCTGGCGAGCGAAAGCGAGCCTGTAACTTAGGAGGAATCGGCCTTCGGCCGGGACATTTTTCTACCGAAGAATTTACATACTGTATTTATCTTGTAAGGGGGTCAAGGGGGTTTAATTTTAAGCTTGATGGAGGTCTAGGGAATAAACTAAATACCTCCCCTTAATGGAGGTGTAGGAAGGAAACTAAACTAATACTAAATAATTCAACTATATATAAAGTCTCCCTGTAAACCCACATGGGAAAGAAAAAGTGGAAAGCGTTGACGTATCGGAAGTTGGGATGTTTGGAGAGAGAAATGGAGAGGTTGGATGAAAGGGAAGGGGAGAGTGGTGATCACGGGCAGGCTCGGTTATACCTGTGTATATATATATTCTCTCTCTGCCTCTCGCTGTCTCCCTCTCTCTGTCTCCCTTTGTCTCCCTGTCTCCCTCTGTCTCCCTCTCTCTCTGTCTCTCCCTCTCTCTCTATCTCCCCCTCTCTCTCTGTCTCCCCCTCTCTCTCTGTCTCCCCCTCTCTCTCTGTCTCCCCCTCTCTCTCTGTCTCCCCCTCTCTCTGTCTCCCTCTCTCTCGCTCTCTCCCTGTCTCCCTCTCTCCCTGTCTCCATCTCTCTCTGTCTCCATCTCTCTCTGTCTCCCTCTCTCTCCCTGTCTCCATCTCTCTCTGTCTCCCTCTCTCTCTCTGTCTCCCTCTCTCCCTGTCTCCCTCTCTCCCTGTCTCCCTCTCTCCCTGTCTTCCTCTCTCTCTGTCTCCCTCTCTCCGTGTCTCCCTCTGTCTCCCTCTCTCTCTGTCTCCCTCTCTCTCTGTATCCCCCTCTCTCTCTGTCTCCCTCTCTCCCTGTCTCCCTCTCTCCCTGTCTCCCTCTCTCCCTGTCCCCCTCTCTCTCTGTCTCCTCTCTCTCTGTTTCCCTCTCTCTCTGTCTCCCTTTCTCTCTGTCTCCCTCTCTCTCGCTCTCTCTCTATATATCTCTTTAAATAGAAAGATACATAGATAGATAGATAGATATAGATAGATAGATAGATAAGAGTGGGAAATAAGAAGAAGAACAAGACTAAGAAGCAGGGTGTTGTGTCGAGTCGGCCCCGGTTGAGTTATAGAGGTCTCAACACTGACGAAATAAAAGAGAGGGTGAGAAATGGTGCAGAGATGATGAGAGGACTGGGACCACGGCGGCAGCAGAGTTGGGACCCTTTAGTATGGCGAAACTGGACAACTGTTCCGACATATTGGAGTCCTTGAGTACAGCTTTCTCTCTCTCACTCTCTCTCTCTTTCTCTCTCTCTCTCTCTCTCTCTCTCTCTCTTTCTTTATCTCTCTCTTTCTCTCTCTCTCTCTCTCTCTCTCTCTCTCTCTCTCTCTCTTCGTTTTATTTATCTCTTTCTCTCTCTCTCTCTTTCTCTCTCTCCCTCTCTCTCTCTCTCTCTCTCTCTCTCTCTCTCTCTCTCTATTTATATATATATATATATATATATATATATATATATATATATATATATATATATATATATATATTATATATATATAATATATATATACCTGTTTATAATTATATCTTTCACCGAACCAAACTTACGCCTAGGAAAATATTTAATAATACAATACTTTGGAAAACATAATGTTTGTTTCATAATAGCATTAATGTAACTAAACTCCTTTTCTTTCTCTTTTCCAGGGCAGAAAATGTAGTACTTCTGAGCCAAAATTCCATTACCGAGGTGAGTGAATGGGGTTTTTGTTTTGCGATTGTAATGCCTTTTTTCTATTATTAGCGTATAATTACTATTGTTTTCGTAACTATGATTTTGGAGAATATACTGTATATATAACATGTGTTTTATACAATGATAGTGGATGATATATTTGTTTTGAACTACTATCAGATTTGTGTTAATGATATATCAAATAAGATTATTTATTTGTTATACATAATTTAAATCCGATGATTTATGATTATAGTTCACCCCCCTCCCCCCCCCCTCCGATCACTCTCTGAATATATATATATATATATATATATATATATATATATATATATATATATATATATATATAAACGTGTGAGTATTCGTTGCTTGCAAGTGTGCATGTGTGGCTGTATGTGTGCGTGTGTGTGTGTGTGTGTGTGTGCGTGTGTGTGCGTGCGTGTGTGTGTGTGCTTTTTTCTTTATCTGTATGTCTATAACTCTGTTTTCTACCTGTCCATCAATCCATTTTCTCCAAAGCCATTTCGACGGCCCCCCAATCTAATAAAAACCTTTGGTCTCTTCCGCCACAACAGCCAACGAGTGGGTCAACTCCTGACGTGAGATTCCACCACCACCAACAATAGCAGGGGTCTCATCAGGTAGAGCGCATGCCTCGGACACGGGCTTACCCCCACCTGCCGGAGACTACGTGTATAGAGTCGGTCCTCCTACCCCCTCACGCAGCTGGCTCAAACACCTCCACCTGTAGTAGTAGTCGTCATCGTCAGGAGCACCACGCCCTTCCTAGTCCAGTGGGCCAGATACAGAAATATTACAAATCGTTACCATCCGAGGAGAGCGTTTTCATTGATTTGTTTTGTATATATATATATATATATATATATTTATTTATTTATTTATAATTTACGTATTTATTTTTTATTTTGTGTATACCTATGTTATTCTGTTATTATTATTATTTTTTTAATATACCGGTATATATATATTTTATTTATTTTTTTGCTAGCAAAAACATCACTAAACGGCTACTAACTGAATGTGATATCACTGAGATAACATATCTATACCAAACAATTCTCCTCACCAATATAAACACCCTTTTCCTCTCGGATGGTAGGGATCAAACTCGTGCCCCTGGACCATCATCGCCTATAGCCTGGACCGCACCACATTTACGACCACAGCCACTCAGAATGGACCGCAGTTACTTCGCCCATAAGGAATTTCGCCCATGGTGTTCCGAGTATAGCGATGGAGTATTGTCAGGGGAGATTTGTTTTGTTTTTACTGTACCACCTTCTCCCTCATGATTTGCCCCATTAGTCTGGCCCAGCCCAGCCCCACAACAACTCCGATGTTTTTTTCCACAAAGTTTATTTTGGTGCCACATAGTCTTTTTAGGCTTGGTGCGAATCCCTATTTTAATAATAATAATGAGACCTTTTGTGCCATTTAGGTGTCGATAGCGATAGCGAGCCTGGAATTTAGGAGGAACCGGCCATGGCCGGGATATATTTCTACCGAAATATGTATGCATTTATCTCAAAGGGGGGCCTTTTTGGGTATTTTATAAAGTTTGATGGAGGTCTTGGGAGGAAACTAAAAATAACAAATAGTTAAATAAATATATGGGAGGAAACTAAAAAGAAATAGTTACATGAATAAATAAATACAAATAAATCTCCCCTTAACCCAATATATAATACGACCAAGAATATTCCTCGGTTACATCGCCCACCTGGAATTTCGCTAGCTTGGTTTAGATGGAGTCAATTCGCCCACATCTGAGCTTTTGTAACCGAAACGTATCCTAACATAACATATCCTAATTACAACATATCATAACCGTTACCTATCCTAACATAACATATCCTAATTGTAACATATCATAATTATAACATATCATAACATAACATATCCTAATTACAACATATCCTAACATAACATATCCTAATTACAACCTATCATAACCGTAACATATCCTAACATAACATATCCTAATTGTAACATATCCTAACATAACATATCCTAATTGTGACATATCCTAACAACATATTCTAATTGTAACATATCATAATTATAACATATCATAACATAACATATCCTAATTACAACATATCCTAACATAACATATTCTAATTACAACATATCCTAACCGTAACATATCCTAGCATAACATTTCCTAATTGTAACATATCATAACCGTGACATATCCTAACATAACATATCCTAATTACAACATATCATATCATAACATAACATATCCTAACATAACATATCCTCATTATAACATATCATAACATATCCAAATTACAACATATTACAACCGTAACATATCCTAACATAACATATCCTAACTTATCATATCCTAATTATAACATATCATAACTGACTTCATACTGTGGACAAAGCAACTCATGTGACAGCGCAGGGCCTTGTGGGCGAAACGACTTGTATCAACGCACCATGCTTCGAAGATATGGGTTGAGATGAAAATATGACCATGAACATCTGAAAAATATTCCCAAGTTTCGCCTTAGTTTTTATCTGTTTGCATATGTGATGTTTTTCTCGATATCGTTGCAAGAAAACTTTTTAGTCATTCGTTTCTTGAGGTGACATTTTACCGAGTCCATTTCAAAGGTGTGAGTTATGACTTTTTGGAAAACCTGAATCATAATTATGGTGGACTCTAGTTCTGGTGTCATTTGAGACTTCGAAGGCTTAAGAACAAGATTCGATTCCGTTTGGGTTAGCTTCATAAACTTATTGTCACTACATAATTATGTCCCTGAGTTAACAGTCGGAATAGAGCGCTTCTATCCGTTTTATACCAAACTTTTGATGTTGACTGCACAGTACAGGTTAGAAATACATCATTAAAAGGACCAAACTGAAACTAATTTAATTAACTACTTAGTTCAAATTTGCGTTTCGGTGGTTCGTTTAATTAACTCGAGAACCGGGGAGAGATAGGAATGATTGTCCTAGAGTGTATGAAGTTCAAGGAAAACCCCTGTTGGATTAAGGGGAGGTATTTAGTGTGTTTCTCAGACTTCCATCAAGCTTGAAATTACACCCCCTTGACTCCCTTTCAAGATAAATTTGTACATTTTTCGGTAGAAAAATGTCTCGGCTGAAAGCCGGTTCCTGTTAAATTACAGGCTCGCTATCGCTCGCCAGGATAAAATCGACACCTAAATGGCACGAAAGGTCTTAAAATTGACAGAAATGGGTTGAAAGTCCTTAAAATCGTCAATATAATGGGGCAAACGTCTTAAAATTAGAAAAACAATGGGGCTAAGCATGAGGGAGAAAGGGGTCAAGAAAAAAATCCCTCAAGTGGATATCTCCCCTTAAGGTACACCCGGATACCGTAGTTTCTAACCCACTCATACAAATTCGTAGACTTTACCTATTTGTAGTTATGATAGCATATCTCTGGAAACGAATGTATGAATATAATTGTCTATAAATCAACTAGAAAACTATATATACTATTTATTGAAAAGTAAGTTATATCCAAAAAATAATCCGGATATATATAATTGCATAGAAAAAAAATAAAAATAAAATAAAAAATAAATAAATAAGGGGTCCACGTATTCTCCTGCGTGGGCTAGAGACTATGGTATCCGAGTGTACCCAGAAGGTCCGACATCCTGAACGAAACTATGACTCTTTAGGGTTTGAAGCAATACTCCGGAACCGAGTATCTCCTACGAGAGCATCCTTGACTATAGGCTACTCTGGTTTCTCTTCAACTGACGGTAAATTGCAAAGTTCCCAACAATATTGCTCCGTTTTTTTGAAGAATTAGTAGGGAAATATGGTGTTAATTATATATATATACTAGGTCTTTATATGATGCAGAGACATAGTGGCTTCTTATTTTGTCCATTAACTATCGAAACATTAGCTGCTAAAAGATTCAATTGACCGTCAGTGGGAAAGAAATAGAGTTACTGTCGAGTGAAGCATAGAGAACAATGCGTAGGAAACTGAGTGTTAATTAGTGAATAATTATAAGCATATTAATATAATAATGGTCCGATAATAAACCTTGAAGGTGACTGTGCTGTCCAGGCTATGGTATCCTTTAGCCAATATTTACTGTTGAACATTTTATATTAGTTAAAAACAAAATTAACTTAAACAAAACAATGCATATCTGTGTTCATAACTAAGAAAAGGTGTTGTCATTATAAGCTGTGAATTACGGAAATAAACAAAACTTTTGAGTATAATTGCGTTCTAAAATATAAACAATATGTATATTATGTGAAAGTGGTGAAATGCTACCACGTTAGCGAAAATAAAATACCCATTAGCTTGCTGCACAAGCTTTCATTTGCAGCGCCGCGTCATGAGGAAGTTCATTACCCAAGTTAAATTAGTCACTGGTGAAAACATATGAACCATTTGCTAAACGCGTATGAAATTATGCTTCCATTGTGTATTCCTCGTGTGTGTGTGTGAAACCAGTGTTGATGCTGGCAAAGTTTGAACTGTATAAACACATGCAATTAATAGAACTATACATCTAAATTAGTGGATATCGAATAGAGCTACATACAGTACATCCAAATTAGTGGACATCGAAAACTGGCCAATGTTGTTTCTGGGTTTTGCAATGAAGCGACAAGATCTCAACCAAAAATGGAGACCTTGTTCCCCATACTCTCTCCGCCGTCTTTTTATAGAATATTCTGATTTCTGTTATGAGCTTTGGCGAGTTTACTGAATAAATGTGATTCAAACTATATACCCTATTTATTAATCAGTACATGCCATAATTATAAGCAATGGTGTTATGAGTTATGCTTGTGCCATCTAGGTGTACATGCCATAATTATAAGCAATGGTGTTATGAGTTATGCTTGTGCCATCTAGGTGTACATGCCATAATTATAAGCAATGGTGTTATGAGTTATGCTTGTGCCATCTAGGTGTACATGCCATAATTATAAGCAATGGTGTTATGAGTTATGCTTGTGCCATCTAGGTGTACATGCCATAATTATAAGCAATGGTGTTATGAGTTATGCTTGTGCCATCTAGGTGTACATGCCATAATTATAAGAAATGGTGTTATGAGTTATGCTTGTGCCATCTAGGTGTACATGCCATAATTATAAGCAATGGGTTATGAGTTATGCTTGTGCCATCTAGGTGTACATGCCATAATTATAAGAAATGGTGTTATGAGTTATGCTTGTGCCATCTAGGTGTACATGCCATAATTATAAGCAATGGTGTTATGAGTTATGCTTGTGCCATCTAGGTGTACATGCCATAATTATAAGCAATGGTGTTATGTGTTATGCTTGTGCCATCTACACTAGGTGTACATGCCATAATTATAAGAAATGGTGTTATGAGTTATGCTTGTGCCATCTAGGTGTACATGCCATAATTATAAGCAATGGTGTTATGAGTTATGCTTGTGCCATCTAGGTGTACATGCCATAATTATAAGCAATGGTGTTATGAGTTATGCTTGTGCCATCTAGGTGTACATGCCATAATTATAAGCAATGGTGTTATGTGTTATGCTTGTGCCATCTACTGTAGGTGTACATGCCATAATTATAAGCAATGGTGTTATGAGTTATGCTTGTGCCATCTAGGTGTACATGCCATAATTATAAGCAATGGTGTTATGAGTTATGCTTGTGCCATCTAGGTGTACATGCCATAATTATAAGCAATGGTGTTATGAGTTATGCTTGTGCCATCTAGGTGTACATGCCATAATTATAAGAAATGGTGTTATGAGTTATGCTTGTGCCATCTAGGTGTACATGCCATAATTATAAGCAATGGTGTTATGAGTTATGCTTGTGCCATCTAGGTGTACATGCCATAATTATAAGAAATGGTGTTATGAGTTATGCTTGTGCCATCTAGGTGTACATGCCATAATTATAAGCAATGGTGTTATGAGTTATGCTTGTGCCATCTAGGTGTACATGCCATAATTATAAGCAATGGTGTTATGTGTTATGCTTGTGCCATCTACACTAGGTGTACATGCCATAATTATAAGAAATGGTGTTATGAGTTATGCTTGTGCCATCTAGGTGTACATGCCATAATTATAAGCAATGGTGTTATGAGTTATGCTTGTGCCATCTAGGTGTACATGCCATAATTATAAGCAATGGTGTTATGAGTTATGCTTGTGCCATCTAGGTGTACATGCCATAATTATAAGCAATGGTGTTATGTGTTATGCTTGTGCCATCTACTGTAGGTGTACATGCCATAATTATAAGCAATGGTGTTATGAGTTATGCTTGTGCCATCTAGGTGTACATGCCATAATTATAAGCAATGGTGTTATGAGTTATGCTTGTGCCATCTAGGTGTACATGCCGTAATTATAAGCAATGGTGTTATGAGTTATGCTTGTGCCATCTAGGTGTACATGCCATAATTATAGCAATGGTGTTATGAGTTATGCTTGTGCCATCTAGGTGTACATGGCCATAATTATAAGCAATGGTGTTATGAGTTATGCTTGTGCCATCTAGGTGTACATGCCATAATTATAAGCAATGGTGTTATGAGTTATGCTTGTGCCATCTAGGTGTACATGCCGTAATTATAAGCAATGGTGTTATGAGTTATGCTTGTGCCATCTAGGTGTACATGCCATAATTATAAGCAATGGTGTTATGAGTTATGCTTGTGCCATCTAGGTGTACATGCCATAATTATAAGCAATGGTGTTATGAGTTATGCTTGTGCCATCTAGGTGTACATGCCATAATTATAAGCAATGGTGTTATGAGTTATGCTTGTGCCATCTAGGTGTACATGCCATAATTATAAGCAATGGTGTTATGAGTTATGCTTGTGCCATCTAGGTGTACATGCCATAATTATAAGCAATGGTGTTATGAGTTATGCTTGTGCCATCTAGGTGTACATGCCGTAATTATAAGCAATGGTGTTATGAGTTATGCTTGTGCCATCTAGGTGTACATGCCATAATTATAAGCAATGGTGTTATGAGTTATGCTTGTGCCATCTAGGTGTACATGCCATAATTATAAGCAATGGTGTTATGAGTTATGCTTGTGCCATCTAGGTGTACATGCCATAATTATAAGCAATGGTGTTATGAGTTATGTTTGTGCCATCTACAGTAGGTGTACAGGTTATATGTCGATAATTATATGTTACAACAATTAAGTGAGGTTTATACGCAGCAACAGACGTGCTTCGAATCCCCAGTGGTTCAGATCATACGCTTCCATAATTTGAGAGGCATTATGTTACCTGCAGTCGTGGACAGACCTACACAGGACTGGGGTTCTCGAAAAGGGGCTCCAGTCCTGCTGCTTTTCTTGACTTACAGTGTGCTGGCTTAATAATCCAGAAGGGTTGATAGCCTCTGAAGTCCTGTTTTGAATAACTAATTAAGGGGAGATTTCCACCTGGAGGAATTTTTTCTGGACCCCTTTCTCCCTCATGTTTAGCCCCATTGCGTTTGAGATTTTAAGACGTTCGCCCCATTAGTTTGGCGATTTTAAGAACCCTCGCCCCATTTCTGTCAATTTTAAGACCATTCGTGCCATTCAGGTGTCTATTTTTTCCTGGCGAGCGATAGCGAGCCTGTAATTTAAGGGGAATCGGCCTTCGGCCGGGACATTTTTCTACCGAAAAATGTACAAATTTATCTTGAAAGTGGGTCTAGGGGGAGTAATTTTAAGTTTGATGGAAGTCTAGGGAATCAACTAAAAACCTCCCCTTAACCCAACCACCGAGGAATTATTGGCACTGCAACTACACCCATTTTGGAAGAGGTGGTCTGCACACTCTACTTCACCATCAGTTACTGCATAACCAGGTATGTCTATCTTAACAGTTAGAAACCTAGTATGCTTATCATGTGCAAAAACAACCATCGGGATACTTAACCCTTTTCAGTAATTGAGAATTTTTCTTTTAGTTAGTCTAATTTAACTGGAACAATTAATAGAAAACATGCGAACATTTCGGATAAGAGTGCAATGTATTTGTATTTTTGTTTATTTCAAATTCATATATCCTATATTATATAAGATCTAAATAGGGATCCCAAGGATACACGATGGGTTGAGGGTTAAGGAATACCAACAATAGATCACGAATTTTGAGCGTGACTTTTGAAGGAATGTGTTCTGGCCGTGTAGCAATAGTGTGGCTAAATTGGGTACTCGCGTGAAATATTGCCCTAGATGTAATACTCCTGAATTACGGGGATAATTGAATTCGCCTTGACTTATCCAGTATAGCGTAGGTCGGGCGTTATCCCATTATACAATTTATAAGAAATATAAAGACATACACAAAACAAATGATAAAACTCCACTTGCATATTAATCCAATATGCATGTAGTTTTCGAAATAAATTTCACTTGTAAAACTCAAACTAACGTATCTATTTATTCTGATCTTCCATTGAGAAGACTAAGTACTATATATATATATATATATATATATATATATATATATATATATATATATATATATATATTTGCAGGTTTATTAATTCGTTCGATCTGATAAGAGCAAAACGCAAGGAAAACCCAGATGCATTCTCTCAATTCGTAATTTTGACGTGATTTAATCCAAATATTAATTAGTCCAGTGTTATTGAGTTACAAAGTGTGAAAATAGATATTGGCCAACGCCTATGTAATTAACAAATATCGGATGGCTACAAGTGGATACATTTAGTCACATATTACCTGCATACCCATTTGAATATGTCAATCCTTTAACCCCTTCAGTACCGGTGACGTCCTTTTCATCCTATTCTGGACGCTATTAGACGATTATATTCAGCTTAGGGAGGATGTGTGGTAGCTCAGAGGATTGCATGAGATAGTCTGTCACCGTAATACCGAACCGAAACCAAAGTACCGAACCGAAACCGAAGTACCAAACCGAAACCGAAATACCGAACCGAAACCGAAATACCGAACCGAAACCGAAATGCCGAACCGAAACCGAAATACCGAACCGAAACCGAAATACCGAACCGAAACCGAAGTACCGAACCGAAACCGAAGTACCGAACCGAAACCGAAGTACCAAACCGAAACCGAAGTACCGAACCGAAACCGAAATACCGAACCGAAACCGAAATACCGAACCGAAACCGAAATACCGAACCGAAACCGAAGTACCGAACCGAAACCGAAGTACCGAACCGCAATACCGAAACTAAATATCCTACCGAACCGAACCTGAAATACCGAACCGAACTTTAAATACCGAACCGCAATACCAAACCGAAACAGCCGCACGCGTTATTAAAATACTCCAGGATACATATCAGTATACATATCACATTTACGGCGGGTAATCAATTAAATGGTTTCACAAGCAGCAATATTAATCGGTGTAATTAAAACTGGGTGCATGAATAACGTGGCATCAGGAGTTCCAGCAACACCTGGCAACTGCTGGATTGTCGTGAGGGGTGGGGGGGGGGGGGGGGAGATATGCTGTTCATGGGGAGAGTTTGGCATCCATGGCCCAGATTCAGCGAGCCAATGTGTCAGAAGTGCAAGTTCGATGGTGCAATGAAACTTTACGATTGATTCCTTTCAGTAGAGTATATGATTAGAGAGAGAGAGAGATAGCGAGCGAGCATACAAACCCAGGGAACAGCAAACAAGGAAGAGAGATAGTAAAGAGACCTAGCAACAAATAAAAAAAAGAGATAGAGGATAAAATCAGAACAAAAGAGGGGGAGGGGGCAAAAGGAAAAAGCCAATAGAGGTGAAAGCAAAATACTATCCTAACTTCATACCTCGACTCTCTCTCTCTCTCTCTCTCATCGGCTGGGGTGGGGAAGAGCAATGAAATATATGGGCTGTGAATTATGAGTGCGTATTTACGAGTATAGGAGAGAGAGAGAGAGAGGCTATGACAGTGAGATGAATAAGCGAGAGAGAGAGAGAGAAAAGAGAAAAGGAGAGAGAAAGACAGACAGACAGACAGAGAGAGAGAGAGAGGCTATGAAAGCGAGATGAATAAGCGAGAGAGAGAGAGAGAGAAAAGAGAGAAAGAGAGAAAGAGACAGACAGAGAGAGAGAGAGAGAGGCTATGAAAGCGAGATGAATAAGCGAGAGAGAAAAGAGAAAAAGAGACAGAAAGAGACAGAGACAGACAGAGAGACAGAAAGACAGAGAGAGAGGCTATGAAAGCGAGATGAATAAGCGAGAGCGATGAATTAGAGAGAGGGTGTGAGTGAAATACCGTGTTTAGCTTGTCGGTATTAATAGGCAATGAGGTGGAGTCGATGAAATAAAGCGAGAATCTGACGCGACGACATTTTACCTCGACGAAGATTTACTTAGGGCGTTCAATACAAGATGCAATGGGAGAGAGAGATGGAGATGGAGATGGGGTGGGGATTTTAACACTCCTAGTTCCAAAATAAACTATTTGTGATATATATTCAGAGGATTGAGCAGTATTGATAATGGATTAGTCAAACTTTTGAACTGGGTTGACCGGTCAATTTGGGCTGAGAAAACATACTTTGAAACAGAGAAGTGAAACGAACAGCGACCATCACACAGTTTCCGCAAACCTAAAGTTTTGCATAGTAAACAATATTTCAGTAGAAAAAACTCCGCCTTTCTCTTCTGGTTCAGGAATAATTTATAGTGAGGCCTTCCCTAGGGTTAAGTGCCCCATTAATTACTCCTTCCACTCGTCTATACATTAGGCTACCATAGCGCAGATGGAATATACGTACATGCTCAGATTAATATGCAGGATTCGAAACTGCACACTAATCGTAGGCTTGTCCATATTTCTTTAACTGTCTTGATAGCGCGCGGAATTTCGATGTGAGTATCCAGGATTCGAGTCCTTGGAGTGCCACATGTATTTGTTGATTTCATTGAGTTTAGATGTGAAGTTGGTTGGTGTAAAAAACATAATAATCGCTATTTTTGTTTTCTATTTGCATCTAACTCGAGATGCAAATAGACTAACGCATTCTGGTGTGATTGATATTCCTTAATAAATATATATTCTCGTTCCAAGGAAGTACTCTAGTCACCGCAAGGTCCAATAGATGATGAGATTACCAAGAGGTACTACAGAGTTTGAAGGGTGACCGGTCACTTCAACCAGTAGACCATTTCAACCAGTACCAAATCAACCAATACGGTTAGGTTAGGTTAGGTTAGGCTAGGTACTATATTTTGGTACTGGTTTGGTTGGTCTGGGTTAATTTGGCACTGGTTGAGAGCTACTGGTTGAAATGGTCTACTGGTTGAAGTGACATGGAACCAGTTTGAAGTGGTTGTGGGGCAGGCGGGAAGGAGATCATAGTAACCCCTTGAAATGAAGTGGCTCTTCTCTATATAAATCAAAATTATGAGATCGCATTTTGTATATATTTTATTTATGGAAGTAATTATATATTTCTCTATCCTCATTTTCTGTGTATCACTTTCTTGCAGTATTTACAATATATTGAAATGAGGGGGTCATCCTCATATATTGAAATGAGGGAGTCGTCCTCATATAAGCTCGTTTGTCTTTATATCGTGTCGTCCCTGTTTTGGTTTGTTTATTTTGCAAGATTTACATTATATTTGAGAAGTTGATTCTCGATTTATGACAATGTTCATATTTCTATACATAAGTCCGCAGATAAGAGTTAGATTACAAACGATTACCGCTTATAAAATTCCAATGCACTTGAATAATGTAACTAGGGACACTAAACTGTGGTGACATATTTAATACAATCGCCGCAAGTAAATTGAATTGAACACTTGCGACTTTCGTTCTACAAGGAATTCGGAGCCGTAAACATAGCTATTAAATAGATGTGCAATAATACTGTAGGTTTCTGATAGATGGAAAGTAAGTTGAATTGGGTTTTATGTATTTTTAACTAAGTGTACTACAACCCTATTTAACTTTTTTTTTTTTTTTTTTTATTAAGGTGACAGTTACAAAGTGGTGTACAATCCCTATCCCTATCCCTATCCCTATCCCTATCCCTATTTAACATGCACATTATGTTAAATATCGATGTCTACAGCTCCAACTTTCTTATAGCCTGAAACTCGCCAGTGATTAATTACCTGATGATACCTTAAACATACTGTAATTACAATTTCCGTTAACCCTCTCAGTATTGGAACGTTTGTCTACCTTCTATTCTGCCTGTTATATGAAGTGTTATTTCAGTTTAAGAAGGACCTGTGGGAATCAAAAGGGTACGGTCCGTCTCTTATAACCCTCCGACTTCCTAACACCCTTGCTAAGCTGAAGAAAAATGTCTCCTGTTCGCCAATAAGCTATACAGTATAGCATGACGGAAAGCTTATCAAATAGTGAATGGTTTAACGACAAGTCTTTTAGCCTATATTTCTTGAAGAAAAAATGAAATAAATTAATAAATACATATGTATAATTATATACAAATAATTCCTAAATTAAATATTACGTATAACCAAACATTATTTTTTTTTTTTTTTTGCATCCCTTGGATCCAATTTTCAGCTTTGCCAGACGTATGAGGCTCTTCGTAAGCCTCCTAGTTAAATGACTGAAACGCATTTAAAGATAGTGAAGTCCTTTGACAGGCTGGGGATATCGGTCTTATTATTGTAATGTATGTGTTATATTATTACATAGTTTTTTTGATAAAGAAGTGCTTCACGGTACGACACTTTTAGATCACGAGAGAATCGAGAGCAGTGTTGCCAATTTAGCTACTTTCTCGCTAGATCTAGAGGTATTTACTTCGATCTAAAGTTCTAAACGTCAATTTTACATCTAGCCTAACTACATGCATTCTAACGATAGTCTGTAGATTTGAGCCATTTTAGAGGGATATTGTAGAGATTGTGTCGATATTCTGGATGCTTGAGCCATTTCAGAGGGATATTGTAGAGATTGTGACGTTATTCTACACTTTTCGGTATTTATTCACCATCTAGCGATTCTAGCGGACTTGCTTTGGTAACCCTGGCGTCGAGAGGGCAGTATCCTGTGATGGAGTGGACGAACAGAAGCACGTGGCTGACACCTCCCGTTCTGCCTCGTATCCTAGAACTTAATTGGAAGAAGCTCGTGGAAATCGCCAGTGATACTCGTGAAGGAACGTACCAGTACGCAAATTGCAACAATAAGGGGTAAAAGACATTAAGTTAGACGATATACAGTAGTTAAGTGACTAAACTACCGCACAATGACTTCCAACCAACCTCACAGGAAAGCGTGTCCGAGCGACCACTTTACCCCTTACCATGTATCCTTGTCTGGCACTTTACGAGGGCCACTTTAAACATTATTCTGCCACCTAAGTTAATCAATCTCCAATCTAGTTTCCGATACCAGTGCAAAAGTTCCTAGAAATATCGCTATGAAAATGTTTACCGTAGAACATTGATAGCTAAAGCTATCGTGTGATACCCCTTAAACCACCAATGGAGTCTGAACCACTTGCTCAAGCGGGCATCACACTGGGCCAAATTCTCGCCTTCTCCAATCTCCGTTTCCGGTCAGTAGCGCCAGCAAATTCTATCACACACGCCAAGCGTCCTGGCTGCGTGAATCTCCGACACAACAATAACAATGTCCGACCTTAGCCTATATTGGTCCGTTTCACCTATACTGTAATGTATAGTAATATGGATTTACATCTACAATTATAATGCAATATGACTCAATCTACACGTTAGTGTATTTTTTTTTAAATTTGAAGCTTATATGAGGAAATTTATATTTTGAACTTTTTCGATTCATACCAATCGCCGTGGCGTAGGCTATAGAACAGTGGTTTCACTTAAACTAGAATAATATGGATTGATATTGACAAACTTTGTGTAATAGGACCCAATCTATACGTTAATGTTGCTAGGTTTTGCGTTTGAAGCTTATATAGGGTAAGTAGCTATGAGAAAGTTTTTCGCAAAATATAGGCTAGGCTATAGCCTGACGGAGCCCCTGTCGTTACCTCGGCACTAAACGATCGTTTATATTGTGCTGTTTCACCAATAATTTAGAGTAATATGGATTTATATCGACAATTATATTTCGATATGACTCAATCTACAAGTTTGCGTTATTATGTTTTATATTTGGAGCATATAATTAGGAGGAAATATTTTTTAACTTTTAAGAGGTTGTAGAATGCTTGGTAGGGATTAGGCGGGTAGACCTGTATTTATCTCAATAATTTGGTAATGTTACAATATATTTTTTCATAAATGGTCCACTAATATACTAGGTTAGGTTAGGCTAGGTTAAATATATTGTTCAATGATTCTTAGCTGGTACGATTTGAGTTACTGGACACCTATTTGACAGGTACCACCGAGGATTTAATACATATTTTGTTTTCGGTTTCCACGCATCCAACACCAAGCTACACCTTTTTCTGGTCCGGTAATAGTATTGAAAACAACATAATAACTTTTTAAATGTGGTTTTCGACGAGAATAAAACGGCGCGTTTGTGCCGAAAATCGGCGGCGGGGGGAAGCCGTCGTCGCTTCGGATAGTCGCGGTTTGTTTACCCAGGACGCTGGAGGTTACGGCCAGCTGTTTTACTTGCCCCCTGCTGGGCCACATATATGATGATTATTATAATTCACGGGGGGGGGGGGGGGGGGGGGGGGGGAGGGCAGGGCAGGGCAGGGCAGGGCAGGGCAGAGCCCCCCCTCAACCCTGTCCTGTATCCCACGGCCTATAACGCAAGTCTTTATCAAAAAATGGACCCAACAACTGGTTATAAGCTTAGCCATTTGAAGTCGACCGCCAAGGCGGGACCGGGAAGTCACTCCGAGCTTAAAGTAAACAAAGCGACGCTACTTCCACGAACGCAACCGAGTTGTCTTTATATTTCGTCTTATATTATCATTATTAAAGTGTCTCCATTTCTTTTTTTGTGTTTCGTATACCAGAGAAGGGTGTAGCTTGGTGTTGGATGCGTGGAAACCGAAAACAAATATGTATTAAATCGTTGGCGGTACCTGTCAAATAGGTGTTAAGTAACTAAAATCGTACCCTTCTGAGTAAATAGGCATCTGAAAAACAGTTCCTTCTGCTACACAACCGATTGTTTTCGTTTCATACCAATCGCCGTGGCGTAGGTATAGGAAGTGGTTATTTAGCTGCAAGTGGTGTAGCTATTTTAGCATTAATTCACTTAATTTATGTCTATCCGCAGCCCTTCTCACAATCAAAACACAATTATGTATCAAAATATATATTTCGACGTCATATACTTAAGATATCAATGAGATTAAATGCGAGCTGTAAAGAGGCTGACAATCTACCTCCATCAACAAATGGAGCTTCCCACCCAGTGCGGGAAGCATCCTAGCTCCATCAAATGGTGAGATTTGTGCTGGAGACTGGCGGTAGCTCCATTTTTTGCTGTAGAATGGCCAGAATTGGCCCAGTGTGATACCCCCTTCAGACAATCGCCACCACTAAGTACTGTTATCATATATATGTCTCCGATTAATCATATAGCCTATCAGTATACAAGAAAACTCAAAGACCTCGCACAAGTACAGGGCATAATGGTACAGCCCCCTGCTCATATAACTGGTACCATACACAACTTGGATAACTTGGCTTGTATGTATATAAACTTTGAACTTGGAGACCGTGAACATAGATTAAGAGAAAACACTGACTTAGGGCATGTGGTTAAAGAAAATGATTAACAATATTTCATTCTTCAATAAAATGCGTCTCACGAGTCATTGGCGAGTACTAAAAATAAAAATAAAGATATTTGCTTTTGGACACCGTAGCATGATAAATTACTAATATATGCAGAAGTTTGTGTGTATATCAAAAGAGGGTTCTGTGCTGGACACAAGTTTGTAGTCCTTCGGTGATTTATCTTTTAGAGTTGACGGCTGTTTTAAACAAGACCTGTGGAAGGAGACTTTTTTTTTCATGATTGATGGCCACATTGCAGTGTGTTCATGCAACATATACGATTGTAAGCGTTTGCCTTACTAGATCGCACCGTACAACTGACATATTGGGACAAATTCGTTGCATATCTTTGTTAAATTGACTTGTACTTGTCATTAGATAATTGGATTGTTAATAATGCTACATACTCCTTATTCAAAGTTTGCAATATTTGTTAACATTAGTAAAGGAAATCAAAAGGGAACCGTATGTGAACAAACAAGCGAAGAAGTGAAACTAGTTTGAAACTCAAAAATTATCTCGTTAGCCGGAGCTTAGCTGGCCTGTTGGCGATACCTTGTTCCTGGGTAGTGTGGATACCTGGGCATTCCGTACCTTGTTCCTGGGTAGTGTGGATACCTGGGCATTCCGTACCTTGTTCCTGGGTAGTGTGGATACCTGGGCATTCCGTACCTTGTTCCTGGGTAGTGTGGATACCTGGGCATTCCGTACCACCAATTAATACAAGGTATGTTTCGTATATGTTTTGTTATATTACAGGGCAATTACAATGGATAATGGAAATTTTGGCATTTAATGAGATATATTGGTAAAACTATAGTAGAAGTTCTGTTTGTGCACTATTACGATGTTTGTCATCTTTGATACATGTTTGTAGTTTATTTCGTAAGTATATATTTATACGGCTGCCGTATTTCTCCTTCAGAAACCTTACTAGATTGTCTGATATGAGATTAGGAACCCATACAATACCGGTACTTAATTTTCGCTCGGTGAAGCATAGTTTACTAGATTAGAAGGTAGAAGATGCTGATCACGAATGACTGGTTAAGTGATTTTCGGACAATGCTATTTTTTACCTGGGCCTCCACACCCCTCAATAATATGGTCTATTTTAACGGAGCTGACTGGCCCCATATACTGATGATTGCAATAAGTCATGCAAGGGGGGGGGGGAGCCCTCAACCTATCCTGTATCCATTTTCTTTAGTCTATGCTCAAAACTTTAGGTTCTGTAACTTTCGAGGGGGGGGGGGGGGGGGGGGGGCAGCAGCCGGATAAGTAAAGCATGACCAAATTCGTTCCCCCAACCAGCCGCCGAGTGAATCCGAAGCACCTGGGGGTCGACAAACGAAGCATCTGAAATAATTGGTATTAACTCCCAATAATTGCTTCGTTTTCGAACCCCAGGTGATTCGGATTCACACAGTGGCAGGTTGGGGGACCGAACATTTGTCGTTGTTAGTACAGTTGCGCTAATAAGTGATGTCTCACCACAAATTATTTTTTGATCAATAATTAGTATCAGCAATGTCTAAGCTTCATTTCTTCATATCGAGTGAAATATGCAAACCTGTTCCTACACTTACCCACCCTATTCAACACCTGACAGACATTAATACAACACAGAGCAAGCCAAATGTAATGCAACTGGGTATGACTTATTAGCGCGACCGTACTTAGGCTACAGCACTCCCATAGGCTACCAATACGAAGGGACTGGAGTTCTCGAAGAAGAGCTCCAGTCCTGCTGCTTTTCTTGACTTGCAGTGTGCTGGCTTAATAATCCAGAAGGGTTGATAGCCTCTGCAGTATTATATTAACTAAATACTAATAGATCCCCCTAATAATGGCATGCTTTAATATATGGCAGCCTAATAACACACCTGACGCTTAATCTAACACCTCATTTTTGACTGCACACTAATTAATTAATAACGTCCGGGTTTCATTACAACCAGCGAGCCATTGATTGATAGCTACTAATATGGCAGTCAGTAATTAATAAACGCCACTTGACATTGATATATATTGAACAGGGGTCGGTATGTTGCACGGTCGGATTGACAACATCGAGAATATTTTAACCTCTTTAGTACCGGTGACATCCTCTTAATTTTAGTTTGGCTACAATTAGACGATTGTATTCAGTTCAAAAAGGGGTTTAAGTCTAGTTTCGCTTTCACAGCATACTCATAAATATCTATGGCTACTTTAGAGTTGTCATATACCATACTTAATTCCTATATATGTCCAAAGCGGCGGAAATGCATTATAAGGAATTATACCTACTGTAAAAAAAAAAAAAAAATCTCTTCATATGCGGCACCATAGCTATTACATAAAACTAGGTTAGGTTAGGTAAGGTTGTTAGGTTAGGCTAATGTCGTTAATGTAGTTTATTATCATTATATTACGTCTTTTACCCAGCAATTTCCCTGATCTTCATAGTTGGTCGGGAAGCTATGCCTTTACAACGGCGCCTCTCTTTTGTCGCTGTGTACGTGAAACTAGAATTTTACCCAAAAAGGGCCTCCACCATTACCGTACTTTGGCTATTGTAAGATGTTGCTCCTCATTTCCTTGTTAACTCAAGCTTAAAACAAATAAAAACAAATAAAAAACACACAAACACACACACCAAGCTCCCCTTGGTTATAATATTGCATAATGAAAAGCATAGGAAGTCCACGAATTCTAATGAACTTATGGTATTCGACTGTACATCCGTGTGTGGAGTTGTAATCGCATGTGAGGGGGTGTTCAACTAGCCCAGCTCTCCTCTAAAGGGTACAATCAAAAGCTTATAATCTCATCAACTCTCCTCCTCTACCTAATCGCCTGCCATTCAGAGCGATATTACATTACTCTCTCTCTCTCTCTCTCTCTCTCTCTCTCTCTCTCTCTCTCTCTCTCTCTCTCTCTCTCTCTCTCTCTCTCTCTCTCTCTCTCTCTCTCTCTTTGCTATCGTGTATACAGTCAGGAATGTTTAAACTTCTCAGTAACCCCCCCCCCCCCGGTTGGGTTGAGAGAGAGATTCCTAGAAATTTAATATACCATCAATAGTTCATTTTAATTTCTTGTTGAAGTCAGAAATATTATAGTAGCGATTAATGTATATGCCCTGAAATGAATGTGATACCGTAACATTGGTTAACCCTTTGAGTACCAGCGACGTGTTATATTTTATTCTAGCTATGTTTAGACGACATTTTGCAGCTAGGGAAGGATCTGTGGTAGTTAAAAGGGTTGGTTGAGATATTTTGCAGTCATATTATTGCTAGAGGTCCTTCCTAAGCTTAATAAAATCGTCTAATAGTTGCCAGAATAAGATGAAAAGGACGTCCCTTGTACTGAACGGGTTAATTATATTTGTCTAGTTAGCCCATTGAAGTCTAGGGGGTGCTATTTTAAGCTTGATGGAGGTCTAGCGAGGAAACTCTAAAATAAATAAATAGGCTAAATGAATAAATGAACAAATGAATAAATACATAGACCAAAAACCAAGTACTACCCTCTTAAGGGGAGGTGTTTAGTTTCCTCCCTAAACTTCCATCAAACTTAAAATTACACTCCCTAGACCCCCTTTCAAGGTAAATTTGTACATTTTTCGGTAGAAAAATGTCCCGGCTAAAAGCCGGTTCCTCTTAAATTACAGGCTCGCTATCGCTCGCCAGGATAAAATCGACACCTAAATGGCACGAAAGGTTAAAAATTGACAGAAATGGGTCGAAGGTTCTTAAAATCGTCAAAATAATGGGGCGAACGTCTTAAAATTAGAAAAGCAATGGGGCTAACCATGAGGGAGAAAGGAGTCAAGAAAAAAAATCTCTCAAGTGGAGACCTCTCCTTAATAGTATTCCTCTGCTTGTTACTGCAATCAAATCCAAGTGTTGCAATAGGACTTAATCATTATGTCATTCCGGCTTAACCCCTTCAGTACCGGGGCCGTCCTTTTAACTATATTCTGGATACTATCGATGTTTTTGTTCAGCTTAAAAAAGGCCTCTAGTAATTATCAGGCTTCGAACTATCTCGCATATAACCCTTTTTACTTGTACAATCGGGGGTATTAAGTGTTGTCATTGATTCCAGTGGTTTTCGCTCAACAAGTGTTATTGGTATCTTTATAGTTACTTGGAAAAGTGTTTATCCCTCAGAGTATTAGTCAATGTCCCAAACTTTTTGAAATATCTGGCAACACTTATCAACCTCGACTGTACGTCTGTCCTTCTTAAACGGCACAAACTCGTCTAAATACACAAACTCGTCTAAATAGAGCCAAACTCGTCTAAATATAGCCAAACTCGTCTAAATAGAGCCAAACTCGTCTAAATATAGCCAAACTCGTCTAAATAGAGCCAAAATTAATTAAAACGACGTTGGTGGCACAGAAGGGATTACGTCTAATAAATGTGCATACCTCTATAGGAAAATAAAAAATAAAAAATAAATATATATATATTATACTGTATATATATATATAATTCTTTTTATTATTCTGACAGTTGAAAAGCTGCGTCTGGAAATATCCCCGTCAACATCCTACCCTTCAACTCCACACTCACAACGAAGAGTCACACGATCGCTATTATCAGCAACTCCCTATCGGTAACTCCCTATCGGCAACTCTCTATCGGCAACTACTCCCTATCGGCAACTACTCCCTATCGGCAACTACTCCCTATCGGCAACTACTCCCTATCGGCAACTACTCCCTATCGGCAACTACTCCCTATCGGCAACTACTCCCTGGCGACACTCTTACCTATTCTGCTTATACGTACCGGTAGCTAGAAAGGAAAGGTAAAGTCGACTATATAACTGGTTGCCTCAAAACCTTCCATTCAAAGACCCTCTAACTAGAACTGTCCATAACAAAGCATTTGTGGAAGAGGAAGGAGGTGGTGTGAGAGAGCGCCTTAAGGGGAGGTATTTAGTTTGTATACCTTAAGGGGAGGTATTTAGTTTGTTCCCTAGACCTCCATCAAGCTTAAAATTACACCCCCTTGAGTCCCTTTCAAGATAAATTTGTACATTTTTCGGTAGAATAATGTCCCGGCCGAAGGCCGGTTCCTCTTAAATTACAGGCTCGCTATCGCTCGCCAGGATAAAATCGACACCTGAATGGCACGAAAGGTCTTAATATGGGGTGAAAGTTCTTAAAATCGCTAAACTAATGGGGCAAACATTTTATAATATCAAAAACAATGGGGCTAAACATCGAGGGAGAAAGGGGTCAAGAAAAAATCCCTCAAGTGGAGATCTCCCCTTAAGGGAGTAGTGAATAGTTTTTGGTCTATTGATTTATTATATATTTGTTTAGTTTCCTAGCTACACCTCCAACAAGATTTAAGAAATATCCCCTAGACCCCTTCAAGATAAATTTGTACATTTTTTGTCGGTAGAAAAATTTCCCGCCCGATGGACGCTTCCTCCTAGCAATACAGACTAGCTATCGCTCGCCGGGAAATAATCGACACCTAAATGGCACGATTTTTTTTTATATTAACAAAATGGGGCAAAAGGTCTCCAAATCGCCAAACTAATGGAACGAACCTCTTAAAATATCAAAGCTAGTGGGGCTGAGCGTGAGGGATAAAAAGCAACTATCTCCCCCTTAAGATAAATCCCTTTACCTTCTCTCTCTCTCTCTCTCTCTCTCTCTCTCTCTCTCTCTCTCTCTCTCTCGCTCTCTCTCTCGCTCTCGCTCTCGCTCTCGCTCTCTCGCTCTCAAGATATATCCCTTCCCTTTCACACTCTACCATCCTTCCCCCAAGTCTTAAGAAGTTTTATTTTACCATTCATCTTTTGTGTTCTCCTGCCTCTCCTCTCTCTCACTCGCTCCATCTTCCATAGGCTTTTTGTCTTTGTAGGTAGGTGTGTGTGTTTGTTTGACTGGCTTTGTGTTTGTTTGTCCCTGTAGATGTGTGTGAGTGTGTGTGTTTGTTTGCCTGGCTTTGTAGTTGTGTGTGTGTGTGTGTAGATGTATGTGAGAGTATGTTTGTTTGCCTGGCTTTGTGTTTGTGTGTGTCTCTGCAGATGCGAGTGTGTGTTTGTTTGCCTGGCTTTGTGTTTGAGTGTGTTTGTTTGTGTGTGCCTCTGTAGATGTATGTGAGTGTGTGTATGAGTGTGTGCATGAGTGTGTGCCTATGTGGATGTATGTATGAGTGTATATTTATATGTTTCTGTATACATGTTTATCTGTGTATGAGAGATGCAAAAGGATCTGCCTGCAACAATCCCCCCCCCAACACACACACACACACACACACACACACACACACACACACACACACACACACACACACACACACACACACACACACACACACACACACACACACACACACACACACACACACACACACACACACACACACACACACACACACACACACACACTTCTGTATACCGGTAATCCCTACTCCGTCAATCGCTCTCGTATCCCACCGCTGGATTTACTGCCACCAAATCCTTCTCGTACGCTAATCCCTCCTGTATACCCCCTGGATTTTCTGTATACCCCCTGGATTTTCTGTATACCCCCTGGATTTACTGCCACCAAACCCTTCTCGTACGCTAATCCCTCCTGCATACCCCCACTGGATTTATATATTCGCCTGTGTGTGGGCCTGGCTGGGGGTGAGGTTACTTTATGCACCCCAGTTCCGGCCATTCGTGTACATATTGTAATGTTGGGGGTACCGTATACGGTAAGAGGGGAAGGGTTTGTTTAGTAGGCGATATATATACTGTATATATATATATATAAGAGCCGCGGCGGTCGAGTGGAGAGCACGCTCACGTGTGAATCTGCTTGACCTGGGTTCAATCCCAGGGTTGGACAAAAGAACCTCGCTGGCCTGGGTATAATATGGGTCCATTCAGTTCCAGACGTTATCCCCTCAAAATCAACCAGGCTTTTGCGGCAGTTGAAGCAACGCGCTTATAATATACGGTACCGGTAATATATAATATACGGTACCGGTAATATATAATATACGGTACCGGTAATATATATACGGTACCGGTAATATATAGGTACGGTACCGGTAATATATAATATACGGTACCGGTAATATATAATATACGGTACCGGTAATATATATACGGTACCGGTAATATATAATATACGGTACCGGTAATATATATACGGTACCGGTAATATATAATATACGGTACCGGTAATATATAATATACGGTACCGGTAATATATAATATACGGTACCGGTAATATATATATACTAATATACGGTACCGGTAATATATAATATACGGTACCGGTAATATATAATATACGGTACCGGTAATATATAATATACGGTACCGGTAATATATAATATACGGTACCGGTAATATATATACGGTACCGGTAATATATAATATACGGTACCGGTAATATATAATATACGGTACCGGTAATATATAATATACGGTACCGGTAATATATAATATACGGTACCGGTAATATATATACGGTACCGGTAATATATAATATACGGTACCGGTAATATATAATATACGGTACCGGTAATATATAATATACGGTACCGGTAATATATATACGGTACCGGTAATATATAATATACGGTACCGGTAATATATATCTTGTCTGGATATTATGTCATATCTATACGATCATCATGTGTTATGTCGGGTTTTCCTATAATTATCTATTTTAGTCTATCTTTCTATAAGCTCTGAGACACAAAGCCTATGAAGCACCTCCTGTACGTAGGGTACGTGGTACCCATCTTGCAACACAATCCCACCCCTACTCTGTGCAACTCTCCAACACAAGAGTAGAACGTTACTCTGTCTGTCTTCTATTCAACAGCTGAGCTCTGGAACTCTCTCCCAGTATCAGTCTTTCCCTCCTCCTACGACTTAAATTGCTTCAAACTCAGTGTGTCCAGACATTTTGCCTCGAACGTCCCTTGATTTTGGCCCCGTCACTCTTTCAACTATGTGGGAGGCACTCGCTACAGGCAGTTCTGCCTTTTGTCTCCCTCACTCACATAAAAACAAAACAAAAAGCTCATTGTCCCCCGAACGTTTGCAACTCATGATATGCTGACATTATGTTATGTATACCGGTATATATTGCAAGGAGTCTCTCGAACACTCCAACCAGTTCAGTGCCCAGGGTCTGTCTCGCTGTTGCATAACTTTAGGGCGCAGTTTAACGACCCCTGCACACTCTTAAAGGGAGATATCGACTTGAGGGATTTTTTTCTGGACCCCTTTCTCCCTCATGTTTAGCTAGCCCATTGCTTTTGAGATTTTAAGACAGTCGCTCCATTAGTTTGGCGATTTTAAGAACTTTCGCCCCATTTCCGTCAATTTTAAGACCTTTCGTGCAATTTAGGTGTCGATTTTATCCTGGCGAGCGATAGCGATCCTGTAATTTAAGAGGAACCGGCTTTCAGCCGGGAAATTTTTCTACCGAAAAATGTACAAATTTATTTTGAAAGGGGCTCAAGGGGGTGTAATCTTAAGCTTGATGGATATCTAGGGACCAAACTAAAAACATCCCCTTAAGTGGACCCAGATGGTTTTGTGCAGCATGATTTACTGGTTCGGCTCAATGGTTTAAGGAGTGGGTGTAGTTTGCTCTCTAAACCTCTATCAAGCTTAAAAGAACACCCCCAAGACACTCCCATTCGATATATATTTGTACATTTTTCGGTAGCAAAATGTCCCGGCCGAAGGTCGATTCTTCTTAAAATACAGGCTCGCTGTCGCTCGCCAGGAACAAATTTGACACCTAAATGGCACGAAAGGTCTTAATATTAGCAAAGAAATGGGACAAAAGGTCTGAAAAACACCAAACTAACGGGGCGAACGTCTTAAAATTTCAAAACTAATATGGATATACGGATATATGCTGGCTCGCTGCCGCTCGCCAGGAAAATATTGACACCTGGATGGGGTAAACATCATAAAACAGTAGGCTGAATGGGGCCGAATGGATACAAGCCAAAGAGAGAGGGAGAGAAAGAGAAAAAAAGCGAGGTGGGCTCCCTTATGGGGAGATTTCCACTTGAGGGATTTTTTTCTGGACCCCTTTCTCCCTCATATTTAGCCCCATTGCTTTTGATATTTTTCCCCATTGCTTTTGATATTTTAAGATGTTCGCCCCATAAGTAACAACTTTCGCCCCATTTCTGTCAATTTTAAGACCTTTCATGCAATTTAGGTGTCGATTTTTTCCTGGCGAGCGATAGCGAGCCTGTAATTTAAGAAGAACCGGCCTTTGGCCGGGAAATTTTTCTACCGAAAAATGTACACATTTATCTTGAAAGGGGGCCTAGAGGGTGTAATTTTAAGCTTGATGGAGGTCTAGGGAACTAACTAAAAACCTTCCCTTAATACATATATACTGGATCCCCGGACCAGGCACCTGACAGACTATTATCTAGTCCAACTGGTGCCCATTCCCAACCACTGCGTTATCACTCATCTATTCACAATCATTCTCCATTCATTCCAATTCACTTGCCTGTTCTTCTGTCATCTTTCTATCTTCCAACCCTTTTTGCGCACCATTTCTCTTCCGGGGTCTTCCACTCAATTTATTTCCCCTTGTTTCTGACTCATATATTCTCTTTGTAAGCCTTTCATCTCCAATTCCTTCAACATGTCCATACCAGCATAGCACGTACCTTCTTTCCACTCTGGCCGATAAGGGTTCCTGTTGTCCCACTCTCCTACGTACCGTACCTGTTCATTCCTCAATCTGTGTCTTCGCGTCACTCCTACCACTCATAATCCTCAAGCAGCTCGTCTCCATCACATCCAACCTCATTTTCTCTTGTACAATCGGGGGTATTAAGTGTTGTCATAGATTCCAGTGGTTTTCGCTCAACAAGTGTTATTGGTATCTTTATAGTTACTGGGAAAAGTGCTTATCCCTCAGAGTATTAGTCAGTGTCCGAAACTTTGTGAAATATCTGACAACACTTATTAACCTCGACTGTACCTTTAAACCCCCTACAATACGTTTAAATACGAACATGGCATCACATTTTAACTGATTGTTAAGTGAATGGAGTCTATCAAATACTTATTCCATGCCGACACTGAGAAACTACAGTCACGCCCATTCACATTGTATGCAAATTTAACCCTTACAATTTGATGATAATTACCATTTATACTTAATTTTGAATAATTCCAAACTCTTATTTTGCTGAGGAAATTCCTGTTATTGAGAATGCATTAGGTAGCCTGAAAACGTTCTCAATAATAGCAGAATCTTATTATAATATATATATATACAGTATATATATATATATATATATATATATATATATATATATATATATATATATATATATATACCGTATATATATATATATATATACAGTATATACAGTATATATATAATGTACATATACACACACAATATATATAAAACAGTAGTCAGAGTGATTCGCGTAATATAAATCGCACCAATATATCTAGTGAGATAAGTTCAGGTAACCTGTAATATATCTTATAAAGCTGTATTTACTGGCGAACTATAATGCTCTATATTCCCGCTTCTCTATTTTGCGCCCATTCCAGGATTCCAATATATAATTCTCCAAGTCCTCCGTCGATCAGGCAGCCTGCATATATTACAGAAATCAACTATTGATTGTCGTTTGGAAAGTACGGTACGGTATGGACAGTAATGATAGGGTGGGGATAGACACTGATTAGGATGGGATTGTGTGGGGGATAGACACTGATTAGGATGTGATTGGGTGGGGATAGACACTGATTAGGATGTGATTGGGTGGGGATAGACACTGATTACGATGGGATTGTACAGAGACCAAGGCAGCATTTATTTGAAGGTTAAGGGGGGTTACCGTTTTTTTTGTTATCTCTCTCTCTCTCTCTCTCTCTCTCTCTCTCTCTCTCTCTCTCTCTCTCTCTCTCTCTCTCTCTCTCTCTCTCTCTCTCTCTCTCTCTCTCTCTCTCTCTCTCTCTCTCTCTCTCTCTCCTTTTCTCTCTTGCCCTGGCTTGTATCCATTCGACCCCACTCATCCAACTGTTTTAAGACGTTTATCCCCATCCAAGTGTTGATTTCTTCCCGGCGAGCGATAGCGAGCCAGTATTGTATGGAGAAATCCGGCTTAAAGACATTTTTCAATCGAAAAATGTACAAATTTAGCTTGCTGTCAAAACAAAAATATATATGCTGGCTCGCTACCGCTCGCCAGGAAAATATTGACTCCTGGATGGGGGTAAACGTCTTAAAACAGTAGGCTGAATGGGGCCGACAGGATACAAACCAAAGAGAGAGGGAGAGAAAGATAAAACAAAAAAAAAGCGAGGTGGGCTCCCTTAAGGCAGCATTGATTTGATGGTGAATAATACATTACTAAATAGACTAACCTAATCTTGAGTGACAACCGCAATTTTCGATGCCACTTATTGTGTACGTGATTTTCCAAAGCTTACCGGTACATGCAAAGGTATTGGCTTGGTTTTCAAGTTTTGCTTGATATAATTTATGTTCGACTTTATTTATAACTTTTGTCGATGCTGAAATGAAATTATATATACAGATATATATATATATATATATATATATATATATATATATATATATATATATATATATATATATATATATAATACATTATAACGATGTGAAATGAAGTGTGCAAAAATATATAATTCCTTCGAGAAAGTGCAAGGAATATAGTGAATACGAAATATAATTATGACAATTATAATTATGATCATGAAATAACCAGAGGAACGCCAAAGACTAGCGATGTTTGAATTACCAGCAAGTCAAGAGATATAGAGAAGAATAGATTTAATATTCTAGTGGGGTATGAATATCTCTCTCTCTCTCTCTCTCTCTCTCTCTCTCTCTCTCTCTCTCTCTCTCTCTCTCTCTCTCTCTCTCTCTCTCTCTCTCTCTCTCTCTCTCTCTCTCTCTCTCTCTCTCTCTCTCTCTCTCTCTCTCTCTTTTTTGCCTGACGCCGTGATCCCCGCAGGTGTGGCCCCAAGCGAACCGCCCCCATGCACCTCTGGCCCCAGTCAGTCGACGCCCCTCCTCCCAACCAGCACCGCCTTCATCCATATACTTCCTCACTCCATTCTTCCACCTCTCTTTCGGTTTACCTCTCCCTCTCTGTCCTTCCACATCGCTCTCGTACACCCTCTTAATCATTCTCTCGCGTCCCATACGTTCCATATGGCCGAACCATCTCAAGGTGTTCCTTTTCACACTTTCCAGCACATCTACCTCCACACCACACCTCCTTCTTATATGTACCGGTATACTGTATATATCCTAATTAACCCTTCTTGATACCACAGGTCCTTCTTAACCTGCAGGAAATCATCTAAATATAGTCAGACTAATATTATAAAGACGTCTCCGGTACAGTAAGGGTTAAACACATGTACAGTCGCGCTAATAAGTCATGTCTCGGCACCAATTATGTTTTGATCAATAATTGGTATCAGTAATATCTAAGCTTCATTTCTTCATATCGAGTAAAATATACAAACATGTTCCTACACTTAACCACCCTATTCAACATCTGACAGACATTAATACAACACAGAGCGAGCCAAACGTAATGAAAGCTGGGACATCGACTTATTAGCACCACCCTACAAGCACTCATAAAAATTGTATGCTTTTCATATGTTAACCCCTTCTGTCCCAGCAACGTCATTGTATTCTAGCACTAGTTAGATGGTTTTATTCAGCTTAGGAAGAACGTCTAGCAATAAAAAAGGCTACAAACTATCTCCATTCATCCCTTTAGCTCCCATATATCCATTCTAAGCTTCGTAAAATCGTTTAAGTGTAACTGAAAGCAAATACAAAACACGTCACCGGTACAGAAAGAGCTACTTCTGGATTAGGCATTCAGCTGTGTTCCTATGTTGATTCAGTATACTTTTGTTTCTCGTTGAGAGAGAGAGAGAGAGAGAGAGAGAGAGAGAGAGAGAGAGAGAGAGAGAGAGAGAGAGAGAGAGAGAGAGAGAGAGAGAGAGAGAGAGAGAGAGAGAGAGAGAGAGAGAGAGGAGAGACGAGAGAGAGAGAGAGAGAGAGAGAGGAGAGAGAGAGAGAGAGAGAGAGGAGAGAGAGAGAGAGAGAGAGAGAGAGAGATTAGAGAGAGAGAGAGAGAGAGAGAGAGAGAGAGAGAGAGAGAGAGAGAGAGAGAGAGAGAGAGAGAGAGAGAGCACTCATATCTTCTCATTATCTCATTGGAGCTACGATGTCGTTTGAATTTATAATGAGTTCCCATGATTCGCCGAAATGTTATGACAGGACTGAAGCTGAGAAGAGCTGCAGATGGAGAGAAAGAAGGCTGGGGTTATTGAGGTGAGTTGAGGTGAGGGAAAAAAAAGGAAGAATGGGATGAAGGTTAGTGGGATCTGCCTCACGGTTTGGAGGGAAGTGAACCAGAAGATAGGAGTAGTAGTGACAGTGGTGTGGTCTAGTGATGAAGGTTAGTGGGATCTGCCTCACGGTTTGGAGGGAAGTGAACCAGAAGATAGGAGTAGTAGTGACAGTGGTATGGTTTAGTGATGAAGGTTAGTGGGATCTGCCTCACGGTTTGGAGGGAAGTGAACCAGAAGATAGGAGTAGTAGTGACAGTGGTGTGGTCTAGTGATGAAGGTTAATGGGATCTGCCTCACGGTTTGGAGGGAAGTGAACCAGAAGATAGGAGTAGTAGTGACAGTGGTATGGTTTAGTGATGAAGGTTAGTGGGATGTGCCTCAGGGGTTGGACAGAGACAAAGAACAGGAGGTGACAGTGGTATTATTTTTTTATCTTCCAAGTTTGTATAAAGATGGAAATAACCGGAGGAGGAGGAGGAGGAGGATGAGGAGGAGGATGAGGAGGAGGAGGAGGAGGAGGAGGAGGAGGAGGAGGAAGAAGAAGAAGAGTCTGTTCTATTCTCGTTGGTGATAATACGAGGCTAATCTGATTGTATCTCTAACTTTATACAATTTACAAGCTTATTCCCAGACAAATGCTCCATAATTGCATCTCTGGCTTACATAGTGCAGTCCTACTTCGTTGTACTCGCTTGCATCCTAACTCTGTAGTGCACTTTAAATGTTTGTCAAGTGTTCGCTCCACATAATGTTTGGCAAGAGTTCGCTCCACATAATGTTTGGCAAGTGTTCGCTCCACATAATGTTTGGCAAGTGTTCGCTCCACATAATTTGTCAAGTGTTCGCTCCACATAATTTGTCAAGTGTTCGCTCCACATAATTTGTCAAGTGTTCGCTCCACATAATTTGTCAAGTGTTCGCTCCACATAATTTGTCAAGTGTTCGCTCCACATAATTTGTCAAGTGTTCGCTCCACATAATTTGTCAAGTGTTCGCTCCACATAATTTGTCAAGTGTTCGCTCCACATAATTTGTCAAGTGTTCGCTCCACATAATTTGTCAAGTGTTCGCTCCACATAATTTGTCAAGTGTTCGCTCCACATAATTTAGCGTTATATTCCTTGCCTCCCTCAACACTGGGCTTGGCTCGGGGTGGGTCTAAATTAGGGAGCGTGACTGTACATTCGCCAACACAAAGAGCTGGTACACTTCTAAATGATGACACTTAAGGGGAGGTATTTAGTTTGTTCCCTAGACCTCCATCAAGCTTAAAATTACTCCCCCTTGAGTCCCTTTCAAGATAAATTTGTACATTTTTCGGTAGAAAAATGTCCCGGCCGAAGGCCGATTCATCTTAAATTACAGGCTCGCTATCGCTCGCCAGGATAAAATTGACACCTGAATGGCACGAAAGGGCTTAATATGGGGTGAAAGTTCTTAAAATCGCTAAACTAATGGGGCAAACGTTTTATAATATCAAAAGCAATGGGGCTAAACATGAGGGAGAAAGGGGTCAAGAAAAAAATCCCTCGAGTGGAGATCTCCCCTTAAAACGAAAACTTTGAATGAAGGAAAGAACACAGGCACGTGATTTGATTTAAACCGGGATAGCTTCGAAAATTTAAGGTCGGCGCATTTGAGTCCTAAGGGGTATATACCGGTACTTAACTTCCTGCATGCAAGTATTTGGCCAGCTGAGTTAATTCAAAATTATTTCCTTATCTCAGGTAATATATAGATCAGAAGTGACAATACTGATATCACGACTGCAAATGTTGAGAAGAAATTCGTGGTTGAAACTTAAATAAGAACCAGTACCGACATAATAATTAATTTCCTGAAGGATAGGCATTAATCACGGGTGTATATCTCCTGAAGGATAGGCATTAATCACAGGTGTATATTAAAGGGAGGTGTTTAGTTTCCTCCCTAAACTTCCATTAAGCTTAAAATTACACTCCCTAGACCCCCTTTCAAGATAAATTTGTACATTTTTCGGTAGAAAAATGTCCCGGCTAAAAGCCGGTTCCTCTTAAATTACAGGCTCGCTATCGCTCGCCAGGATAAAATCGACACCTAAATGGCACGAAAGGTCTAAAAATTGACAGAAATGGGTCGAAGGTTCTTAAAATCGTCAAAATAATGGGGCGAATGTCTTAAAATTAGAAAAGCAATGGGGCTAACCATGAGGGAGAAAGGAGTCAAGAAAAAATCCCTCAAGTGGAGACCTCCCCTTAAGCAAACCACCCGCCAATTTTATGATCACAGTATGAAGATATCATTATTTCCCCGAATGTTCACAAAATTAGTTTCTTAAGCATCATGAAGCAAGATTTCCTTAAAGTCCGTTTTCCTGAATCAAATAGTTTAGTATTGCGAAAGAAAAATAGATGGCGTGATTTTAGATCACATATTCGTGGTGCGCTGTTTCTGGGTTACCGTACTTTCCTGTCTTACTTTGATAGCCTCGACTCCAAACCCCTGCCGGTCCTCCTCAGTTTTGTGCCAGCGGTGGACGACGATAGATAGATGGTGAAGATAGTGACAGTAAATGGCCGTGCAATAGTATACGTTAATTAAAGCATTTATATGGAGATCTTTGTCGGAAGGAGCACTGAAGTTTATGAAATCAAAACAGACCAAGGTAAGTCAATTGAATATATTATAGAAAACTAAATTCTGACCTTTTCAGGCATAGACTTCTCTGATGTATAAACATTTGGTGTACGGTAAATTGAAGATCCTTTTGTATAAAATATAATTAATTTATACGTTATTAACAATGAAGCATCATTATACAAAATATGGATATAAATAGCTTATTGGATAAATAGGGGGGGGGGGTTGAGCCCCCCCCCCCCCCCCCTCAAACCATAGTGTATCTATCCGGATCCCTAATTATGCCCCCTTCAAACCTACGAATACCCGAGCCAAACGTTGCCTTTATTTCGTGCGATAGGCTTACTTTTGGGTAAATCAATTGGCCTAAGTTATGTTTGGGGTAGTTTTAGGTATGTGCAGTCGTGTGTTTACTCTGACAGAACAGGCGACGTTCGAGTGTGGATCGACCCCCATTTATCGTATATTTCATGTCTTTATTACATCTCTTAAGTACAAATCTTGGCTCGAGTTTCCGTATTTGTGTACTATTAAGGGGAGGTATTTAGTTTGTTCCCTAGACCTCCATCAAGCTTAAAATTACACCCCCTTGAGTCCCTTTCAAGATATATTTGTACATTTTTCGGTAGAAAAATGTCCCGGCCGAAGGCCGGTTCCTCTTAAATTACAGGCTCGCTATCGCTCGCCAGGATAAAATTGACACCTAAATGGTACGAAAGGTCTTAATATGGGGTGAAAGTTATTAACATCGCTCAACTAATGGGGCAAACGTTTTATAATATCAAAAGCAATGGGGCTAAACATGAGGGAGAAAGGGGTCAAGAAAAAAATCCCTCCAGTGGAGATCTCCCCTTAAGGGTGTGTGTGTGGACATTTGTTTGTTTACCCATATTCACTCGTTAAACGTCTTATAACCACGAATTTTCTCTTAACTTCAAAGCCCTGTCCCCTGTGTTTGTGTTTTGTGTGTTTTAATATTCTCGGGGTAATGGGGCAATAGATCACCGTTTTATAGGGTTTCACCATAATAGTCTTAGAATATATACAGAAACACCAGTTTTGTAGGTAAAACTCATACGGAAACACTCCTAAAACTGACACAAGTAATACAGATTTTTGCCCTGGTGCAGTTAACTCGTGAAATCCTCAGAGTCTCAGAATATTGTTTAAGCTTGTGAAATCCTCAGAGTCTCAGAATATTGTTTAAGCTTGTGAAATCCTCAGTCTCAGAATATTGTTTAAGCTTGTGAAATCCTCAGAGTCTCAGAATATTGTTTAAGCTTGTGAAATCCTCAGAGTCTCAGAATATTGTTTAAGCTTGTGAAATCCTCAGAGTCTCAGAATATTGTTTAAGCTTGTGAAATCCTCAGAGTCTCAGAATATTGTTTAAGCTTGTGAAATCCTCAGTCTCAGAATATTGTTTAAGCTTATGAAATCCTCAGAGTCTCAGAATATTGTTTAAGCTTGTGAAATGTTTTAGAGTGAATATATATAAAATAAATGGGCAATGTATAAAATGGAAAAGTGATTAATTACGAAATATATAAGCGATACAGATTCCTACAATCTGAAATATATATATAAATACATAACTAAAATGTCAGAGACTGCAGATTAAGGGGAGATCTCCACTTGCGGGATTTTTTCTTGACCCCTTTCTCCCTCATGTTTAGCCCCATTGCTTTTGATATTATAAAACGTTTGCCCCATTAGTTTAGCGATTTTAAGAACTTTCACCCCATATTAAGACCATTCGTGCAATTCAGGTGTCGATTCCTGGCGAGCGATAGCGAGCCTGTAATTTAAGAGGAACCGGCCTTCGGCCGGGAAATTTTTCTACCGAAAAATGTACAAATTTATCTTGAAAGGGGGTCTAGGGGGTGTAATTTTAAGATTGATGGAAGTCTAGAGAACGAACTAAAAACTTCCCCTTAAAAGAGTTGACTGTGCAATCGGCCAAATAAGTGATGTCTCGGCACCAAGTATATTTTGATCTATAATTGGTATCAGCAATATCTGAACAGGATTATTAATTTCGAGTTAGATATACCAAAAAATGGTTCCTGCGCTCACCCACCCTATTCAACACATAGCGAGCCAAACATACTGACAGCTGAGCCATGACTTATTAGCGCGACCGTACCGACATAATGTAACGGTGCCTAGACTGGCTCTTCAATACAAGCCGTCTGGGGTTATTTTTTTGAATTTCTACATTTTTAATTTCCGGTGTGTTGAAGTATGACGCGATGTTTGTGTGACAACAGTTTCGAATTTATATGAAATTTTATATAATGTCTGAAACCTGGAGATTTCTGGAATATTTATGAAGAATGCAATGATATGAACGTCAGGGCAAGGTCACTTTTATCCTCCAATCAGGCACCTCGTAATTTAATATATATATATATATATATATATATATATATATATATATATAATTATAATTATATATATATATATATATATATATATATAACCTACTCCCTCATGTATAGCCCCATTGCTTTTGAGATTTTAAGACGTTTGCCCCATTAGTTTGGTGATTTTTAAGAATTTCCGCCTCATTCTGTCAATTTTAAGACCTTTCGTGCCATTTAGGTGTCGATTTTATCCTGGCGAGCGATAGCGAGCCTGTAATTTAAGAGTAATCGGCCTTCGGCCGGGACATTTTTCTACCGGAAAATGTACAAATTTATCTTGAAAGGGGGTCAAGGGGGTGAAATTTTAAGATTGCTGGAGGAGTAGGAAACAAACTAGAAACCTCCCCTTAATATCTTCTAAACTATATTGGTGCGAGCCATTCGAAGTACCGGTAAGTAAATATAATAATAGCCTTTTTATCATCCTGTATCGCCCATCCTGCACACATCATCATCATCATGATCATTAATTAATAGTTTTCTCTGCCGAGATCTTAATTTTTTGGTAACGTGCTAATAATCTCACCCTCTTTTTAATATACGCGCCGTGATCGTTTAATATACGCCCCGTGATCGTTTAATATACGCACCGTGATCGTTTAATATACGCACCGTGATCGTTTAATATACGCTCCGTGATCGTTTAATATACCCCCCGTGATCGTTTAATATACGCCCCGTGATCGTTTAATATACGCTCCGTGATCGTTTAATATACGCTCCGTGATCGTTTAATATACGCCCCGTGATCGTTTAATATACGCCCCGTGATCGTTTAATATACGCCCCGTGATCGTTTAATATACGCACCGTGATCGTTTAATATACGCACCGTGATCGTTTAATATACGCACCGTGATCGTTTAATATACGCTCCGTGATCGTTTAATATACGCTCCGTGATCGTTTAATATACGCTCCGTGATCGTTTAATATACGCTCCGTGATCGTTTAATATACGCCCCGTGATCGTTTAATATACGCCCCGTGATCGTTTAATATACGCTCCGTGATCGTTTAATATACGCCCCGTGATCGTTTAATATACGCTCCGTGATCGTTTAATATACGCTCCGTGATCGTTTAATATACGCCCCGTGATCGTTTAATATACGCCCCGTGATCGTTTAATATACGCCCCGTGATCGTTTAATATACGCCCCGTGATCGTTTAATATACGCCCCGTGATCGTTTAATATACGCCCCGTGATCGTTTAATATACGCCCCGTGATCGTTTAATATACGCCCCGTGATCGTTTAATATACGCCCCGTGATCGTTTAATATACGCCCCGTGATCGTTTAATATACGCTCCGTGATCGTTTAATATACGCCCCGTGATCGTTTAATATACGCCCCGTGATCGTTTAATATACGCCCCGTGATCGTTTAATATACGCCCCGTGATCGTTTAATATACGCTCCGTGATCGTTTAATATACGCCCCGTGATCGTTTAATATACGCCCCGTGATCGTTTAATATACGCCCGTGATCGTTTAATATACGCCCCGTGAGTTTAATATACGCCCCGTGATCGTTTAATATACGCCCCGTGATCGTTTAATATACGCCCCGTGATCGTTTAATATACGCCCCGTGATCGTTTAATATACGCTCCGTGATCGTTTAATATACGCCCCGTGATCGTTTAATATACGCCCCGTGATCGTTTAATATACGCCCCGTGATCGTTTAATATACGCCCCGTGATCGTTTAATATACGCCCCGTGATCGTTTAATATACGCCCCGTGATCCCCGTGATCGTTTAATATACGCCGTGATCGTTTAATATACGCCCGTGATCGTTTAATATACGCTCCGTGATCGTTTAATATACGCCCCGTGATCGTTAATATACGGCCCGTGATCGTTTAATATACGCCCCGTGATCGTTTAATATACGCTCCGTGATCGTTTAATATACGCCCCGTGATCGTTTAATATACGCTCCGTGATCGTTTAATATACGCTCCGTGATCGTTTAATATACGCCCCGTGATCGTTTAATATACGCCCCGTGATCGTTTAATATACGCTCCGTGATCGTTTAATATACGCCCCGTGATCGTTTAATATACGCCCCGTGATCGTTTAATATACGCCCCGTGATCGTTTAATATACGCCCCGTGATCGTTTAATATACGCCCCGTGATCGTTTCGGCAACAATAAGTGCTTTCCCCTGGAGCTTCAATTAAAGGGGAGGTAGTCGCTTTTTCGAGACTCCTTCTTCTCTCGTGTTTAAGGGGAGGTTTCTAGCTTATTTCCTACTCCTCCAGCAATCTTAAAATTTCACCCCCTTGACCCCCTTTCACGATAAATGTGTACATTTTTCGGTAGAAAAATGTCCCGGCCAAAGGCCGGTTACTCTTAAATTACAGGACTCGCTATCGCTCGCCAGGATAACATCGACACCTAAATGGCACGAAAGGTCTTAAAATTGACAGAATGGGGCGGAAATTCTTAAAATCACCAAACTAATGGGGCAAGCGTCTTAAAATCTCAAAAGCAATGGGGCTAGACATGAGAGAGAAAGGGGTCCAGAACAAAATCCTCCAGGTGGAAATCTCCCCTTAACCCCATTAGTTTGACGATTTTAACACCTTTTTGCCCCATTTTGTTGTCAATTTTAAGACCTTTCGTGCCATTTAGGTGTGGATTTTTTGCCTGGCGAGCGATAGCGAGCTTGTGATATTAATAGGAATTGGCCTTGGGACATTTTTCTACCGACAATTGTTCATATTTATCTTGAAAGGGGGTCTAGGGGATGTTTTTCTAAGGTTGATGGAGGTCTAGCGAATTGAATTGATAAGATTTAGGCGGTGACCGGTCACTTCAACCAGTAGACCATTTCAACCAGTAGCTCTCAACCAGTACCAAATCAACCAATACGGTTAGGTTAGGTTAGCCTAGTACTATATTTTGGCACTGGTTTGGTTGGTCTGGGTTAATTTGGCACTGGTTGAGAGCTTCTGGTTGAAATAGTCTACTGGTTGAAGTGACGTGGAACCGATTTAGGCACAAAGGCCAAGCACTCGGACCTGTAGAGATCCTTCAGCGCTGGAGGTCTAGCGAGGAAAGTATAAAATAAATTAATAGATTAATTAATAGACCAGAAGACCAGTCAGTACAGTAGCCCCTTTAAATCTCGTTCTTTTCTCTCCCTACTGACCTCTCTCACCTCCCGGATTTGACCTCTTCTAATTCACCTGACAGGAACTAACGCGACTCAATCTCTCACTCTCGAATAATTAAAGCACATATTCCTGGCCGTGTCAGCATTTCTCGCCGGTAGACCATTTCGATCAGTAGACCATATTGACCAGTAGACCATATTGACCAGTAGACCATTTCGATCAGTAGACCATTTCGACCAGTAGACCATATAGACCGGTAGACCATTTTCACCGTAGACTATTTTTCATATGTAGCCCATTTTCACCAGTAGACTATATTGCCCAGTAGACCATTTCGACCAGACCACATCAACCAGTAGAATATTTTCACCGTTAGACCATTTTCACCGTTAGACCATTTTCACCGTTAGACCATTTTCACCGTTAGACCATTTTCACCGTTAGACCATTTTCACCGTTAGACCATTTTCACCGTTAGACCATTTCGACCAGAAACCCTTTTTACCTGTAGACTATTTCCACCTGTAGGCTATAATAGACCATTTTCACCGGTAGACTATATCGACAAGTAGACCATTTCGTCTTGTAGATTATTTCCACCAGTAGATAATTTTAATCAGTAGACTCCTTCATCCAGTAGACCATTTCAACCACTAGACTCTATCAACCAGTCAACCCTTTAAGGGGAGGTTTCTAGTTTGTTTCCTACTCATCCAGCAATCTTAAAATTTCACCCCCTTCACCCCCTTTCAAGATAAATTTGTACATTTTTCGGTAGAAAAATTTCCCGGCCGAAGGCCGGTTACTCTTAAATTACAGGCTCGCTATCGCTCGCCAGGATAACATCGACACCTAAATGGCACGAAAGGTCTTAAAATTGACAGAATGGGGCGGAAATTCTTAAAAATCACCAAACTAATGGGGCAAACGTCTTACAATCTCAAAAGCAATGGGGCTAGACATGAGGGAGAAAGGGGTCATGAAAAAAGTCCCTCAAGTGGAAATCTCCCCTTAATTGAATACATGAACAGAGCACAGACTAAATCGGTAATGATTATATTGGTGATTATATTGGTGATTATTGGTGATTATATTGGTGATTATATTGGTGATTATATTGGTGATTATTTTGGTGATTATATTGGTGATTATTTTGGTGATTATATTGGTGATTATATTGGTGATTATTTTGGTGATTATATTGGTGATTATATTGGTGATTATTTTGGTGATTATATTGGTGATTATTTTGGTGATTATATTGGTGATTATTGGTGATTATATTGGTGATTATTGGTGATTATATTGGTGATTATATTGGTGATTATTTTGGTGATTATTTTGGTGATTATATTGGTGATTATTTTGGTGATTATATTGGTGATTATATTGGTGATTATTTTGGTGATTATTTTTAAATATTCTTATATATGTGTGTGTGTGTCACGCTGTATATTGTGTTTGTGTAGATGTGTATATGTCTGTGTATATATATATATATATATTGTGTATGAGTTTGTATATTGTGTGTGTGTGTGTTGGTCTGTCTGTATATTTTGTGTGTGTGTGTGTGTGTGTGTGTGTGTGTGTGTGTGTGTGTGTGTGTGTGTGTGTGTGTGTGTGTGTGTGTGTGTGTGTGTGTGTGTGTGTGTGTGTGCGCGTGCGCGCGCGCGCGTTGCCGTGTTTGACTTAGCAATTGCCATCCAGTTGTGATAGCTTTTAACTAGTGCCCCTCCACCAACTCTAAAATACGGGCCGACACAGCAAACTCAAACAACTGACATAACAACATTTGCCATATATTCTGTGTCCGTATTCATTTTAAGAGGGGTTACCGTTTTTTTTTCTTTCTCTCTCCTTTTCTCTCTTTCTTTCTCTTTCTCTCTTTCTCTCCTTCTCTCTTTTTCTCTTTCTCTCCTTTTCTCTCTTTCTTTCCTTTTCTCTCTTTCTCTGACTTGTATCCATTCGGCCCCATTCAGCCAACTGTTTTAAGACGTTTATCCCCATCCAGGTGTCGATTTCTTCCTGACGAGTGATAGCGAGCCCGCATTGCGTCCGTCTTTTGCATTTCTCATTTTTATACATGTAAATAGAATAAATACCATAAATGATAGAAGTTCTGGTCCAGCTGGAATGTTGACGGACTGTATACTCGGTCCAAGAAGTATCTGCACCCCTATGCTGATCATCTGGTGTGTACAGCTCGGTAGGGTTGGCACCTCTGCCTGTCAGAGACGATCCTCTCTGACACATGGATAGAGTTGCAGGCAGAGGTACCAACCCTTTCGAGCTGTACACGCCAGATGATCAGCATAGGGGTGCAGATACTGCTTGGACCGAGTGTAAACCAATGTTGCAGGGAAAATATCTTGGTCACATAAATAGAATCAAGGCTATATTGCATGGTAGTATATTTCGTCTCTGCGCACGAATAAGGCCATGAACAATATATTTTGGGTAGACTCGGACACCATAGCCCACTCGTATAAATTTATGGACCCTCTATATATTTTTCTGTATGCAATTATAACTATCTGGATGGATTTTTGGATATTATTTGATGTTCAACAAATAGTATATATATATATTTTTTTTTTTTTTTTTTTTTTTTTTTATATCGTTTTGTTGTTGATTTATAGCCAATTATATAGTCCTAAATTCCGTTCCAGACATATACTTTCATAGTTGGAAATAGGCGAAGTTCCCGACTATTTATGAGTCGGGTAGCGCCTATGATCATGGCGCGTTTTAGCAGTGTTTTCTGGCTAGTGTTAGACCATTTTATACAGCTTACGAAAGACCTCTAGTAGTCATAGAGGTAATTTCGAACTCGGATAACCTATTAACTCGTATAGGCATCTTCCTTTACTCGTATAGGCATCTTCCTTTACTCGTATAGGCATCTTCCTTTACTTAAAACAATCTTCTAGGGGAGATTTCCACTTGAGGGATTTTTTTCTTGACTCCTTTCTTCTTCATGTTTAGCCCCATTGCTTTTCTAATTTTAAGACGTTCGCCCCCATTATTTTGACTATTTTAAGAACTTTCGACCCATTTCTGTCAAATTTAAGACCTTTCGTGCCATTTAGGTGTCAATTTTATCCTGGCGAGCGATAGCGAGCCTGTAATTTAAGAGGAACCGGCTTTCAGCCGGGCCATTTTTCTACCGAAAAATTTATAAATTTATCTTGAAAGGGGCTCAAGGGGGTGTAATCTTAAGCTTGAAGGATATCTAGGGACCAAACTAAAAACCTCCCCTTAATGAGCCCGTCAAAATGCGTCATAATCCTCAAAGGGTTAATAACTGTAGTTTGCTTACGTTAGGAATATAATGGATTCAATAACACTGAGGTTGAAATAGACTACAGCCTACTGCAGTAATACATTGAATTTATCATGGCAAGAATAAATGATGCCCCCTACCGGTATAAAATGGAGTGTGAATCCAATTTTTAGTTTCATGATAAAAATATATATTATATTCTGAGCCTCGCCTGTCATTGACGGGGATATTGACGGATTAGCTCGCGTGGTTGGTGCTCTCTCTCTCTCTCTCTCTCTCTCTCTCTCTCTCTCTCTCTCTCTCTCTCTCTCTCTCTCTCTCTCTCTCTCTCTCTCTCTCTCTCTCTCTCTCTCTCTCTCTCTCTCTCTCTCTCTTCACTTTTTGTTCTTTTTTTCTCTTCTCGTTTTGTCTTTTTTTCTCTTCTCTTCTATGCGCTGCTCTGCTCTACTCTACTCTACTCTCTCTCTCTCTCTATATATATATATATATATATATATATATATATATATATATATATATATACTTTGAGTGTTATGTGTTAAATCATTGACCTAGTAATTATGCCATTCTATTCAGTAGGACTGCTCTGAAAGTATGGTACCGGTACGTTCTTCATCTATCTATATGACCTGCGTACCAAGCTATGTGTATCTGCCCATCTATATCTATGTGTGCACCTAACTGTCTATATTTATATGTGGACATAGGCTACCTATCTATCGGTTTTTGTTTTTTCTTTTCTTACTAAATACCTGGAGAAAAGCACTGACAATTAAGGGGAGATATCCACCTGGAGGATTTTTTTCTGGACCCCTTTCTCTCTCATGTTTAGCACCGTTGCTTTTGAGATTTTAAGACGTTCGCCCCATTAGTTTGACGATTTTAAGAACCCTCGCCCCATTTAAGTCAATTTTAAGAACATTCGTGCCATTTAGGTGTCGATTTTTTCCTGGCGAGCGAAAGCGAGCCTGTAATTTAAGGGGAACCGGCCTACGGCCGGGACAATTTTCTACCGAAAAATTTACAAATATATCTTGAAAGGGGGTCTAGGGGGAGTAATTTTAAGCTTGAGGGAAGTCTAGGGAATCAACTAAAAACCTCCCCTTAATGTTCTTATCTTTATTACTCAGTTAGAAGAACATTTTAAGAACATTTAAGCACATTTAAGAACATTTTATAGCAGAACACGATTTTAAATACATATACTGGACATTAATAAGACCCAGAAGCAAAGCAGTGCCATATTCAGTAAAGTATTAAGGAAATTATCTGTTAAGTGATTGGGTTTTTTTTCTCCGCCAGGTGAACTAAGATAATCTATATAAGTAAATAAAAGTATGTCTGTTATAAACCATCCATCAATCTCTAATACACGCCTAGATAACTGTATGTCTGTTTAGAATCCCTCCTCTGCTGTCTATAATGCACTCCTAGATAACTCTCCATCTGTTCTGAATCGCCCATTTTTTTTTCTATGTGAGTGAGGGAGACAAAAGGCATAACTGTCTGTAGGGAGTGCCTCTCCCAATGTTGAAAGAGTGACAGGGCCAAAATCAAGGGACGTTCGAGCCAAAATGCCTGGACACACTGAGCTCTGAATCATCCATCCATCTCTTTTACCTATATAACTGTCTGGTCTGAATCATCCCTCCATCTCTTGTACACCCCAAGGGCACCGACAGTGACCTTTGTTTTCACCTAACCTTTCCACGATGACTATTTCCACGATGACTATTTATACCATCCTGTAAGCCACGCTATACGAAAGCCTAACACTATAATTCAGTCTAAATTCATTGTTACATGGGTATTTCTAACGTCGGGTTATATACTGACAGAGTCGTATTCAGTATAGCTGTACCAGGAACGCCAACATATATATATATATATAATAGCCGTGAGCGTTGTGCCGTCATAATATCCTGGGACGAAAGTGAACCATAAAGCGGTGGTGATGTCTCGTAATGGCTAGTTCCAAGTATGTGTGTGTGTGTGTGTGTGTGCGTGTGTGTATGTGTGTGTGTGTGTGTGTGTGTGTGTGTGGGGGGGGGGGGTCTGTGTATGTGTGTGTGGGGGGGAGGGGGGGGGGGGGTCTGTATGTGTGTGTGGGGAGGGGGGGGGAGGGGCGGGGGGTGTAGTGTGTATGTGTGTGTATGTGTGTGTGTGGGGGGGGGGGGGTCTGTGTGTGTGTATGTGTGTGTGTGTTGGGGGGGGGGGGATCTGTGTGTGAGTATGTGTGTGTGTGTGTGTGGGGGGGTGTGTGTGTGGGGGGGGGGGGTCTGTTTTATGCCTCCCTCGGTCCATCATCATCATCATCACACACTTTTTACCCGTTCCTCTCAAGTGGTGCATTTCGGAAGTTCTCCTAACCCCTTCTGTACCGGCGACGTCTCTTCCATTGTATCCTTGCTACATTTAGACGATTGTGTGAAGCTTAAGAAAAATTTGAGGAAGTAAAAGGAGTTAAGCGAGATAGTTCCCAGCCTGTTCATTGCTGGAGGAACCTTTTTAAACGGAATGCAATCGCCCAATAGTAGCCAGAATAAAACTAAAAGACGTCGTCGGTACAGAAGGGGTTAAGGGGAGGTTTTTAGTATGTTCCCTAGACCTCAAGCAAGCTTAAAATTACACCCTCTAGACCCCCTTTCAAGATAAATTTTTACATTTTTCGGTAGAAAAATGTCACGGCCGAACGCCGGTTCCTCTTAAATTACAGTCTCGCTATCGCTCGCCAGGGTAAAATCGACACCTAAATGGCACGAAAGGTCTTAAAATTGACATAAATGGGGCGAAAGTTCTTAAAATCGCGAAACTAATCGGGCGAACGTCTTAAAATCTCGAAAGCAATGGGACTAAACATGAGGAAGAAGGGAGTCCAGAAAAAAATCCCTCAAGTGGAAATCTCCCCTTATGCCATCCTCGACTGACTCCCCTGGCGACCGTCTGTTATTTCCCGGGGATCGTTTTCTTCAACATTCAATCACATTTCCCGGGGATCGTTTTCTTCAACATTCAATCACATTTCCCGGGGATCGTTTTCTTCAACATTCAATCACATTTCCCGGGGATCGTTTTCTTCAATATTCAATCACATTTCCCGGGGATCGTTTTCTTCAACATTCAATCACATTTCCCGGGGATCGTTTTCTTCAACATTCAATCACATTTCCCGGGGATCGTTTTCTTCAACATTCAATCAAATTTCCCGGGGATCGTTTTCATCAACATTCAATCACATTTCCCGGGGATCGTTTTCTTCAACATTCAATCACATTTCCCGGGGATCGTTTTCTTCAACATTCAATCACATTTCCCGGGCATCCGTTTTCTTCAACATTCAATCACATTTCCCGGGGATCGTTTTCTTCAACATTCAATCACATTTCCCGGGGATCGTTTTCTTCAACATTCAATCACATTTCCCGGGGATCGTTTTCTTCAACATTCAATCACATTTCCCGGGGATCGTTTTCTTCAACATTCAATCACATTTCCCGGGGATCGTTTTCATCAACATTCAATCACATGTCCCGGGGATCGTTTTCATCAACATTCAATCACATGTCCCGGGGATCGTTTTCATCAACATTCAATCACATTTTTCTCTCGTTAGTTTGGCGATTTTGAGACCTTTCGCCTCATTTGTTTGTCAATATTAACACTTTTCGCGCCCTTTAGGTGTAAACAATTTCCTGGCGAGCGAAAGCGAGCCTCTGATTTCAGAAGGAAATGGCGGCCTTCGGTCGGGACAGTTTTCTACCGAAAAATGTACAAATTCATCTTGAAAAGGGGTATAGGGGTTGTTTTCTAACCTTGATGGAGGTCTAGCGAGGAAACTCATAACATAAATTAATAAATACATAAGCCAAAAACCAAGCACTACCCTCTTAAGGTGGGGGGGGAGGGGGGGGGGGGGTTAGTTGATTCCCTAGACTTCCATCAAGCTTAAAATTACTCCCCCTTGACCCCCTTTCAAGATAAATGTGTACATTTTTCGATAGAAAAATGTCCTGGCCGAAGGCCGGTTCCCTTTAAATTACAGGCTCGCTATCGCTCGCCAGGAAAAAATCGACACCTAAATGGCACGAATGGTCTTAAAATTGACAGAAATGGGGCGAGGGTTCTTAAAATCGCCAAACTAATGGGGCAAGCGTCTTTAAATCTCACAAGCAATGGGGCTAAACATGAGGGAGAAAGAGGTTCAGAAAAAAATCCTCCAGGTGGAAATCTCCCCTTAAACCCCTCCCCGACTGACTCTCCTTTATTTGATTTCTCTATTTATTTATTTTATTTTCCCGGGGATCGTTTTCATCAACATTCAATCACATTTTTCTCTGGTTTATTCCTTTTTCTCCCCTTCCATCTTCTTCTTCTTTTGTCTCTCTCCCCTCTTTCTATGTACCCTCACTCCCTTTCGTATTAATTTCTCGCTTTCTTTTCTCTCCCTCTCTGATATTCTTTTTATTTATTTTCTCCGTTTTCTTTACAGTGTCTTATCAATTTATCGTTTTCTTCGTCTTCTTCTTTTTCTCTTGCTCGTTCTCGCTCTCTCTCTCTCACTCTCACACTCTCTCTTTCTCTTTTCATCTCTCCTTTCCATTTCTCCTTTCCTCTTTTCTGTCCCTCCCTCTCTTCTACCATCCCTTTCTCTCCCTCCCTCTCTTCCCTGCATCTTCTGCTCTCCCTCTCCTCCGTCCTTCCCTCTTATCTGCCTCTCCCTCTCTTCAACCGTCCCTCCCTCTCCCTTCAGAAATCCGCAGTAAACTGACCGTGTTGTCCCCGTCTTATCCCCTGGCCAAGATTGTCTCAACATAAAATGGTTCCAGTTTCCAAGATTTAATATATATATATATATATAGATATATATATTATTCATTTCATTTATTTATTTTTGCTGTGAGTAAGATAAGGCGAAATGTTGTGTGTGCCCCTTTTCACTTTGTATCGCTTCGTGTGTGTGTGTGTGTGTGTGTGTGTGTGTGTGTGTGTGTGTGTGTGTGTGTGTGTGTGTGTGTGTGTGTGTGTGTGTGTGTGTGTGTGTGTGTGTGTGTGTGTGTGTGTGTGTGTGTGTGTGTGTGTGTGTGTGTGTGTGTGTGTGTGTGTGTGTGTGTGTGTGTGTGTGTGTGTGTGTGTGTGTGTGTGTGTGTGTGTGTGTGTGTGTGTGTGTGTGTGTTTTATGTGCGCTTTAGGTATTTCTGTTCGTATATATTCGTTATTTTCGGTCTTTCCTTCTCAGGGTCTTTCCTTTTCTGGGCCTTTCCTTCTCAGGGTCTTTCCTTTTCTGGGTCTTTCCTTTTCTGGGTCTTTCCTTTTCTGGGTCTTTCCTTCTCTGGGTCTTTCCTTGTCTGGGTCTTTCCTTGTCTGGGTCTTTCCTTGTCTGGGTCTTTCCTTGTCTGGGTCTTTCCTTGTCTGGGTCTTTCCTTCTCTGGGTCTTTCCTTCTCTGAGCCTTTCTTTCCTCCACTGCCCCACCCACGACCCATTCCATCTTACAATATGGTCTCTTTTCATCACCAGCCCTCCACCCCCTTACCATTTCCTTCAGCCGGTCTCTCGAGGTCCTTTTGGGGGGTTACAATGACCGGACACTACCCCAACCCACGTCTTGGAGGAGTTTGCTGGGGTACCGTATTACTATTGGTGTCGGGTTTTTAGTTTGCTGGGGTAATACTATTAGTGTCGGGTTTTAGTTTGCCGGGGTATTACTATTGGTGTCGGGTTTTTAGTTTGCTGGGGTATTACTATTGGTGTCGGGTTTTAGTTTGCTGGAGTATTACTATTGGTGTCGGCTTTTAGTTTGCTGGAGTATTACTATTGGTGTCGGGGTTTTAGTTTGCTGGGGTATTACTATTGGTGTCGGGGTTTTAGTTTGCTGGGGTATTACTATTGGTGTCGGGTTTTAGTTTGCTGGAGTATTACTATTGGTGTCGGGTTTTAGTTTGCTGGGGTATTACTATTGGTGTCGGGTTTTACTTCGCAACAAAGTTAAGGGGAGATCTCCACTTGAGGGATTTTTTTCTTGACCCCTTTCTCCCTCATGTTTAGCCCCATTGCTTTTGATATTATACAAAGTTTGCCCCATTAGTTTAGCGATTTTAAGAACTTTCACCCCATATTAAGACCTTTCGTGCAATTCAGGTGTCGATTTTATCCTGGCGAGCGATAGCGAGCCTGTAATTTAAGAGGAACCGGCCTTCGGCCGGCACATTTTTCTACCGAAAAATTTACAAATTTATCTTGAAAGGGACTCAAGGGGGTGTAATTTTAAGCTTGATGGAGGTCTAGGGAACAAACTAAATACCTCCCCTTAAGAGAAATTATCATAATCCCTGCTCACAAGAAGTAGAGGTATGACTTAGGCATATTTTCATCAGTGTGCTTGATAACACCCTATGTATACACGTGTCGCTTGTACCTAAGTAACACAACTATTATGTAAGGACAAAGAGTGATGGCACAGACTTGATCATTAATAGGGTTAAATCCACTTGAATGGCTGAACCCTTAAGGGGAGGTTTTTAGTTTGGTCTCTAGATATCCATCAAGCTTAAGATTACACCCCCTTGAGCCCCTTTCAAGATAAATTTGTACATTTTTCGGTAGAAAATGTTCCCGGCCGAAGGCCGGTTCCTCTTAAATTACAGGCTCGCTATCGCTCGCCAGGTTAAAATCGAAACCTAAATTGCACGAAAGGTCTTAAAATTGACGGAAATGGGGCGAAAGTTCTTAAAATCGCCAAACTAATGGGGCGACTGTCTTAAAATCTCAAAAGAAATGGGGCTAAACATGAGGGAGAAAGGGGTCCAGAAAAAAATCCCTTAAGTCGATATCTCCCCTTAAAGTCAATTTATGAAACATTTAGAATATACTAAATTATGTTATGGTCTCTTTTGAATTCGATGCCGATAGAAAATGGGTGCGTCGGTATTCACGTCCACGACTATACCGAAAGCCAGCAGTTGTCTATCCTCTGTATCACTAAAGGGTCTCCACTTCCCCCACCACCCGGTTTACAGCCTCTATAATCCCGGGGTCACATAGCAGCGAACGTTCAGGGTTGTGTTGCGGTGGTCGGTCCGGCAATCGGTTTGTTCCGCAACCGCACTTGGACCATTCGTACACCCGGGTTTAATATTTCGCCGACAACTATGATTACAAACTATGTAATTCGAAGATGAATTAATAGATCTAGATTATTTTAGTTTGTTTTATCACCAGTTAATGTCTCTAATACTCTGCCATCATTTGTCAAATTATCAGATTTGTAAGTTTTTATTTTGGGTACTATATCATCTTTTTCATCAGGGTGATCGCAAAACTTTTCAATCGGGGTGTACAGTCGCGCTAATAAGTGATGTCTCGGCACCAAGTATGTTTTGATCAATAATTGGTATCAGCAATATCTAAGCATCATTTCTTCCTATCGAGTGAAATATACAAACATGTTCCTACACTTACCCACCCTATTCAACATCTGACAGACCTTAATACAGCACATAACAAGCCAAACGTAATGACAGCTGGGACATGACTTATTAGCCCGACCGTACATATGACAAAACCTATGTTATTCAACTATTACGATCTAGGCTACTATATTCCTCCATTACCATAAACACATAACTTTGTGAAATTCAATGAAAATACAGCACACCGGAGTAGTATTGTATATTGTATTTGTATTGTGTATTGTATTGTGTATCGTATTGTATCATTGTATTGGTGTATTGTATCATTGTATTGGTGTATTGTATCATTGTATTGGTGTATTGTATTGTGTATTGTATATTCGGTGTCACATGTAGGAATAGTCAAAAGTGGGTTGCATTAAATACTCTCGTGGTGAAATGGAGGCCCCAGGATTGAGTGTGATGATGTAGTCTCGTAATACATCAAGGGATATTGAAAGCTTACACTAAAGTTTATTATATTTTTCAGTTTTTCGCTAGTATTATATGATTTTTAGTTGAGAGGTATGGAATTTTTCAGTTTTTCGTTAGTATTATATGATTTTTAGTTGAGAGAGGTATGGTATTTTTCAGTTTTTCGATAGTATTATATGATTTTTAGTTGAGAGGTATGGCATTTTTCAGTTTTTCGCTAGTATATGATTTTTAGTTGAGAGAGGTATGGCATTTTTCAGTTTTTCGTTAGTATTATATGATTTTTAGTTGAGAGAGGTATGACATTTTTCAGTTTTTCGTTAGTATTATATGATTTTTAGTTGAGAGAGGTATGGCATTTTTCAGTTTTTCGTTAGTATTATATGATTTTTAGTTGAGAGAGGTATGGCATTTTTCAGTTTTTCGTTAGTATTATATGATTTTTAGTTGAGAGAGGTATGGTAATGAATTAAGACTAAAAGATTAAGGGGAGATTTCCACTTGAGGGATTTTTTTCTGGACCCGTTTCTCCCTCATGTTTAGCCCCATTGCTTTTGATATGTTAAGACGTTCGCCCTAGTAGTTTTGACATTTTAAGAAATTTTGCCCCATTTCTGTCAATTTTAAGACATTTCGTGCCATTAAGGTGTCGATTTTTTCCTGGCGAGCGACAGCGAGCCTGTAATTTAAGAGCAACCGGCCTCCGGCCACTACATTTTTCTACCGAAAAATGTACAAATTTATCTTGAAAGGGGGTCTAGGGGGTGTAATTTTAAGCTTGATGAAAACGTAGGGAACAAACTAAATACCTCCCCTTAAACGAAGTACCGGTACCGGTAGAATATTTACAATTTAGAAGTATTCTGTACCGGTATATAGTTGGGTACGTACCATATACATAAGTCTTATATCAGACTCTCTCTCTCTCTCTCTCTCTCTGTGTATCTCTCTCTCTGTCTCTCTGTATCTCTCTCTCTCTCTCTCTCTCTCTCTCTCTCTGTCCCCCCCCCCCCCTCTCTCTCTCTCTCTCTCTCTCTCTCTCTCTCTCTCTCTCTCTCTCTCTCTCTCTCAACTTATTTTTCTTTTACAGAGGTATGGAAAGTTCGCATGAGTGGGATGGATTCACGGATACAACTCTTCCCTATAAGGTAGGTTCTGCTAAAGCATTTAAGCACTTCAACTCTCCTCCTCTCACTATTAAAATCACTATCAGCTCGCAATGTTTCAACCCTCTTTACTACTATTATAATCAACGGTCATTTTCTGTCAAGCTCTCTAACCCAAGAATTATTTTGTGTTCACAGTACTGTACTTTGATTCATATTTTGTTTCACCAACCCGACAATTAATTTACAAATAAGCCTACCTAGTGAAATCAATGAAAGTAATGAATACAATGTGGTACTCCAAGGACTCGAACCTAGGATACTCACACCGAAATTCCGCACACTAAGCACTAGGTTATCAAGACAGTTAAAGGTTTATACCATAAGGGCTCGACCTCTAAAACTCTTTGTCAGTACTTCCCTCTCTCTTTCAATGTCGTTAAGGAGAGATTTCCACCTGGAGGATATTTTTCTGAACCTCTTTCTCCCTGATGTTTAGCCCCATTGCTTGTGAGATTTAAAGACGCTTGCCCCATTAGTTTGTCGATTTTAAGAACCCTTGCCCCATTTCTGTCAATTTTAATACCATTCGTGCCCTATGGGTTTCAGAGGCCGTGTTACATCGTTTTTCGGGAATAACTTCTTAACAAACAGTTGGATCAGTATGATATTTTGACACGGCTTTTTTCACACCGTGCCCTAATTCTCGTCAATATAGTGCATTACCAAAAGTGTATAATTAAGCCACTTGTCCCTGTGTCATGAGGTTAAAGTCACACATTCATGACACAGAAACGAACAAGGCTACCGTGGCTTACCTTTGAGAACCGGTTACCAAACCATTATTGCTCCTCCATCAAACAAGGTAGTTATCACCCACCACCCAACCCTACTATCGCCTTTAAATTCTAGTTATCTGTCAATATCAAATATAAATATACAAAAGTATGTTTTTTTGTATATTTATATTTTGATATTAACAGATAATTTGAATTTAAAGGTGATAGTAGGGTTGGGTGATAACTACCGTGTTTGATGGAGGAGCAATAATGGTTTGGTGGTTCTCTCAGGTAAGCCACGGTAGCCTTGTTCGTTTCTGTGTCATTAATGTGTGACTTTAACCTCATGACACAGGGACAAGTGGCTTAGTTAAACACTTTTGGTAATGCACTATATTGACGAGAATTAGGGCACGGTCTGAAAAAAGCCGTGTCAAAATATCATACTGATCCAACTGTTTGTTAATAAGTTATTCCCGAAAAACGATGTAACACGGCCTCTGAAATCATAGTAGGTGTCGATTTTTTCCTGGCGAGCGACAGCGAGCCTGTAATTTAAGGGGAACCGGCCTTCGGCAGGGACATTTTTCTACCGAAAAATGTACAAATTTATCTTGCAAGGGGGTCAAGGGGGAGTAATTTTAAGCTTGATGGAAGTCTAGGGAATCAACTAAAAACCTCCCCTTAAGGCATTAAAGTTCCGTTTGTCGGAGTCTATTAATTCAAATGTACCTTGAGTTTGAAGTGTGTTTCTTAATTTGAAAAGACACGTTAGGTATAATTCCGCCTATTGTTAAGTCCGTGCGTAAAGCCGGTGTCACACGAGCGCTTTTTCCGTCAATTTTCCATGAGCAAGTTTTTTCTCTTATTATTTCGGCACTTTTTCGCACTGGTATCGGCGACTAGACTGAAGGTAGAGTATGTTAGGCGGTTGAATTCTGATAAAGTGTAATTGTTAAAGCTTCCATACCATAATTGCTCGTAATAATTGCTCGAAAAAAGGCTCGTGTGACTCCGGCCTAAGCGAGGACCTCATGCCAGTGGTGTTGTTCTTGTTCTTGTTTTACTTCTTCTTGTTAGAGCGAAGCTTATTAAAAATGGCTATTTCTCGGTTATTAGTGAACCAAATTTATTTATGGTCACATGCATAATTATACAGTACTCTGATATTTCGTCATGTGCCACGCGTTCGTTTCCTTTGCACAAATAAGCTATTCCAGTTGGTGTTAAAGTCCTGCCAACTGTTATCACGGAGAAACAAATGTCGATAGCTCCCAATTTTTTTCCAACCCGCGACTATCTCGAACTCTCGGGCTGTGATTGGATTGTACAGTCGCTCATATACATTCAGGGACCTCACCTGTTTCTAATTGTGGAAGTTTATCTCTGGAGACGCACACAAACAGTATCTATTATTTATTTAAAAGCATGTTCCATCCAAAAAATAATCAAGAGAATTCTTAACCCTCTCCGACATATGACGCGATTTTGATCCTATTGGGGATACTTTAAAGCCTTTGTTACCATCAGGGGTATTTAGAAGCCTTTAGTTTAGTTACTTCAACCTCTGCAGTTGTCTTTGAGTTAGCTGTGTTGAGCCTATTGGGGATACTTTAAAGCCTTTGTTACCATCAGGGTTATTTAGAAACCTTTAGTTTAGTTACTTCAACCTCTGCAGTTGTCTTTGAGTTAGCTGTGTTGAGCCTATTAGGGATACTTTAAAGCCTTTGTTACCATCAGGGTTATTTAGAAACCTTTAGTTTAGTTACTTCAGCCTCTGCAGTTGTCTTTGAGTTAGCTGTGTTGAGCCTATTAGGGATACTTTAAAGCCTTTGTTACCATCAGGGTTATTTAGAAACCTTTAGTTTAGTTACTTCAGCCTCTGCAGTTGTCTTTGAGTTAGCTGTGTTGAGCCTATTAGGGATACTTTAAAGCCTTTGTTACCATCAGGGGTATTTAGAAACCTTTAGTTTAGTTACTTCAACCTCTGCAGTTGTCTTTGAGTTAGCTGTGGGCAGAAAACTAATTTTGGAGAGGTAATTATAAGAGTGAGAGAACTCTATTTCTTATTGCTAATCTGGCAACCTCTGCGTCATATGTGCGTGAAAGGGTTAATTGCATAATGAATACCATAAGGGGTCCACGAATGTTTATATGTTAAAGCTGGTATCACACGAGAACTTTTATAGTCAACATTCGATGATCAAAATTTTTCGGGCAACACTTCTGGAATATTTTGCACTGGTATGAGAATTAACTTTCCCTCTTCCTATGACTTAAATTGCTTCAAACTCCGTGTGTCCAGGCATTTTGGCTCGAACGTCCCTTGATTTTGGCCCTGTCACTCTTTCAACTATGGGGGAGGCACTCGCTATAGGCAGTTATGACTTTTGCCTCCCTCAATCACATAGAAAAAGAAAAAAAAATGGCTGTTGATAGATTAAGTTAGGTAATATAAATGGTTCTAATGTTGACCTCATAAGCTGCCAGACCAGTGTTAAGGATAAATGTTTAGGGAAAAAGCGCTCGTGTGATACCGGTTTTACTGTACGGTCGCGTTAATAAGTCATATCCCAGCTGTCATTACGTTTGGCTTGCTCGGTGCTGTATTAATGTCTGTCAGATGTTGAATAGGGTGGGTAAGTGTAGGAACATGTTTGTATATCTCACTCGATATGAAGAAACGAAGCTTAGAAGATATTGCTGATACCAATTATTGATCAAAATATATACTTGGTGCCCAGACATTACTTATTAGCGCGACTGTACTGTATAAATAGTCCTGACTGTTTGCTCTGTTGAACGAGGGAGGGATGGCCGACTTTCAGATGAACACTCGCCCTCTATGTGTTCAATTTAGCTCGTCTGATTGATCGGTTCTCTTCTCTGTATTTTATTGGTCAGCTATTGTAGATTCTCTCTTGTTCTGACAGTTTTTCAGTATATATATATGGTATTCGTTCGATTTATCTTATTCTCTCTCTATCTCTCCTCATTCTCCTCTCTCTATCTCTCCTCATTCTCCTCTCTCTCTCTCTTTCTCTATTTTTCTCTCTTCGTTCTCCTCTCTCTCTCTTTCTCTATTTTTCTCTCCTCGTTCTCCTCTCTCTCTCTTTCTCTATTTTTCTCTCCTCGTCCTTTCTCTCTCTCTCTCTCTCTCTCTCTCTCTCTCTCTCTCTCTCTCACTATCTCTCTCTCTCTCTCTCTCTCTCTCTCTCTCTCTCTCTCTCTCTCACGCGCTTAATTATCATAAATGCAATCAAGGAATGCATTAAGGAACGCCAAGGGAACACAAAGGAAATCTGAACTCCGTATAAATGATTAGCTTAATAAAGAGCTTGATGAGTCTAAAAATATTTGTCTGAATCCCAAAAATGATTAGGATATTTTTTTTGTGTTTTTTGTTTTTTTTCCATTTATTGGGAATTGAGGATCGTTTGGATAGGTTAATTTAGGCGTAGGTTTGTTTTTCTGGACCCCTTTCTCCATCCATCTTCAGCTTTGTATGTTTACCCTTAGGTGAGCAGTAAGGATGTGTGTGTATAAAGTTTACCTTACGGTGGCGCTAATAAGTCATGGCTCAGCGGTCATCATATTTGGCTCGCTCTGTGCTGCATTAACGTCTGTCAGATGTTGAATAGGGTGGGTAAATGTGTAGGCACATGGTTGTATAGCTCACTC
>CM064577.1:15608377-15663603 GCA_032716605.1 Paralithodes platypus | reverse complement strand
GAAATCTATTCGAGTTAGGAACCTGACAGAATGTTAAATGAATTAGGCTAGAAGTTATACAAAGGGACTAGATTACGGTAAATATGTGTTTGTGTTTGATGCTATGGGTCTTATATAAGCACGCCCCTCTGTCGGGCTATGGGAGACCAAAAACCCGGGAAGGTGCATAAAATTATATAAGGATCCCTGATAGGTATGTATAATGGGTCCCGGCAAGGGGGCTAATTAACGTCAATTTAAGTAGGGAGAAGAAAGACCTCTCGCAAGACGTAATGTTAATGAGAACCCCTGAAGATAACTTCTACCACAACCCTGAGTCAACTCTATACCCATAAACGGTATAAAAGCACTTAACCTGACAAGCGCTAAATAGACCTAGGGGCTAGGGTAGTTATTTGTGCATTTCTAGCCTTGGATTCTGACAGAATTCGTTATATTTACAATATAGAGCATTATTTGTTTTCGGTATGCTTTTATTTTACATATATGATGTATATATGAACCTTCAAGAGTGCTAAGTGGGAAAAGCATTTGGGTGGTGAAAAACGAAGATATTGGCCACCCGGTCATAATCTCAGGCGAGAGAGATCCACAGGCAACCCTCCTCTCTCGCTGTCTGTGAGGTAACTGAGACGAGCGGGGCGGTGTGGGCCGGTGTCTGGGTGTTGCATAACGATCTTTTCTGCAACCCACTTGTGCTACATTATCGCGGGTGAGAAAAATAACCAATAAATGATGATAATAAGAGGAAAAATAGGTGATAATTGAGGAGGGGAGGGAGGGGGGAATAAGGTGGGGAAGGAGGGGAGGGGGGTGGGTGAGATTTACATGGATGAGTACTGGAGGGGAATTATCTCACCTAGAGACAAATTCCTTTGTTTTGATAGGCCCTTTTTTTTTATGGAAGGCTTTTTTTATGGTCTTGCTTCCGTGAGGCCTATCGCGTTCCCTATAGGAAGCCTTCCGTGAGGCCTATCGCGCTTGCCGGGTTAAAGGAGAGCTGTAGTGAAGAGGAGGGCCCGTAGATCGAGGGAGGATCCAGTAGTCCGGAGGGCGGCTGGGCGTGATGACTCCGGAAGTTGGTCCAGGGGGGGGGGGGGGGGGGGGGGAGGGGGGGCGGCTGGGCGTGATGACTCCAGCTACTCGTCCAGGGTGAGTCACAAGATGATTCCTTTGATCTTGGCGCCTACCACGGGACAACCGGGTTCCTCTTGCACTCCCACAGTGCAGTGATCCCCAAAGGATATGCTGGAGTTCTGCTACAAGGTTTGGGGGGTTAGGGTGACTAGCATAATGATCTACCTAGAGTGGCAAGCAGTCTAGATAGTGACATTATAGGTAGTCTAAGGGGGGTCAAGGTAAGTGTCTTCCTTCCTTGCTAGTTCGTGGAACTATCAGAACCATGTAGCAAAAATAGAATCCAGAAAGGGGAGCCCAAAGTGGGTTGCCCAAAATTAGTCCTCTTCCTGATGGGGGGAACCCGATCTGGTAGATCTCAAGTTACTACACTATCCTCAAAATCCCTTGAACAAAACAAGGTAGGAATCCTTTGGTACTTGGTTTGTGCACCGCATCGAAGGCCAGAAAGGGGGAGCCCAAAGTGGGTTGCCCAAGCTAGTCCTCTTCCTGATGGGGGGAACCCGACCTGGTAGATCTTCGATCACAGCACACAACTGACAAGTTGAACACCAGCTATCTCTGGCTGTTCTTACCCTGAACTAAATAATACCAAATGGCAAGCTTAGTTACTGATGTCCAGGCTGGGTGAGTATAAGGCAATCTTCTTGCCCCTACTTAAGGCGCCCGGCTTGAGAGGATCAAAGGCGCTGGGGTGGTGTTGGCGCGTGGTGGTTATCTCCTTGTAGCTCTGGGGGTGGCGCGCCTGGACTCTGGCTGTACCTTGTAGCTAGATGCCCCCGGGCAGATTCTGTTATAAGATGGGGGGATCACTTCCTGGTGGGGGAGGAAGTGGATGAGAAATGGCATGTGCAAGATGATTCATATAAGAAAAGGTTTTAGAACTGCTGCATGGGTTGAACTGCTGGTTTATGCGCCATCCTAGCCCGGGAAAAGGACATGACTTGGATGGCTGCAAGATCCTGAGGGGTTTTGATGGGTGATATAAATGGCAGACTAGGGAATAGAGAGTGAAAGTCTGGAGCAGTTTGGCAGTCCTTGATGGGGGAGATGAAAGGTAAGTTGGAAAATAAAGGAGTACCACCTGTAGCTGGTTGATCAGGCTGGGGAAGTCTAGGATGGTTAGCTGGGTGTTTAGCGTAGTTACCCCTCTGACTTTTCTCTCTGGTGGTAGGGGCCATAGAAGCTGGCTGGGCAGGGTATACTGGTGTAGTCCACTCAGGTCTTATGTGTCCCACCTGTCTCGTTGATATGCGGGCGATGCGGGCAGGAGCAGGGTGGCTGGCAGGAGTAGGGTTGGCTGCAGGTTTAGTGGCAGCTAGAGATGCGGTCTTATCATCCTGAGACCGCATCTCAATTATAAATGCATAATTAAATTTGCTGTACTAATTCGTATCTCCAAATCATTTTCATTTGGGCAACTTTCCAGTCAAACAGTAGGCTGGATAGGCTTTCCCTAATGATAGGTCTTGTATTAAATTAGGCCTACTATCTTAATACACTTTTATATATGGTTATTTAAAATTGGCGCCTTGTATAAGCAGCCAATGGCAGATTAAAAAGAAGGCCAATATTCTTTCCCGAAATATCAACGCTTGTAAAAATAATGTATGTGTCATAATAATGTAAGAATGCATTACAAGTTTCTCTAAATAGCTTTTATTAATATATCATTATTTTAAAATGTTAAATATTGACATATTAAATGAAATTCGCCTCATATTATTGTCCCCAGAATAATGTTGACGAATGTAAACAAACATAAAATGGACCCTACTTGGGATAGCACCCAAAAAAAGCTTGCATCACCCATACCGTCATATAAGTTTTGATAAGGGTTGTGTATCAATAATTATATCACACACGGAATCTGTAAGGCCTATAGACATCATTCATGTATACAAACGTTACTGTGCTCTATAATCTAAGGATTTATAGCCTTAAACCTGAAGGCTATCAGAGACTGGGAGGGAGGTTTGCGTGAAATGATACTTATAAGTTATCAGTATCAGGTTATTCCAGTTCCAATAATATTCGGTTCTTCCCCAGTCCCGCCATATTGCTGAACAGTTCGTGTAGACAGTAATTGTAATAGCATTTGTGTGCTTTAAACTGTCATAGACTTTAGTAGTGTTTACATATATAAGGCCAAAATCACCTAGATATTGGAGACTAGCCTATTGCCTGACTAGTGATATTCGTGTGTATGCTTAAAACAGTGTTACATCAGTGCGGGCACGGTGACCAGATTCCAGAAGACCCCCATTGTTTCAGATCTGTGTTTTAGTGTTACTGTGCGTTACTGAGAGTTTCTCATTATTTCTGGGAATCTGGTTCTGGTAGGCTAAGACTCGGAGCCCCCACCTCTTAACCCGGGAACGGCGAAGGTCCTCAATTAATTATTAAGGTAATTATTTATAAGATGACCTTTTTTTCTAGTTATTAAAAACGTACTCTATGGTGTATTATATGATATATAGAAGCAATAGAACTGTAACACTGTTAAAATGACCTGGGAAGTGTATATTAAACTTAGCCTAGACCAACATTCCTGTAGGCCTATTTTTTTTTTTTTTTTTTGTAAGGCTAGGCTAGGCAGCTAGGCTAACCTAGCCTAGGCTACTCTTGAGATATACAAGATATATAGATTGCAGGATATGCTGTTTTAGATACCTCAATTCTCAAAACAATTCCTGGGGGGCATGCCCCCTGACCTCTTTAAAGCACGCGCCTTCGGCACTCGCCGCTCCGTTGCGCTCTATATATATACAACTGACAAGAGAGGAGAAATTTCTCAGGCGCTAGAGGGGATTAAAATTCACGATACGAAGTTTACCCCTAAAGGGAACATGGTGATGAATTTTGGCACTGTGGATATGCTGAATGATGCAGTTAAAAAGTTGGGAGAGGTGCCGGCTGTTACTACAAGGAGTGTGAAAAAATTAAAACCAAAAGTGATGATTTGCAATGTTCATCCTGAAGAGTCCAAGAGTGAGATAAATTGATACATTAATTGCAAGGAATGATTTTCTGGATTCGATTGATGATATTAAAGGAAAGATTGCCATGATTTTTGATAAACCAGCTGCTGGAGGTACAGTCCATTATATCCTGAAATGTGAGCCTGAAGTCCGTGCGGCTCTCTACAAATATAAAGACAAGGTGCAACTTCAATGGGGAATATATAATATAAGAGACAGGTACCATGCATTGGCTTGTTTCTATTGCCAGAGATTTGGGCATGCAGAAAATAAGTGTGCTACTAAACTAAACAGTGATGTGCCTGTTTGTTTTAAATGTGCTGGAACACATAGGTCGAAGGATTGTAAGGTGACTGTGAGAAAGTGCATAAATTGTATGAGATACGGGAAACAAGACGTGTATCATTCATCATCAGATACCCGGTGCCCGGTCTTTTCGAGTGAGATAGTCAAGGTGAGAGACCTAACTGATCATGGAATCTAGTGCTTTAATAAAGATAAAGGGGGGACTGATAAACATTCAATCAGTGGGAAATAAAACCTTTGAAATTCGAGACTTAACCCGGGAGCTGCGGGGAGACTCTTAAGAGTTCCCCCGGCGCACTGCGGGGAGACTCTTAAGAGTCAGAGAAAAAAAAAATCAACTTTTGACATCGAAAACAAAAAAAAACATTTTTTTTTTTTTTTTTTTTTTGGCCCCTGGGCCATGCAAAATCTCAGTCCTCTACCTCCCCTCCTTCCCCACTTTCCTCCTCTCCTTCAGTTATCACCTATTTTCCCTGTTATTCCCTTATTCTGAGGTATATTTTCGTGCTAACATTAGAAATCCGATTGGAGGGTGTGGTCATCACTGATAGCAAGCGAGTGCAAGAGAGAGAGAGAGAGTATCGATCGACTGTGTCTCAGTGGCCTTGGGGGAAATTGGCGGGAAAGCAGATTGCCTCACCCATACATTATACAACTCGCGGGCTATATCTCCGATTTTGACCATCCAAACGCTGTTTTCACTCGTTTTATTGTTGTTTCAGGTTAATACCTTTATAATCAACCCATAATAGGCGCATATGGATAAGTATTAATGCTATTAATGGCACAATGAATATTTTAGTGACGGAAAACACCTCAAATACGTCAGCACAGGGGGACGTTTCCAATTACCCCCATGCGCACTTCAGAGGTTAATTAATGAGGCAAAATATAATGTACTAGCGGTAACTGAAAACATGGCTGAGTGAATACGATACTGCTAAAATACTTGAAATGACTCCTTTAACGCATACCTTCTTGCACAATCCACGAAGAGGGAAGGGAGGTGGTGGTGTGGGAATTTTTCTTACAAACATGTTTAAGAAGACGAAAATATGTAAATCTGCAAGGTTCGGTAGTTTTGAACATATACAGGTGGGCTGTGAGATTGGAGGCTGGAAATGTACTTTTATTGTTGTTTATAGACCCCCAAATTTAAGTGCCAGTACATTTATTGATGATTTTAGATTATACTTGGAAACAATAGATATGGTTAGTACGAATACATTCGTCTTTGGTGACTTTAATCTGTGGGTGGATGTTCCGAATGATTACTATGCTACTATCTTTATAGAATTGATGGAGTCTTTCCACTTGATAAATAAAGTGCATACTGCAACTTCAAGAGGTGGTCATGCATTAGACTTGGTTTTTACGAATAGAGAAAGCGATATGATAAATGAGCTGTATGTTGAAGATGAGTGTTGTATTTCGCCGGTCCATAAACTAGTTACTTTTAACATGCTGTTTGTAAGTAAACCTAGACAATCTAAGACAATAAAGTGTAGGTCAAAAAGAAAATTTGAGCCACAACTACTAATATCGACTGTTCGAATGAAATACTAATTAAGAAAAGAGAACACTGTGCTCACGGTGAATTAATAGATGACTGTACGTCATGTTTCACTAATCTGTATAACAGCATTGCTAGAGAAAAATACGAAGATATGTGCCCCATTATTGAAAAGAAAATAGTAATAGTTGATAGTGCGCCGTGGTTTAATGCTGATATTCAAAGAGCAAAAAAGGCCAAGAAGAAATATGAGAGGCTATGGAGACGTCTACGAACCGAAGAGGCAAGAGATAACTATAAAAGAGCTCGGAATATAGAAAACAGGCTCATTGTGCTTAGAAAACGTGAATACTATATGAATAAAGCAAAAGAAGCTGGATCTGACATGAATAAGCTGTATGTGGTACTTGACAACTTGACGGGAAACAAGAAGAAAAATAAGTTACCAGAAGGGATTCCGGATATGACATTGGCGAATGATTTTTCTGACTTTTTTGTGATAAAATTAATGCCATTGTTGGAAATTTTGGAGTAGTCGAGACTCAAGACGTTGTTGTAGCTGAGCCTACTGTGACTAAGTTAACAGAATTTACTATGACGGATCTGAATACAGTTAAATCCATAGTTACGAAAGCAAAACTTACCCATTGTAATAATGATCCTATACCGATACGTGAAATAGTGCACAGTAAAAATTTTAACAGTTTTCTGGACATATATGTTGACATAATAAACTGTAGCATTGCAAATAATGTATTTCCATCGTCTGAAAAGAATGCGATTGTGAAGCCTATTATTAAAGGGAGCCTTGATTCTCAATGCTTGAGCTCTTTTAAGAGTTTTCCCGATTGAAAAAAAATCAACTTTTTGACATAAAAAAATTACTGAAAATTTTTTTTTTTTTTTTTCTGTTTTGGTCCGGTATGGGCCATCAAAATCTCATCTCTGAAGGCTCTCCCCTCCAGTTCCGCACGTCCTCCTCTCGCTTCAGTTATCACTATTTTCCCTGTGATTCCAACTTACTTCCTCTCGAGGTAAATATGTTTTTCGTGAGAGCCTGAACATTCCACGCTTTACATGGAATCCGAAGTCCTGTGAGGGTCTTGTGTCCAGTCTACGGATACAGCGAGTGCAAGAGAGAGCACGATAGAGTATCGATCGCACCTGGTGTCTCAGTGCCTTGGGGAAATTAGGCACGGAAAGCAGAATTGGCCTCGAAACGACCCCATACATTATCACCTCGCGGTTCCTATATGCTCCGATTTTACATCCACCTCACACTCTGTTTTCTCACCCCCTTACACACACACAACGCCACCTCGTTTTATTGTTGTTTCAGGTTAATACCTTTAAAGGCATAATCAACCCTATAGCATATCGAATATGGACAGTCATTACAGTGCCTATTTAATGCAGGGAACAATGAGGGAGTATTTTAGTTGACGGAAACACCCACATACTCAGCACAGGGGGACGTTCAATTACCCATGCGCACTTCAGAGGTTAAAGGACAGCCTTGATTCTCAATGCTGACTCAATTTTAGGCTGTTTTTCCTATTTATACATTTCGGGATCAAAAATACTAAATGTATTCTGGGCAGTTTTATGGGATCACTACTTGAGTTTAGTGAAGGCTCTCGCAGACAACCAGTCCGCATATAGAAGACTTTACTCTACGGAAACCACGATGTGCTCTGTGATTAATGATTTACTCGTGCAAATGGACAATGCGAAGTGTGGAATCTTAATTTTGTTGGACTTGAGTGCTGCGTTCGATACAGTGGTGCATAGCTTACTAATAGAAGACTGTTAAAGCTATTGGTATTGATGGTAATGCGCTGGAATACCTTCAAAGTTACCTTACTAACAGAACTTATTGTGTGCAAATAAGTAATAAATTCTCAGAGATGAAGCATCTAGAGAGGGGCGTCCCTCAAGGGAGTGTTCTTGGACCAATTCTATTCTGTATATATACAATTGCACTATCTAGCATATTAATGAAACATGGAGTGAAATTCAAGCTGTTTGCGGATGACACCCAATTCTATCTGGCACTAAGTGACGTGGTGAATTGTGAGGAGAAGATTAGTGGTTTACTAAAAGACATTGGGAAGTGGATGGAGTCAAAGCAACTGAAATTAAATGAAAATAAAACTGAATGCCTATTAGTAGGCAGACGGGTGAACCTTGAGAGACTGGGCGTGCAAAGCCTCAATATCAATGATAGTGTGATGACTGTGAGTAGTGTGGTGAAGGATTTGGGAGTCTTGGTTGATAGTGAACTGTCATTTAACCCTTCTTTAGCGGCCTATGCGGTTTATTTATATGTACCGCCCAGCGGGGTGTTTTAGCCAAAATAGGGCTGTTTACGTGATCATTTTCATGCCTAAATAAGACCCAGAACGTAAAACAAGTATCTATCCCTGAAAGGGCATAAACAGAGCTTTCGAATGACACCATAACGATCCTTTTATGATGGCTAGTTTTCTTGCAATAACCGTGCAACGCGAGTGCAAAAAGCAGGTAATTAGCCACTTTCCCGATACAATTCCGTATATAGCGAGTGAGAGAGGGAGGAGGGAGCTGAGATTCGTGTCAGTAGGTTCGCCGCGGTGGTCTGGAGCAGTCATACGCTCGCTAGTCTCCTGCCACCACTTGTCTCTCTCTCTCAGCAACATTACGTGCTGAAATTGCCACTCGACCTATGTCGAGCGCCGCCACATAGTCCAGCTTTATTAAAAACGACTTATGTGGTGAGCCGCTTTTTAAGGGTTAAAAACCATTAATCAAACAGTGCGAATCTCTGCCTATCATCTGAGGAATATTGCTTTTGTGAGAAAATATCTGGATATTAATACAACCAAAATGTTGATCCACAATCATGTAATTAGTAAATTAGACTATTGTAATTCTCTATATTATCGACTACCAAATTACTTGCTACGAAAACTACAACTTATAATGAATAGAGCAGCAAGATTAATAAAGAGTTTACCATTCCGTGCGAGTATAACGCCGGCATTAATTGACCTGCATTGGCTGCCGGTGAAAGCGAGGATCATATTCAAACTGTGTGTTATAGTGTATCAAGCTTTGAACTTTGGAAAGCCGGAATATGTGCGAGACTTATTGGAAGACTTCAATGTTGACACTGATATGATGCTGAGACATGGCAACGTGCTGCATCAATTGAATGAGCCACGGTGCAATCATGAATTTGGATTTAGGGCCTTCGAAAAGAGTGAACCGAGACTTTATAATAATCTACCAGTTAATGTGAAAAGGTGTGCGAACATAAAGGCCTTTAAAAAGTCACTAAAAACACATTTGTTCAGGGAGTGTTATGACTTAGAAGATGGCACTGTGAAACAAGACTACAAGTGCTAGATGGTTTAAAGGGCAGCTGCGACGAGCGTCACATCTAGTGACGGAGCGCGGCTGAGAAACTCCACACCAAGTAACAAGTAAGTAAGTATATATAGCCTATATATATACAGGATAAATGTTTACCTATGGTCCTGTTAAAATATCCTCAAGTAACCTATTAAAAACTGTTCAGGGGACTGGTTAGAACTTGTAGGATGTTTAATTGAATGTCGGAATTTCGGAAACCAGTATTTACTGAGAAATAACCGTCTTAAAATGCGCTATCATGCTATGGGTCACCCAGGGTCCCTGCCCTCTCTTTCCCAGGTAATGTTAAGTTATGACATAACTTATCATACTGCTACTGGTATATTATAATAATATTATATTAGGGTTAGGTTAGGTTAGGTTAGGACGTAACCCGAGATGGGAATAGCCTACCCAGGTATTTTTTTTACTCGGCCCAGGGAAAATAATAGACAAACAAATGTTCTAATCAAAGTTTATTCTTGAAACTTGGTACCGGTATGTATTTTAACCAGTACTCTATAGGCCTAGTAGTAACTCATGTATCATAATATGAAAGGATATAAATTAAGTAACGGTATGTAATAGTTCTTGGAATGCAACAACAAATATACATGAAATCTTTATTGGACAAAAGTTACAAAACTAAAACAGGGACTGCTAAGAATAATTTAAAAACCTGTTTTCAATGCCTATATTAGTGGACCTGAAGTGAATCTCTTTGAGACTGAAGTACAGGCAGCCAGCTCCCCTAGTATCCTGATTAAACACCAGTAAACATACATAACATCCCTTTTACTTACAATATTATTCATTCCTTTTAATAAATTTTTAGCAAGTAGGCTATTGTGCGTATATTTACCTTCACATCTCAAAATTTCTCCGGTGGCCGGGGGGCTATGCCCACCGGACCCCCTGTTATGTAGCGGGGGGCTGTGCCCCCCCGCACCAAGTTGATACTTGTAAGCTTAGAAAAACTATCCAGAACTTGATATTTTCTGTTTTGGCTCCCTGATTGTGTCGGTGGACAGTGGAAGAAATTAAGCCTAGGCTAGTGGCTAGCCAAGTAAGTGTTATTTAGGCCTAGCCTTGGAGGTTAGATTACAGATATGACGATGCCTAGCCTACTTGTGGGAATAGGCCTAGGCTAGCCTAGGCTATAGGTAGAGCCTAGCCTAATATATTTTTATCGTAAATTTTGTTTCGTAACCTACCGGTACCTTTGGATGTTAGTCTAGGCTAGCCTAACCTAGGCTATAGCCTTTGCCAAGCCTAGGCCTATTTAACCTAACATTCCTGTTACCTGTATTTTTTTCTTTCATTTAACACCTTACGAGCGGCCTATGCGGTTTATTTATGTGTACCGCACAGCGGGGTGTATTTAGCCAAAATAGGGCTGTTTACGTGATCATTTTCATCATGCCTAAATAAGACCCAGAACGTAAAACAAGTACCTATCCCTGAAAGGGCATAAACAGAGCTTTCGAATGACACCATAACGATCCTTGTATGATGGATAGTTTTTCTTGCAATAACCGTGCAACGCGAGTGCAAAAAGCAGGTAATTCGGTACTTTCAGTACATAATTGAGTATGTAGCGAGTGAGAGAGGGAGGAGGGAGCTGAGATTTGTGTCAGTAGGTTCGCCGCGGTGGTCTGGAGCAGTCATACGCTCGCTAGTCTCCTGCCACCACTTGTCTCTCTCTCTCAGCCACATTACGTGCTGAAATTGCCACTCGAGTTATGTCGAGCGCCGCCACATAGTCCAGCTTTATTTAACTCGACTTATGTTGCTCGCCGCTAAATAAGGGTTAAAGACTAGGCTACATAGCCTAGGCCTAAGAACATAAGAAAATGGGAGTCTGCAAAAAGCCGATCGGCCCATACAAGGCAGATCCCTGTCACACCCAACTCCAATTACAAGGCCCAATTATAGACCCATCTCACTAATACCTTGAGTACTGACCCCACCAAAATGGTCAGCTTAGGCTAACCTAGGTCCTAGCCTAAGCCTACTCTTCAAGTTTTGGAATAGGCTTAGCCTAGTGCTGCCTACAGTAGGCCAAGCCTAATTAAAAAAAAAAAAAAAATAGGCCTAAATTGTCACAATTTTGGTCTCCATATTTTCCATCTTGATTGCTTTTAGATTGCAGGAAATGCTGTTTTAGACACCTCAATTCTCAAAAAAAAAACCTGGGGGGCATGCCCCCTGACCTCTTTAAAGCTCGCGCCTTCGGCGCTCGCCGCTCCATTGCGCTATATATATATATATATATACAGTAGTCTATGGCCTAATTAATAAAAAAAAAAAAAAAAAAAAAAAGTAAATTGACATAATTTTGGTTTCCATGTTTTCCATCTTGATTGCTTTTATATTGCAGGAAATGATGTTTTAGACACCTAAATTCTCAAAAAAATTCGGGGGGGGAGCATTCCCCCGGACCCCCCTAGAGCTCGCGCCTTCGGCGCTCGCCGCTCCGTCGCGCTATAATGATACAAAATAATAAACCATAATGATAACACAATTCACATTTTGTGGATTGACACCCTGAAAAGCAATCAAGATGGAAAATATGGAGACCAAAATTGTGTCAATTTACTTTTTTTTTTTTTTTTTTTTTTTTTTAATTACCTAGGCCATAGGCTACTGTACATATATATATATATATATATACTGTATATATAGCGCAACGGAGCGGCAAGCGCCGAAGGCGCGAGCTTTAAATAGGTCAGGGGGCATGCACCCCAGGATTTTTTTTAAGAATTGAAAAAAAAGCATTTCCAGCATTTCCTGCAATCTAAAACCAATCAAGATGGAAAATATGGAGACCAAAAATTGTGACAATTTATTTTTATTTTTTGAAATAGGCTAGGCCTAGGCAGCACTAGGCTAAGCCTATTCCAAAACTTAAGAGTAGGCTTAGGCTAGGACCTAGGTTAGCCTAAGCTGACCGTTTTGGTGGGGTCAGTACTCAAGGTATTAGTGAGATGGGTCTATAATTGGGCCTTTTAATGTTTTTTTTTTTTGTTTCTATGTGATTGAGGGAGGCAAAAGGCATAACTGCCTATACCGAGTGCCTCCCCCATAGTTGAAAGAGTGACAGGGCCAAAATCAAGGGACGTTCGAGCCAAAATGCCTGGACACACGGAGTTTGAAGCAATTTAAGTCATAGGAAGCGGGAAAGACTGATTCTGGGAGAGAGTTCCAGAGCTCAGCTGTTGAGTAGAAGAAAGTTTGAGAGTAACGTTTCACTCTTGGGTTGGAGAGTTGCACAGAGTAGGGGTGGGATTGAGTTGCAAGACGGGTACCACGTGCCCTACGTAAAGGAGGTGGTATGCACTGGGATAGCTCTGAGGAACACTAATTATTATAGTAGCGATAGAATAGCGAGAGAGATGCAACATTGCGGCGGAGAGAGAAGAGAGAGAGAGATTGCAGAGAGTTGGTGAGTGGACGGGAGTTAATGATACGAAAGGCCTTCCTTTCAACCTTGTCTAGGAGAGTGGTGTGAGAGGAACCTCCCCACACATGTGAACAATACTCAATACAAGGGCGCACTATGCCCCTGTACAGAGCAAGAAGCTGTGCAGGGGAAAAGAACCCCCTAAGGCGGTTGAGCACACCCAGCTTCTGGGAGGCTGCCTTAGCAAGACTGGTAATATGGTCCTTCCAAATGAGAGCAGAAGAAAAAGAGACACCAAGAATATTGAGAGAAGATGAAGGGTGATTTTTGTATTGTTGAAGAATAAGGGATAGTCCGCTGGGAGATCCTGACGGGTAGATAGATGGAGACATTGGGTTTTGGAAGCATTAAAGTTAACAAGGTTTTCTCTGCCCCAATTGGAAATAGTATTTAGATCAGAATTTAAGAGTTCTATGGCTTTATTACGTTTGTCGTTGAGGGATTGCTGGCTGGGGCGTTCTGAAAAAAACTAATGGAGTAGTGTAAGGTTGAGTCGTCTGCGTATGAATGGATGGGAATTAAGGTACAGTTAAGGAGATCATTTATAAAAATTAGAAAGAGAATAGGAGATAGGACAGAGCCCTGAGGAACACCGGAGTTTATAGGGTGAGGAAGTGAACAATGGCCGTCCACAACGCGGCTATGGAACGGCCGGAAAGGAAATTAGAGACAAAGGCACAGATGGAAGGATAGAAACCGAAGGAGGGTAGTTTAGATATTAAAGATTTATGCCAGACTCTATCGAAGGCTTTCGATATGTCTAGTGCAATAGAAAAAGTCTCACCGAAGTCCCGAAAGGAGGATGACCAAGAGTTAGTAAGATATGAAAGAAGATCACCAGTAGAGCGACCCTTAAGGAAGCCATACTGGTGATCTGAGAGCAGATTATGAGAAGAGAAATGCTTAAGAAATTTGGAAGCAAGAATAGTTTCAAAAACTTTAGAAAGACAAGAAATGAGAGCAATTGGACGATAGTTGGAGGGTTGAGAGCGGTCACCCTTCTTTGGGACAGGTTGAATGTGAGCAAACTTCCAGCATGAAGGGAAGACGTTAGAGGATAGACAGAGACGAAAGAGTTGCCTAGGCAGGGAGTCAGCACGGAAGCACAGTTTTTGAGAACAACAGGAGGAACAATCCGGACCGTACGCCTTATTAGTGTTAAGCCAGAGAGGGTAGAAAGTACATATTTAGAAGAGATTAGGATATTACATAAGTACATAAGAAAGAAGAAATACGCAACTAGACCAGGGTTGGGTGGACATCAACTTGTTCCACACAAGCCCTCCCTCATACACCTCCGGATATATTTTGTGACCAAAACCCCTAAGTATTGTTACTAGGTCTTTAAAAATCGGAAAAAAAACTACAAAATCTCAAAAAGGATCAGAAACCTTTGGCACTCAAACGTTGCAGCCCCTCGAACAAGGACTCATATCCATTAGCCCTATGGCTTAGGATAGCACTGACACTAAAATAAAACCCCCCAACAACCCCCCCCCACCGACGCCTCTCCAAACCCACATCCACCTCCCCCACCTCCCCCCAGCCCCACGACTCCATTCCGCAATCTACTCTCCTCATGCCTCTCCTTCCTCTCGACTCCTTAATCTCTCTCTCTCTCCATCTCTCTCTTCACACCCCACCAAACATTTCCACTCCGTCTCTACGCCCTCCAGAGACCCAACATCATAGACTTTCTGCCAAGATTTCCGAACGGTCAGCTAAGAAACAACACAGCTCGTGACTTGCTCCGGATTTAGTCTAGAAGTTATATCGCCTCAGTGTGTGTGTGTGTGTGTGTGTGTGTGTGTGTGTGTGTGTGTGTGTGGGCTTGGGTGAAGCTCAGGGAACAACAACATTATGTGTACATTACATATTGATGTTACTGGTCCAGTGTAAACATGAACATCATTCAACTACGTTCCTAACATTTTCGACTTCAAACCGGTAGAAAAAAAAATAAATAAATAAATAAAAAAAAAAAAAAAAAAAAACACCACGCACACACGCACACACAAATAAACGCGAAAAGGACCAACGAGCTAAGAAACCTGTCAGCAAAAATATGACGTAACCCTTCTGCTTTCCGCCCCCCCCCCCCATTCCCGATCGTTACCTCTGAACCTTTGGAGAGATGGGAAGTGCCTGATAAGCTAAACTAATGAAGAGCAGAGGAAGTATTCGTGGAGGGTGCCGTATTTTGGTCCTAATTGACTAATATGTTTGGTTCGGGTTCCTCCGGGTCTCCCCCTTGCCTGTTTGGGAGATATTATATTATGAGCGGGTTTTATTATTACCTCAAATATATCGGTGCGGGGTAATATACTGTGCACATATGTGTTTACCCATCCATATCTCTCTCTCTCTCTCTCTCTCTCTCTCTCTCTCTCTCTCTCTCTCTCTCTCTCTCTCTCTCTTCTTCCTGTCATTGCTAGATATGCGCCAAGAAAGAAGTGATTCCATTTAGAAGGTGATTGGTAGAGCGAATACCTCCGCCAATGTATGCGGAGTGATGTGGTTTTTCGAATGCCTCTGTTGTATTAACTGTTTTTATTTGAATAATTATTATCTTTTCTACTGGCTTTGCTTTTTACACCTTAGTGTGCGGCATTTCGGTGTGAGTATCCTAGGTTCGAGCCCTTGGAGTACCACACGTGTATCCATTACTTTAATTGATTTCACTAGTTTGGTTTATTTGTAAATTAATTGGTGGGTTGGTGAAAACAAATGTGAATTTATTCATTTTTCCAACAAGTTTGTTTCCATTTTATTTAAGGGGAGGTATTTAATTTGTACCCTAAACCTCCATCAAGCTTAAAAATTACACTCCCTTGACCCCCTTCAAGATAAATTTTTACATTTTTCGGTAGAAAAATGTCCCGGCCAAAGGCCGTTTCCTCTTACATTACAGGCTCGCTATCGCTCGCCAGGAAAAAATCGACGCCTAAATGGTACGAAATGTCTAAAAATTGACAGAAATGGGGCGAAAGTTCTTAAAATCGCCAAACTAATGGGACGAATGTCTTAAAATCTCAATAGCTGTGGAGTTAAATAATCCCTCAAGTGGAAATTGACAGAAATGGGGCGAAAGTTCTTAAAATCGCCAAACTAATGGGGCGAATGTCTTAAAATCTCAATAGCTGTGGAGTTAAATAATCCCTCAAGTGTAAATCTCCCCTTAAACCCTCTACTATTTCCTCTTATCTTTATATATTCGCTCTTTTCCAAAACCATTCGCTTCATCCCTTATTAATTTGTCCCTACCCTTCTTGTTTTTCCCTGCATCATTCATCTATTATCTGTTTCCCTTTCTTTACTCCCCTCCCTCTCCACCTGACAATATACAGCTGTTATACTCCACCTCCTCCGCCTCTCCTTATCCCCGACCACCCACCCACCCATCCAACCACCCACCCACCTATCCACCCATCCACCCACCCATCCATCCATCCACCCACCCACCCACCTATCCACCACCCAAACCCCTATCCATCCATCCATCCACCCACCCACCCACCCACCACCACCCACCTATCCATCCATCCACCAACCCACTCCCACCCACCCCCAACCATCCCCACCCCCCACCGTGACATATCCATCCATCCATCCACCCACCCACCCACCCAACTTTTTCCACAACCTCAAATCACCGGGGCGCCCTTCGGTAATTGGCTAGGTATTGGAGAGAGCTTGAAGATTAACCCTTTCTGTAACAGTGCCGTCTTTTTAACAATATTCTGCTACCATTAGACGATTTTATTGAGTTTTAAAGGACCTTCCAGCAATGTTCAGGCTTATAACTATCTCACCTAACCTTTGTACTCCCACAGATCCTTCCTAAAGTGCACATAACCGTCGATTTAATAGTTTGCATAAGCTAAAAGGACAAGACAAAACCAAATATATATAATTTTAAGTAAGGGTTGGGAAGGAGTGAATGCCTCCGTCTCTCACAAATTATTAACCCCCTTCATCACCATTACGTAATTGTCATTGTATTCTGGTTAGGCTACCATTAGACGATTTTGTTTCGTTTGTAATCTACCTGTACGACTCAAATGGGTAAACACGATCTCCATAACATGCGTCTTTCTTCAACTGAATAAAGTGTTATAATTTTAGCCAGAATCAGGGGTAAAAAGGCGTCATGGTGCTATAGGGTTTACCAATAGCGGGATGTAAGGATTGAGGATCTAAAGCCGGTATCACACGAGAGCTTTTATAGTCAACATTCGATGATCAACATTTTTCCGGCAACATTTCTGAACTATTTTGCACTGGTATCGGAAACTAGACTGATGGTAGATGAATTTAGGCAAGCGAAATAATATATATGTTGACCACGTAAGCTGCCAGACCAGTGTTGAGGATAAATGTTGAGTGAAAAAGCGCTCGTGTGATACCGGCTTAATACGCATTCTTATATTTCATTTTGGTTACCATTAGATGAGTGTGTGCCATTTAGGATTCAAAGGGGTAAACACAATCTCAATTTATTCTTTAGCTCCCACAAGTTCACCCTAAGCTGAATAAAATCGTCTACTTCTAGCAAGATTAAACGGGTCAAAACGGGTCAATATCCTCAAAGGGTTGAGGGGCATTTCATATATCTTGTCTCCTTTTGTGGAAGTGTGTAAAGAATGACGTCGTTTGAAAGACTCTTAAGGAGGGATGGGCGTATTTATTGGTTCATTTATGTATCTTTATATTATTATATTTGTTTCCTCCCTAGACCTCCATCAAGCTTTAAAAAACACCCGCCCAAGACCCTCCATCAACATTTATTTGAACATTTTGCGATAGAAAATGTTCCTTCTAAAAGTTCAGGCTCGCTATCGCTCGCCAGGAAAAAGTTGACACCTAAATGACACGAAAAGTCTAAATATTGACAAATAAATGGGGCGAATGGTCTAAAAATCGCCAAATTAACGGGCCAAACGTCTTATAGCCTAAAAAACTAATGGGGCTAAACATGCGGAAGAAGGGGGACCAGAAAAACTGCCCATCTCCCCTACAGGTTTTCAGTTGAGCGTCTACTTTATATTATAGCTCTATACTCCTCCGTGTGTAATAAATCCCCTCACTTTATGTCACGGGGAAGGACGATTCATGCGGTGGTACGTTGACTGTGTTACCTCCGCCAGTCAAGTTGGAGGGAGTTCATGTTTTCGCCTCGGTTTGTGCGTCTGTCTGTAAACAAACTTTTCACGAAATTTGGTTGGCAAATAGGATATCCACAATATATATATATATATATTATATATATTATATATATAATATATATATAATGTATATATATATCTATATATATTATATATATAATAATAATATATATATATATACAGTATATATATATATATATTTTTTTTTTGTCGGGAGGGGGGAGGGGGACACTAGTCAACTCCGCGGCCTCTCCCTCGGCTTAATTAATCCTTTTCCTTCCTGTTCTGTTTCGTCTACCTCCTCCTTTGATCACCCCTCAGTAACTGGCTTGTCAATTCCAGGCCATTTTGTTGAGTTTGGGGAGTTGTGGGCTCAGCAACTTGCCAGCGTGGATAGATGTTGGGTAGCTTGTTTATTGATGATTGGTTCTGGGTCCTACGAATCCGTGACTTATATTAGGACTTCTTTCCGAATCCCCCCCCCCCCCCCCTCAGCGGGTCTCCTCGGATCTACAGACTCCGTGTTAGGGTGTATGAAGATTAATTTGATCACCCTTCAATTTAACAGCATTAATAACGATAAAGTGGACCATTTATAATACCTTCGTCTCCGATGCAGGCACACAAATCAAAATAAATAACATCCCAGCGGGAAACATGAATTACGGCCCCAGGAGAGAAACCAATAACAAGTCATTACCTGGCCATTACAAGCACTCCAACATCATCAGGACACGCAGCAAGTAAAGAATGGATTGCCCCATCTCACGAGAGCACCAATCACAAACCTTTACATCACGAACTAAACACGTAATGGCCAATAAACCTCCCGCGCAGCCACGACGCGCACGGAAGGAGAGAGACGGTTGGGGGTTGGGTGCTTTAGGAACTGGAGTCACAGAGATTTAGTTGTTCCCCTGCATAGTTTTAATTGATATGTTGTACTCCGCCAATATTTTTGAGATCCTTGAGATCGGCAAATAGGCTGAAGGTAGATGATTTAAGATAGTTGGCATCTTATAGCAAGCTAAGATTAATATGCAGTATTCGAGAATGCATAAACCTTTAACTGTCTTGATAGCCTAATGATTAGTGTGCAGAATTTCGGTGTGAGTATCCTAGGTTCGAGTCCTTGGAGTACCACATGTATTAATTACTTTCATGTTCATTGATTTCATTAGTTAGGTTTTATTTGTAAATTAATTGGTGGGTTGGTGCACACAAATATGAATAATCTGCCATACCGAATTTTGTCGAATAAAATTGCTGGAAGAAATACTCGTGTGATTCAGAATTTATGAGTCGCACGGTTATCGTTTGGGTACGACGATTATTCCTGAATTTCCAAGTTAATTTGCTCTGGGAAAGGTCAGGATCAAATTAATTTCACTTGGGATTTTGGGATCTATTTTACTAGCCTTCACAATATATATCAATACAGCTTTGGAAATATTATATATATATATATATATACATATATATATATATAATTATACAGTATATATATATATATATATAGATATATATATATATTTATCTATATATATATATATATAATTATATATATATTTTCGGTATATATATATTTATATAACAGGTATATATATACTATATATATATTATTTGGTTTCAAATATAAGTGTCTCTTAATATTAATAGCAATAGAAACATATTAATCGTCATAATTATATTAATCATCACTTTAGAATCATAGAGACTTGTACAAATAGCAACATAACCCTTGCATCTGTGTGTAAAGCCAATAAGCCCCAGTAAAACAACATTTGGATACTGCCCCTTTTTCTATTGTACTGTTAACCAACTTTTTAATAATATGCAATGCTAGATTTTCCTAATTTTGTGATTTTGAATTTGATGCGTTGAACACTAAAGATGACGAAGTCGAAATGATTGGAGAACAAATTAGTATGTTACTTCATGGCTTCTGAGTATCCTCCTTTTACTTAAACATATTTTGTATGAAATATTTACAAGACAATTTTACTCAGATTCATTTTTTTTCCTATGTGGATGAAAAAGACAAAAGGCAAAACTTCCTGTGGGGAATGCCTCCCCTAATGCGAGTTATTAGGCTAAATATTGGCTCAAGGATCCATACCTAATACAATGGTAGTTCTTCGATTATGTTCCGACAGTCAAGAAGACAATTTAAAGTTAGCTTTTTTGTCCTAATTGGCTCTCCATTGGGGTAGAGAAAGTGTATTTAACTGTATGCCCAAGGGGATTACACATCGGTACGGTCATTTCATTACCTGGCCTGTCACTATCGACATATCATTTTAATATATAGGTTTATATCTTCGTCTTAAATGGAAATAGGCGCAGGATATTAAATCTACTAGCAGAAATAAAACGTAAACATATACTCTCTCTCTCCCTCTGGCACACCCACGCCCGCCCACACCCGCCCAAGCACACACCCACACCCACACCCACACCCACACCCACACCCACACCCACACCCACACCCGCCCAAGCACACACCCACACCCACACCCACGCACAAAGGCATGCGATATGTATTTTCGCCGTTTATAATTTTTATTTAATTATATAGTCGTCCATTACTATTATATTGTAATTGATTGTATACACATACAATATGAATTGTTACTTCAACCATGAGGACCAGTAAAACATGAGAGAGAGAGAGAGAGAGAGAGAGAGAGAGAGAGAGAGAGAGAGAGAGAGAGAGAGAGAGAGAGAGAGAGAGAAATTAGGATGGGGGGGGGGGGATAGCACTGGTAATAGCCCTGTTTATTGCAGTATATCGGGTGGGGGTGAGGTTGTTTCACACACGAGTTCTATTATTTCTTATAGTCCTCCCTCTTATTGGGTTTTCGTTAGTCGTTAGTCTCTCTCTCTCTCTCTCTCTCTCTCTCTCTCTCTCTCTCTCTCTCTCTCTCTCTCTCTCTCTCTCTCTCTCTCTCTCTCTCTCTCTCTCTCTGCCAATATACCTAACCTAGGTTACCTAGCCTATCTTTGCTAACCTAACCTGACCAACAATAGCCTATAATAATCTTGAAATGCTGAAAACTGAACTTTGTGTAAATACGTAGGGGCCATTTTAAAGATAGCGAACGTCCCATGACTTTTCCCTATGGTCAACGTTAATCAGTTAGGCTATATTGGGACAGGTAAGACGCATATAAACATGATTATCTCGACGAAACTGAAGCCCTCAACATTTGTCCTACAACCCTTACGTCTAATTAGTCACATGTGTCTATAAATCACACTGACTATTGGATATGGGAAAAACGTGGAAGACAGAGAGAGAGAGAGAGAGAGAGAGAGAGAGAGAGAGAGAGAGAGAGAGTTAGAGAGAGTTACACTGACACTCAGACCACACATACCTTGCAGTTCCTATGGGGTGATCCGGCCTTAATACTACTAGAGGTAGGGATAGTTTATCGTTTAGTAGAAGGTTCTCTCCCCACCTTCCGCTCCCTCCGGCTAAAAAGCCTTACCGGAAATAGGAGGAAGGAATTGTCCACCAGAAAAGTTTATAAATAGGAGGGAGAGAGAGAGAGAGAGAGAGAGAGGGAGGGATTACCAATGCGATGGGGAAATAATTTAACTCAAGGGCCCGTTGGCTGCCAAATACGGATCGCAAGTGAGCCGTTTTTGCTTCCTTGGCTTAAAACTGGTCGGGTCTGGAGTCACGGAAGAGAGAGTCACCGGGAACGAGATAACAGTTGTAACACGATATGGCAGGCAGGGGCGGAGGCAACATTAATAGTTCGCTAAAAACCTTCTGGAACATGTGTGTGAAGTGAAAGAGAGAGACATTAACCCTTCCTGTACCTGCGACGTGTTTTAATGTGTATATTATTTTTGTTCTACGTGAGTGAGGGAGACAAAAGGCATAACTGCCTGTAGTGAGTGCCTCCCCCAGAGTTGAAAGAGTGACAGGGCCAATATCAAGGGACGTCAAAGGGTGTCAAAAGCCATTTGTTACAGACAGTATGTAGCTTTTTAATGGGTAGACATCCTTCCTAAGCTGAGAAAAGTTGTCTAATATTTGCCAGAACATAATGAAAAGTACATCACCGGTACAGAAGGGGTTAAGGTCGTGCGCGATTAACATCCAATTTGCGGCCCTTTAATTTGCGATAATTCGCGCATGCGCATTATGTAGACACTCTGTACCCCCTCACTACGATCACGTCTTTCTTAATTTTATTGTTTCGCGCTTTCTTTAGTTTAACCCGCTCAGTACCAGGGACGTTCTTTTTATCATATCCTGGCAATTGTTAGACGATTTTATTCAGCTTAGGAAGGACCTCCAGCAATAATAAGGCTTCAAACTAGCTCAACCAACCCTTTTAACTACAACAGATCCTTCTCAAGCTACTTAATATCGTCTAAATACAGCTAGAGTAAAATAGAACACGCGTCACTGGTACTCAAATGATTAACCCCTTGAAGCTCGGACGCGTTTTAGCAGTTTGTTTTGGCTATCATTAGACGATTTTATGCAGCTTAGGAAGGATCTGTGGGTATTAAACGGGTAAATACTATCTCAATCAACCCTTTAACTTCCATATACCGTTACTAATCCGAATAAAATCATCTAATAGTAGCCAGAAAACAGAACAGAAACGCGTATTGGAGCTTGAAAGGGTTAAGTAAGATTATTGTTATCCCTTTCATCCCCTAGCTGAACGAAATAACCTAAATTTTACCAGATTATAATACAAGGGACGTTATCGTAAGTTAGTTAGTTAAAATAGGGGCTAGCAACCCTTCTGGACTATTAAGCCAGCACACTGTAAGTCAAGAATAGCGTCAGGACTGGAGCCCCTTTTCGAGAACCCCAGTCCCTTGTGTGATCGTACGGAAGTGGTTAAAAGGCCGAGTCACACGAGATATTTGTATGTTAGTTTTATCGGCAATGGTGGTGTTGTGGCTTCTAAATTAAAAAGTGTTCTCGGCAAATATGATTTGACTCTTTTTGTTAGGAATTCAACTGCCTAAAGCAATCTACGTATATATATACACAGTATATATATACAGGTTTAAAAGCCGCCGGTCGGGAAAGCGCTCGTCGTGTGCTTCTACCTTTAATATGCGACATAACCCGTCACCTTATAGTCAATTTGGGTCCCTTTAGAGACACGAAAACACATAGTACTTCTCGGAGGTACACGAACGTCCGTTACTCGCGATGTTAACGTCTTTTCCGCGATGGTTGTGAGGTTGAAACGTGTAGATGTAGAAAGAATAGCGCTTTAATGCGTGACATAACAAGCAATTTCGGCAATTCACTTCTTGGTAATATAATGCTTCCTTATGTAAATCAACAACACCAATGCAGTATGCTTACCATAAAATAATGAAAAGGATATTATGTAAGTTCTGGTAAAGCAAAGTATAATGTTAAACCCTTCTATATACCGGTGACATCGTTTTAATTTTATTATATATATATATATATATATTTAGACGATGTTGTGCAGTTTAAAACGGCGATATATATGTTTTCTTTGTTAGCTACATGTACGGTCGCGCTAATAAGTCATGTCCCAGCTATCATTACGTTTGGCTTGCTCTGTGCTGTATTAATGTCTGTCAGATGTTGAATAGGGTGGGTAAGTGTAGGAAAATGTCTGTATATTTCAGTCGATATGAAAAAATGAAAAGCTTAGATATTGTTGTTACCATTTATTGATCAAAACATACTTGGTGCCGAGGCATCACTTATTAGCGCGATTGTACACGATTTTATGAAGCTTAGGAAGGATATGCGGTAGCTAGAAGGAATAATTGAAACAGGTTGTAGCCTTTATAATTATTGGTAAAGCGTCTAATATTTCCCAGAGTATAAGGAAAAGGACGTCCCCGGTACTGAATAGGTTAAGGGGGGATGGGCCGGTTTTCTGGACCACTTTTTCCCTCATGTTTAACCCCATTAGTTTTCAGATGTTAAGATGTTTGCCCCATTAGTTAGTCGATATTAAGACATTTCGCCCCATTTCTCCGTCAATATTTAGACCTTTCGTGCTATTTAGGTGTCAATTTTGTCCCTGGCGAACGATAGTGAGCCTGTAATGTTGGAAGAACCGGCCTTCGGGCGGGAAATTTTTCTATCGAAAAATGTACAAATTAATCTAGAAGGGGGATCTAATGGATGTTTATTTAAATTTGATGGAGGTCTAGGGAGGAAACAAGAAAAATAATGAATACATGCAAAAATCACCCAAAAAGTAAACCATCCCCCCTTAAAGGGGTAGTGCTTGGTTTTTAGTGTATGTATTTATTAATTTATTAATTTTTGAATTTCCTCGCTAGACCTCCATCAAGCTTAAAATAGCACCCCCTAGACCCCCTTTCAGGTATAAATTTGTAATTTTTTCGGTAGATAAATGTCCCGGCTGCAGGCCGGTTCCTTCTAAAATTACAGGCTCCCCCGGAAATAATCGACACCTAAATGGCACGAAAGGTCTTAACATTGACGAAGAAATTGGGCGAAAGGTCTTAAAATCGACAAACTAACGGCACGATAATCTTAAAACCTCAAAACTAATAAGCTAAACATGAGGGAGAAGGTGGTCCATAAAAAGCGAGTACTGTATACCCCCTTAAAGGGTTAGGAGAGGGAACAGAAATGACAGGGCCAGAATGTAGTACATACTAATAGACGCCATCCAAAAGCAAGCAGGACACTCTAGCATTCGGAACACCATTCATTCACCAGCCCCCAAATTATCCCCTTCTGTACCGGTGACGTCTTTTTAGTTTGGTTTCAGCTACATTATAGACGATTTAGTGAAGCTTAGGAAGGATATATGGTCGGGAAAAGGATTAATTGAGATAGTCTGCAGCCTTTCCATGATTAGACGTCCTTTCTAAGTCTAACAAAATCGTCTAATCATTGCCGTAATGTAATATATAGAATGTCACCGTTATTGAATGGGATGAATGGCATCACCTCAGATCCTAATACGTTGCTTCACATCAACTATGCATCGAGAATAGAAGGGGTAATGTAATGTATATCTCAATAGAAGGGGTAATGTAATGTATATCTCAATAGAAGGGGTAATGTAATGTATATCTCAATAGAAGGGGTAATGTATTGTATATCTCAATAGAAGGGGTAATGTAATGTATATCTCAATAGAAGGGTAATGTAATGTATATCTCAATAGAAGGGGTAATGTATATCTCATAGAATGTAATGTATATCTCAATAGAAGGGGTAACGTAATGTATATCTCAATAGAAGGGGTAACGTAATGTATATCTCAATAGAAGGGGTAATGTATGATATCTCAATAGAAGGGGTAATGTAATGTATATCTCAATAGAAGGGGTAATGTAATGTATATCTCAATAGAAGGGGTAATGTAATGTATATCTCAATAGAAGGGGTAATGTAATGTATATCTCAATAGAAGGGGTAATGTAATGTATATCTCAATTTACTTTATATTCTTATCCTGATTACAGGCGACGAATAATAACCAAAATATAAGTTGGAAAAGTGTCAGTGTATTCTGAAAGGGTTAATATGTAATTAGTCACGTTTTAGCTCTCAATCAAACACTACACTCCTGCATGGTATTCAAGCAAAAATTAAGGGGAGGTTTTTAGTTTCTTCCCTAGACCTCCATCAAGCTTAAAATTTCACCCCCTAGACCCCCTTTCAAGATAAATTTGTACATTTTTCGGTAGAAAAATTTCTCGGCCGAAGGCCGATTTCTCTTACATTACAGGCTCGCTATCGCTCGCCAGAAAAATCAGACACCTAAATAGCACGAAAGGTCTTAAAATTGACAGAAATGGGGCGAAAGTTCTTAAAATCGCCAAACTAATAAGGCAAACGTCTTAAGAATTAAAAAGCATTGGGGCTAAGCGTGAGGGAGAAAGGGGTCCAGAATAAAATCCCTCCGGTGGAAATCTCCCCTTAAGCAAGAACTCCTGGGGTCTTCAGCATATTGAACTATCAGTCAGATGGTTTGCCAATTAGATTTTCGCTGAAACTAGAAGCTATATAAAAAGAAAATCATTGTGCGTCGATCCGAATTACTATAAGACAAAAAAAAACAAAAAAAACATGTATTGCGTTTAACTTCAGGACATTATTCTATTAACAAATTAGTATCGTCTATTGTTAACTAATTAAACAATAAGGTGATGGTAGGAAATTAAAGGTGTTTAATGTAAGATAAGTTCCAGTATGTTCAAGAATCTACGTTATCTAATACTTAACCCTTTCAATACCAGGGACGTCCTTTTTATCATATTTTGGCAACTGTTAGGCGATTTTATTCAGCTTAGGATGGACCTCTAGCAATAGTAAGGCTTCAAACTATTTCAACCAACCCTTTTAACTACCACAGATCCTTTCTAAGCTGCAAAATAACGTCTAAATATAAGAAGACTGATACTGTATATAGCACACGTCGCTGGTACTCAAAGGGTTAAGATAAGTTTTAGGATTAAAAGTCTCGGCATGATATCGGGGCATTAGGCTGATGAGAATGCTTAAGGGAGGGGGGGGGGGGTATTTTTTCTGATTCCCCTTCTCCCTCATGCTTAGCCCCATTATTTTTGAGGTTTTAAGACGTTCGCCCCATTTAACTTGGCGATTTTAAGAACTTTCGCCTAAGAAAATAATAAAAAAATATATAAATAAGCAATTAGTACGGTACGCCCATCCTCTCATAAATCAGTATGTTAGAAATGTTCAATACAATTCCTACTGTACCATTTATCACTAGAATAAAATGTATAGTCAAAGAGTGTTCCAACCGGCTCTCCCAATACTGGAATATCGACTTTCATTATTTTCTTCAAACTCCATCCAAGCAATTTCACTTAGCATAAAAAGGACCTATGACTATGGAGGACCTTCTGTTTGGAATTACTTTGTCAATGTTTAGCCAGATTACAAAACAGTCATTAATTACATAGTTAATCCAGGAAACTTTAAAACCCTTGCACCTATAATGTCTTTCTTCTATCTATCTATTTATCTATCTATATGCTCAGGCCCAATCCCCATTTTGGGGGTAGCCGACTCAAGACAGAGCAAGAACAGGGAAAACACAAAAACAACATAAAACAAAAAATAAACACAGATAAAAAACACAAACTCACACACATCCAGGTCACCCAGGAGAAGACCCAGAGACCAGGGTTACCAAGGTCGCTCCAGCACTCCCCCGGCCCCTGACCACCCGGAGAGGTTCCGATCTCGGCAGGCAGACATGCAGCGGAGCCAAAGCCACAAGCCCTCCCACGACACTTCCAGGCACACCCTTCATATTAATCGTCTCCCCGGGCCAGGCGCCTGATGGACTATTATCTAGTCGAACTTGCGCCCGACCCCTTACTCCAAATGACCACGTGTTCACTCAATTATTCACAAGCATTCTCCATTCACTCCTGTCCACCACCACTTCCCCTGCCTGATCTATAGTCATTCCTCTATCATCCAAAGCCTTTCTTACACAGTCTCTCCATCTCAATGTCTGTCTTAAGCTGAGTAAAATATTTTAATTTTAGCTACAATAAATGCAAAATTAATCCAGAAAACTTTAAAACCCTTGCACATATTACGTCTTTCTTAAGCTGAGTAAAATAGTCTAAGGCATTTTGACCCCAACGTCTCTTGAATTGGCTCTCTTTGACTCTTTTTTTTTCTTAGGGGGAGACACTCGTTACAGGTAGCCTGCCTTTTGTCTCCTTCATACATATAGAACAATAATTAATTACTAGAGTTCCATCTAAAATGTATAAAATCGTCTACTTATAGCTAGATTATACTGATCAAACGCGCCATGATCCTCAAAGGGTTAACCCATTCTGTACCAGCGACGTCTTTTTCAACTTGTGTCTGGCTACTATTAAACGATTTTATTAAGTTTAAAAAGGACCTCCAGCAAACAAGAGGCTTCCAACTATCTCACATAACCTTTTTTACTTCATAAATTGCACAACATCGTCTAAATATAGCTAGATTAAACTGGTAAAAGGCATCATGAGTCTCAAAGGGTTAAAAGGTGAAATATATACAGCACAATTGTCTCCCTAATTGATTCAGCTTGTGTACATTGGTTAGCTAAGCCTCATTAGTGTCAAGGTATCAATAATTAATTGGGTAATTAGATACATCAAGTTCTAGTTCTTAACCCAATTTGGTCAGATTTTTTTTTTTTTTTTTATTTTTACCTCCCGTTTTGCTCTATTAATTTGGAGATTTTAAGACATATCACCCGACAAGTTTGGCGATAATAAGACGCTTCACGCTATTCAGGTCTCTATTTTGTTCTATAAACTTGAATAAATCAACATTCGGCCGAAATTTTTCTATAAAAAATGCACAACTTTAGCTTGAAGGGGGTTCGGGTGGACATTCCTTTAGTTTAAAGGAAGTCTGGATTAACGTTTTTCTCGGTAGTGTAGTGGAGAAGGTCTCGGCCTCCCACCCCGGGTGACCCGAGTTCAATCCCACGCTCAGGCATGAAGGTTTTTCACATACACTGGAAGCCGGTACCATTTTTTGTATTGTTGAAGTGTAAGGGATAGTCCTCTATAAGTTCCGGACGAGTAGTAAGATGAAGAAAATGGGTTTTGTAATCATTAAATTCAACTAGGTTTTCTCTGCCCCAATTGGAAATAGTAGTTAGATCAGAAGATAGGTGTTGCATGGCTTCATTACGTTTGTTTTTGAGGGATTGCTGGCTGGGGCGTTCAGGAAAACTAATTGAGTAGTGTAAGGTAGAGTCGTCTGCATATGAATGGATGGGACTGGAGGTACAGTCGAGGAGATCGTTTATACAAATTAGAAAGAGAATGGGAGATACGATAGAACCCTGAGGAACACCGGAGTTGATAGGATGAGGAAGTGAGCGATGGCCGTCCACAACCTCAGCTATGGAACGGCCGGAAAGGAAATTAGAGACAAAGGCACAGATGGAGGGATGGAAACCGAAGGAGGGTAGTTTAGAAATTAAAGATTTGTGCCAGACTCTATCGAAAGCCTTCGATATGTCTAGTGCAATAGAATAGGTCTCACCGAAGTCCCGAACGGAGGATGACCAAGAGTTAGTAAGATATGAAAGAAGATCACCAGTAGAGCGACCCTTAAGGAAGGCATACTGGCGATCTGAGAGCAGATTATGAGCAGAGAAATGCTTAAGAAATTTGGAAGCAAGAATAGTTTCAAAAACTTTAGAGATAACCAGAGATGAGAGCAAATGGACGATAGTTAGAGGGTTGAGAGCGGTCACCCTTCTTTGGGACAGGTTGAATGAGAGCAAACTTCCAGCAAGAAGGGAATATGTTAGAGGAGAGACAGAGACGAAAGATACACACACCAAGCTTGATTAAATTCAATAGCTAAGGTTTGTGTCAAGTTAATCCCCGTGCACATTCGTCTGTCTGTCCCGGTGTATCATGTGGAGCTAGTGAGATTCCATAATTAGTGTGTTTATTACCTGGTCCAACAGGTGCATTAGTCGTGCCTCCACCTGCGCCGCGCACGACAAACAAGGAGGGTTTTAAAGGGGCGATATCTCACTTGTTTGGTCGATTTCTTCATGTATTCATTATTTTTCTAGTTTCCTCCCTAGACCTACATCATTTATCCTATTCTATTCTACATACTCAGGCCCAATCCCCAATCAAACTTAAAACAAACATCCATTGGATCCCCCTCCGAGATTAATTTGTACATTTTTTGGGTAGAAAAATATCACGGCCGAAAACCAGTTCCTACACAATTACATGCTCGCTATCGCTCGCCAGGAAACTAATCAACACCTAAAGGGCACGAAAGGTCTTAATATTGACAAAGAAATGGGGCGAAAGTTCTTAATATTGACAAAATAAATAATGGGGCAAAAGTCTTAAAATCTCAAAGCTAATGGGGAAAAGCATGAGGAAGAGGGGACCAGAAAAACGGCCCATCTCCCCTTAAATAAAAGATGTTATAGGTTTCTGGTTTTTAATGTACAGTTGCCAAGACACGAATGGGGTACGGAGACTTGAGGACAAGCTGGGGGTACTTATCCACCGTACTAGAGGGTTAATGCATAGTAGTGATGAGGGCAAATACAAAGGAATTCAAAGGAAAGCAAGCAACAGCAGACCTACGGATCCTTACTAGGCTGCTTGTAAAAAAAAAAAAAAATCTTAGCCACATAGTATTGATGTATGCAAATGATCTTACATAGTATTGATGCATGCAAATGATCTTACCCACATAGTATTGATGAAGGCAAATTATCTTACCCACTTCAAGGAATATTATTAGAAAGGTAGCCTATGCGTAGGATAAAAAAAAAAAAAAAAAAAAAAAATCATTAACCCCTTCACACCCCCATTACGTACTGTTCATCATATTCTGGTTTCCGTCAGACGATTATATCTAGCTAATAATCTACCTCTACGACTCATATGGGTAAATACAATTTCAATAAAGCCTCTTAATAACATAGGTCCTTCTTAAACTACCTGTAATCGTCTCATTTTAGGCAGAATCCAAGGTATAAAGGCGTTCTGGTACCGAAGGAGTTAAGGGGAGGCAGACCGTTTTTCTGGACCCCTTCTCCCTAATGTTTAGCCCCACTAGTTTTGAGATTATAAGACGTTCGGCCCATTAGTTTGGCGATTTTAACACCTTTCGCCCCATTTCGTTGTCAATTTTAAGATCTTTCAAACCATTTAGGTGTCGATTTTTTCCTGGCGAGCGAAAGCGAGCCTGCAATTTTAAGAGGAACCGGCCTACGGCCGGTAAATTTTTCTACCGAAAAATTTACAAATTTATCTTGATGGGGGGTTTATTATTTTGTTTTGTCTTAGCTTGATGGAGGTCTAGGGAGGAAACTAGAACAAAATATATGAATAAATTAATTAATAGACCAAACAAACAGTCAGTCTCCCCTTAAGGTGTGTGTAAACCTATAAAACCACAGAATCCTGTCACTCATTCACAGCACTTGCCTCAGGTTCCCGTTTTAGCAAAGAGGTGCTTCAAACAGCTAATTAGGTGACTACTTTACATGACTAGTTATTAACCCCTTGAAGCTCTGACGCGTTTTAGCAGTATATTTTGGCTATCATGAGACGACGATTTTATGCAGCTTAGGAAGGATCTGTGGGTATTAAAAGGGTAAAGACTCTCTCAATCAACCCTCTGACTTCCATATACCCTTCCTAATCTGAATAAAATCGTCTAATAATTACCAGAAAACAAAAAAGGAAATGCGTTTTGGAGCTTGAAAGGGTTAACCTGTATCTATATCTACCTATTTCCCTACCTTTATCGTAACCAGTCAGTCTAGCTTTCATTATTAAATTAGTTATATTAGTAAGAAATATTATGTATATCTACATACTGTATGTGTATATATTTATGCCTATATGAACCAATCAATTAAACAGTACACAGTGTTCTATATAATCAATTGAAAACTATTTGAGAATTTCGTTATAAAGATAGAAATCAGTGTGAAGAAAATTATGTATCAGGTATCTTTATCCTTCTTGATTATAATTCCTGCACACTTTTCTCCCTCACTCTCTCTCTCTCACTCTCTCACTCTCTCTCTCTCTCTCTCTCCCTCCCTTCCTCCCTCCCTCCCTCCCTCCCTCCCTCCCTCCCTCCCTCCCCATTACAATTAAACTCCTCCACAGTTTTCCAGAGACCGAAGCCAATGTCCGGATCACGAACTCCGACCGGTACACAAGCGGTGGGCCTGGTGATTAGATCCAATAAACAGCTGGGAGATCTCTGTTTAAACTCTCTTTCCTGTCGTCAAGTGGGCCCGGTCACGCGTCAACAGAGGTACAGTCGGATGCCACAGTCTCTATCCACCCACACCACACACGATCATTCTCTATCCACCCACACCACACACGATCACTCCCTATCCACAATCCCAGCCCACTACCCACTATGCCCACAATACCAGCCCACATCACTGACTATATCCACCCACGCTACACACGATCATTTTGTATTCACCTACACCATCCACGACCATTGTCTATCCACCCACACCATCCACGATCATTGACTATCCATCCACACCATCCACGAATATTTTCTATCCACCCACACCATCCACGATCATTGACTATCCACCCACACCATCCACGATCATTGTCTATCCACCCACACCATCCACGATCATTGTCTATCCACCCACACCATCCACGATCATTGTCTATCCACCCACACCATCCACGATCATTGTCTATCCACCCACACCATCCACGATGATTGACTATCCATCCACACCATCCACGAATATTTTCTATCCACCCACACCATCCACGACCATTGACTATCCACCCACACCATCCACGATCATTGTCTATCCACCCACACCATCCACGATCATTGTCTATCCACCTACACCATCCACAATCATTGTATATCCACCCACACCATCCACGACCATTGTCTATCCACCCACACCATCCACGATCATTGACTATCCATCCACACCATCCACGAATATTTTCTATCCACCCACACCATCCACGATCATTGACTATCCACCCACACCACCCACGATCATTGTCTATCCACCCACACCATCCACGATCATTGTCTATCCACCCACACCATCCACGATCATTGTCTATCCACCCACACCATCCACGATCATTGTCTATCCACCCACACCATCCACGATCATTGTCTATCCACCCACACCATCCACGATCATTGTCTAACCACCCACACCATCCACGATCATTGTCTATCCACCCACACCATCCACGATCATTGTCTATCCACCCACACCATCCACGATCATTGTCTATCCACCCACACCATCCACGTCACTCCCTATCCACAAACGCTGCACATGATCTCTCTTCCAACCTCCGTGCTTACTACTCATACACAGGGAAAGTTTAGATACATTTCCTCCTAGAATTATCTGGACTGTGGTTCTTCTCAGTCTTACTTATCTTGTATCCAATGTCTTTTGATTCCCTTTTTATTTATCAATTACTAATATCTTGTTTTCAATAATATATATTTTTCTTTAATCCTTGGGACAGTCTCTCTCTCTCTCTCTCTCTCTCTCTCTCTCTCTCTCTCTCTCTCTCTCTCTCTCTCTCTCTCTCTCTCTCTCTCTCTCTCTCTGTGTGTTGTGAGTCACCTTCTTCTCCACGGCAAGGGAAAATTGTTTCTTTTTATAATTCTGTGGACGATATCCACGCCGGGCTTACAGTACTGTCAGGGTCACGACTTGGAGAGAGAGAGAGAGAGAGAGAGAGAGAGAGAGAGAGAGAGAGAGAAAGAGAGAGCGTATATGATTAGAGGAAAATGCAATAATTGTTTTTCGCGTCCTTTGATCTCTATATCAGTGTTTTTTTTGTTTTCTTCCCTTTTTTAGCAACCTTTTGTATTGTATTTTCCTTTCAGATCATGCCATGGAAGTCGGTGTTCAACACGTTGAGACAAGGTATGTAAAATATTATATTTTCTTGTATTATGATTACATTTATTTCAATATTCATTATGGGTTTGATTAATTTTGGGATCGCTATTAACTAATCACTATGTAGGCTGAATAGATATAAGGTTACAATTTACACTTGGGGATGGAAGCCATGACGCACATTTAAGTTTGTTTATGCATGTTTACGTTGTCTAACAAGAAAGGAAATTAATATAAAGACTTTATTGGGTGCGATTACCGTAGATATTGCATTGTTAAAACTAGAAATAATATTGGATTTGGGAATTGTGAAGGCACTCGCTGACCTTATACCTTCACAGAGCTTGTAATGGCAGAGAACACGTGGGCATTATCTTAGTATATACGTGAAGTATGTTTGTCATTATGTTACGGTTTGCAATAAAATAGTGTGTGATGTGGGATTAAGTATACATTAAGGGGAGGTATTTAGTTTGTTCCCTAGACCTCCATCAAACTTAAAATTACACCCCCTTGAGTCCCTTTCAAGATATATTTGTACATTTTTCGGTAGAAAAATGTCCCGGCCGAAGGCCGGTTCCTCTTAAATTACAGGCTCGCTATCGCTCGCCAGGATAAAATTGACACCTGAATGGCACGAAAGGTCTTAATATGGGGTGAAAGTTCTTAAAATCGCTAAACTAATGGGGCAAACGTTTTATAAATATCAAAAGCAATGGGGCTAAACATGAGGGAGAAGGGGGTCAAGAAAAAAATCCCTTAAGTGGAGATCTCCCCTTAAAGCACTGAAATATATAGTATTATGTAAACCAGTATGACATGACACCATACAGATCTGGTGAATCATGGAAAGGCCTTCACTACGTCTAGGCATTGCAGACATGTATGAACAGTAAGATGGTTACATACAAGGACAGCGGGATATACTGTATAAGTGGGTGTGTAGTTTGACAGATGCAAACAAAATAATTATAGTTAGACTAGGTGGATAGGTAGAGAGATGGGTCAAGAGATACAGTCTATCCTAATATCCTGATGTCTGTTTATTAGGGAACGATCCTCCAACTCATGACAATTGCGTAACAATGGCAGAATAGAGTAGTTGAATATTAATATCATAGCTCAATGTAATTCTTTTACGGGGGCTTTCTTTGGAATATCCTCAAAATACCACACGGGAGGTTTCATCGCCAATTTTTCATGGTCACTATTATTCAGCAACATTCCTGGGATCCTTGAGAGAGAGAGAGAGAGAGAGAGAGAGAGAGAGAGAGAGAGAGAGAGAGAGAGAGAGAGAGAGAGAGAGAGAGAGAGAGAGAGAGAGAGAGAGAGAGAGAGAGAGAGAGTCTGGATATATATTAAAATTAGGGGCAATATAATATAAGAGATATACCTTATAAGGAACTAGCCCAGTGTTGACTAGAAGTTAACGAAAAAAAGCGGCTGGTGTGGTACCAACTTAACACTGTAATAGTTGTGGGTCTTCGTTCTCTGTGAGCAGTCTGTATAGATAGCAATACCGATATAATCAATATAGCCTGATATATCATATTATAATATAGTCCAGTTCTATTTTAATGTAAACATAAAATATAGAACATTAATGCGATATATCTGTGTGTTGAATACGAAGCCATGTTTCCTCGTGTAATAACTATCTTATCACACACACACAGTCACACACACACACAAACCCAGACACACACACACTCACATTAACACAAACACACCCATACCCACAAACACACCCACACACACACACACACACATAACACACACACACACAACAAACAACATGTTATTACACTCACACAGTCCTATATTTTACACAATCAGAGAGTGGAGTACGAGAGAGAGATATTGATTTTTGATTTTGGCCCCGAGGGTCGGAAGTTTTGTGATTGCAGCGCCCCCCATCATGTGAGGGGACAACGCACTAGTTTAAGGCGAATACATACTGCTCAAAGAGCCATTATTCCACCTGAACAACCCTTTTCGACCCATTGTTTTTGCTCAATATTAGGACGTTTTCGCCTGTCATTTAGAGCATCGTCGTCCTGGTGAGCATTCATATTTGTGTTTATAAGGTCAGGGGTTGGCATTATTCAGATTGTGTTATTATAGTTTCCTCATTTAATTGGTTCACATGGTCTGTATATACGTATCTCATTAACAAAATAAAAAAACCCCCCCCAAAAAAAAAAAAAACACAAAAAAAAGCAAGCAAGTTGTAGTGAACTGAATTATTAATTGACAGGTTGTAAATAATAGCACTACAGAACTAGTTGCAATCGTATGAGGAGACTATTCATATTTTCATTACATCAATGGTTATTGAGATCATAGTTAGCTGAATAAAAGTATTACAAAAATAGGCAATGGTATAAATCAACATAATACATACAGAGAGAGAGAGAGAGAGAGAGAGAGAGAGAGTTAGAGGGAGGGAGAAGGCATACACACTACACCCACATAACCACTACTGAGAGAGAGAGAGAGAGAGAGAGAGAGAGAGAGAGAGAGAGAGAGAGAGAGAGAGAGAGAGAAGGCATACACACTACACCCACATAACCACTACTGAGAGAGAGAGATTCAGATTAGGGAATAAATACATTGATTAGGAAATATGTAGAATTAATGATATATGTATGACTTACATTTTGAGAGGTGTATTCAAGCAAAGCAAAGCAAAGCACTAACACATACAGTATATATAGATAAATGTGTTCGAGAGAGAGAGAGAGAGAGAGAGAGAGAGCTGTTAAGAGTACCGGTAGGCCTGGTGGTGTAGAGAAGAATAGGGGAAGTTGATAGCGTAACACATGATTCACTTTTTTGTTTACGTTTTTGGGGGATATTTTTTGTTTGACTAAATTAGGGAAGTGTGTTTTTGTAGTTGTGTGTGTGTCTCTCTCTCTCTCTCTCTCTCTCTCTCTCTCTCTCTCTCTCTCTCTCCTTCGCTCGCTCGCTCTCTCTCTCTCTCTCTCTCTCTCTCTCTCTCTCTCTCTCTCTCTCTCTCGAACACATTTATCTATATATACTGTATGTGTTAGTGGTTGTGTGTGTATTAGTGTCTGTGGATGTGTGTGTGTACATGTGTGGATGTGTGTGTACATGTAAGGGTTGTTATTGTGAATGTGTGTTTCTGTATATAATTAGCTATATACAGTATTGTTGTGCACCTCAGATACATTGCACAGTCACGTACAGAACAAGGCAATGATTTAATATATACAATTACACATATACTTTATGTGTAAGTGAGAATTGCATCATAACACTTAGAGCAGAGTTTCCCTTAAGGGGGGGTCACCGTTTTTGTGTTAAATGTGGGGATATATACAGTATATATATATGTGTGTGTGTGTGTACTCTAGTTGTATTGCGGGAGTGAGCATGCTCGTTATTTCCCGCCTCCTATATGTGTAGGTGTTATATGTATCGTTGGAATGGCTGTGGATGTGTATGTAGTCTGTATTTTTAGCCAATTGGCGACATCGGAAACGAAGGCTTAGGGTGGATCTGTATGGTACCATTCTCACTATAGACGGTACCGTCTCGCCCGAAGGCTTAGGTAGCCATCAGCTTAGGTGAACCATATGATACCCATCTCGCCTTGTACCATTTTTGCCAACCCCAGATGGGACGTCACAACGTCGTCCACTTATTCCAGGTACCTATTTACAGCTAGGTGAACTGAGGCTAACACATGAAAGGAGACAAGCCCAATTTGTCTTCGCCCGGCCGGGGATTGAACCCCCGGCCCCTCGTGTGTGAGACGAGAGCTCTACCACTAGGCTACGGGCTGTCTGTGTGTGTGAGAGAGAGAGAGAGAGAGGAAACATTAACCTGCCCATACACAAGTTACCCCCCCCCCCTCCCCTCCCATGTTATTCCTACCCCCAACACCCTTCCCTCCCCCCTACCGCAGCGACCTACTTTCCTCTCATAATACGTTACCTCTCTCTCTCTCTCTCTCTCTCTCTCTCTCTCCTCTCTCCTCTCTCTATCTCTCTCTCTCTCTCTCTCTCTCTCTCTCTCTCTCTCTCTCTCTCTCTCTCTCTCTCTCTCTCTCTCATTTTCGATTTTGCTATTATTTTTTCATTTATTAGTTTTAAATTGCTATATCTCAATAGAAGCTTTAAGTTATGGCCTCACCACCTTGCTGAGACCGCAAGATTTGTGTGGCCTGCATATTTATGCTGTGTATATGTAAATATATTCGCCTTTACCCTCGCTAATGATATTCAGGGCACGGGTGTGTGTGTGTGTGTGTGTGTGTGTGTGTGTGTGTGTGTGTGTGTGTGTGTGTGCGTGCGTGTGCGGGCGCCATCTGCATGTGTATGAGGATTTCTTTGCCGTTTTTAGACCGTCAAAACTATTTTATTGTATTAAAAAAAAAAAATATTCTTTCCTCTCACTTAAACATTGGGCTACCATAGTGCGGTGGGAATATGAACATAATTAAATTAATATCCACTGTTCGAAAATGGATAATAAGTCGTAGGCGTGTGCATAAACCTTTAACCGTCTTGGTGGTAGTGCAATGGTTAAGGGGTCTACAAATCTGTGTGTGTGATAACCCAGGTTCGAATCCCGGTGGATCACATATATGCTTGTTAAGGCCCCATTAATTGCTCTTTCCATTCACATATGCATAGCCTACGTGAGTTGCAGTTGGGATGTGTGTACATGCTTAGATTGATATGCAGGATTCGAAGTTGCATAATAAATCGTAGGCAGTGTCCACCAACCTTTAACTATCTTCGTGGTGCGATGTATAAGGTGTTGATTTTCGGTGTGAGCATCCTGGGTTCGAGTCCACGGACTGCCACATGTGTTTGTAAATTTCATTAATCGATTTTAGGAGTTTAGGTTGTTGGAAGGAACATAATAATTGATTAATTTCATTGGAGGTGTTTGGGGGTGTGGTGAAATTAATAAAAATAGATTAAAAAATGATTAAGTTGTGGTATGTGTCATTGAATCTGCATACTTCCATGGGTTGAGTTGACCTTACACTATCCCACAACACCTGCGGTAAGTGGAAGGTAATGCCATACTTCCGGTTTAACGTGAGCGGATTTATAACCACTTCCGGAGCGTTGGAGTAAAAGGGTATACATGTTATTGGTGTATCCGTATATCTGTCTGTCTGTCTGTGTCATAAATGCGCGGAATTTCGTTGTGAGTATCCTAGGTTCGAGTCCTTGGAATACCACACGTATTTGTTGGTTTCATTGAGTTTAGAAGTTAAGTGGCTTGGTGATAAAATATGAATTATATTTACATGTCTACTTATATATCTATCTGTCTGTCTGTCTGTGTATCTATCTGTCTATCTATCTATCTATCTGTCTGTCTGTTTGTGTATCTATCTGTCTGTGTATCCATCTATCTGTCTGTCTATCTATCTATCTGTCTATCTATCTATCTATCTCTATCTATCTGTCTGTCTGTGTATCTATCTATCTGTCTGTGTATCTATCTATCTATCTGTCGTATCTGTCTGTCTTTATCCTCTCTTTTTCTCTGGTATATATATATATTTTTTTTTTTTTTTTTTTTTTTTATCTGTGCCTAAATTAAGCAGTGGTGGCTGCAAGGTCTGTGCAATCTGCCTCAATTTAATAAGCCCCCCCCCCCTTCTCTCTCTCTCTCTCTCTCTCTCTCTCTCTCTCTCTCTCTCTCTCTCTCTCTCTCTCTCTCTCTCTCTCTCTCTCTCTCTCTCTCTCTCTCTCTCTCTCTCAGTATACATGTTATGCCAATGATCAACCTTATATACTCGTAACCTTGAACTACACCAGCATTACTCACCCTAGTTAATATTCCACACTTTTTAACTGGTATTCATTCTTGGTCAGCATTTTTATTTTTATTTTTTTTTTTTTTTTTCCGATTATATGTATCAATTTGTTTGCATGGCGAACGAAAGTGAGCCTGTACTTTTAAAGGAACCGGTTGTTTTTCTACTAAAAAATGCATTTTTTGTTTTTCCCTAGAAGGAGAGTCTAGGAAATATTTTGTTTAAAGCTTGATGGAGGCCCAAAGAGGAAACTAGAAATATATAAATCAAATATACAAATAAATACAATAATAATAGGTAAATATATAAATAAAATATATACAGTATAATATATATATATATATATATATATATATATATATATATATATATATATATAGGGCCATGAGTGAGCACCGTGCCTCATGTGAAGGCAAGATGGCAGGTGCTCGTTGTACTCTGCGTGCTTCACATGTCTCACTCCCTAGACTGGAACAAGACCTCACGGGCTTCACTGTTCATTGTAAAGCGGTGAATGTTAAGGCTCTCAGCCTATGCCCGAGAGGAAGTAAGTTGGAAGATAGAAAAAAAAAAAAAAAAAAAAAAAAAAAAAAATATATATATATATATATATATATATATATATATATATATATAATACAGATTTCCATTGTCTTATGTTCTTATAGATAAAAGAAACCTCCCCTTAAGATGACGGAGTAAGACGAAACTTAAGTAGTCGAGTGTACCAAGCAAACCTCTGCTTTCCTTTGGTAATTGATTGGTTGCTGACGTAGGAGAAATCTGGACAGAAAATTATCTTGTGGTGCCTTAAAGGGGAGATTTCCACTTGAGGGACTTTTTTCTTGACCCCTTTCTCCCTCATGTGTAGCCCCGTTGATTATAAGATTTTAAGACGTTCGCCCCATTAGTTTGGCGATTTTAAGAATTTACGCCCTATTTTGTCAATTTTAAGATCTTTCGTGCCATTTAGGTGTCGATTTTATCCTGGCGAGCGATAGCGAGCCTGTAATTTAAGAGTAATCGGCCTTCGGCCGGGACATTTTTCTACCGAAAAATGTACAAATTCATCTTGAAACGGCGGTCTGGGGGTGACATTTTAAGCTTGATGGAGGTCTAGGGAACAAACTAAAAACCTCCCCTTAAAGTATACAGTGTACCGAGCAGTGACTAGCCTAGATGTGTGTGTGTGTGTGTGTGTGTGTGTGTGTGTGTGTGTGTGTGTGTGTGTGTGTGTGTGTGTGTGTGTGTGTGTGTGTGTGTGTGTGTGTGTGTGTGTGTGTGTGTGTGTGTGTGTGTGTGTGACAGACAGGTATGCAGTCATTTAGAATATATATCGTACATCATACAAACTTTCTCTCTCTCTCTCTCTCTCTTTTTAGATGGATGTGGTGGTGATGGTAGTAGTGATAGTAATGATGATGGATATTAGTGGTAGGAATGGTAGTTTAGTTATGGTAATAGTAGTGGAGTAGTAGAGCTTGCAAGGGAAATGGTGTAGTTATGGTAGTAGTTGGAATGGTGGTAGTGGTAGCGACAGTGGTAGTGGTGGTAGGAATGGTGGGAGTGGTAGTAGGGATGGTGATTGTGGTTGGGATGTGGATAAGGTTGGTGGTAGTGGTGATAGGGGTTGTGATAGCGGTGGTAGTGTAGTAGGGATGGTGATAGTGGTTGGGATGTGGATAAGGTTGGTGGTAGTGGTGATAGGGGTTGTGATAGCGGTGGTAGTGTACTTGGGATGGTGATAGTGGTTGGGATGTGGATAAGGTTGGTGGTAGTGGTGATAGGGGTTGTGATAGTGGTGGTAGTGGTAGTAGGGATGGTGATAGTGGTTGGGATGTGGATAAGGTTGGTGGTAGTGGTGATAGGGGTTGTGATAGTGGTGGTAGTGGTAGTAGGGATGGTGATAGTGGTTGGGATGTGGATAAGGTTGGTGGTAGTGGTGATAGGGGTTGTGATAGCGGTGGTAGTGTAGTAGGGCTTGCAGGGGTGGTGGTGTAGTGGTTGTGGTAAATAAATGACGTAGAGAGTGTACAAAGAAATTTCACTTCGCATATAAGTTCGGTAAAACAGCTACCGGTACACTACTGGGATCGTTTAAGAGCACTGAATCTGTACTCGCTGGAACGTAGAAGAGAACGTTACCTAATAATATACACGTGGAAAATCGCAGAGGGTTTAGTACCAAACCTACATACTCCGATAGTCATGAAATTCAGTGATAGGAGAGGCTGGGAATGCAATATCCCCCGGATGAATAACAGGGGTGCTATGGGCTCTCTGCGAGAGGGCTGGTTATCACACAGAGGCCCACGTATCTTCAACAAACTCCCACGGCGAGTAAGAGACATGAGGGACGTCTCTTTAGACAACTTCAAGAGAGCCCTCGATGTCGAACTGCAAAAAGTGCCAGACGAGTCCATCTTCGCAAGGGAGCGTGCTGTCTCTTCAAACAGTCTCCTGCACCAAAACACAACCCACAACGAGGGGCGACGCGCTCCTCGGTGCTGCTAGGAGAGTGGCGAACACAACCTTAGGTAGGAGGTGGTAGGAATGGTGATAGTAGTAGTAGTAGTGAAGTTAGTTGTGATAGTTGTCATGGTGGTAGTGATGGTGGTAGTGGTAGTGGTAGCGGTAGCGGTAGTGGTAGTGGTAGCGGTAGCGGTAGTGGTAGTGGTGCAGTATAATCGTTCGGTATGACGTGAAGCCCATGTCGATTAGCTTTTGTTATCGTGGCCTTGAACTGAGCTGGTTCGAACCCCTTGCTGAGTCAGGGGTTTGTTTACATGAGAAGGGTGGGTTTGTTTGGCTTGGGTTTTATGTGTGATTAAAGGGGGGGTCACATGCTTTTTTTTTATCTTTCTATTTCTCTTTCTTTGGCTTGTATCCATTCGGCCCCATTCAGCCTACTGTTTTAAGACATTTAGCCCCATCCAGGAGTCGATTTTTTCCTGGCGAGCGATAGGGAGCCAGCATTTTATGGAGAAATCCGGCTTCGCCGGAGACATTTTTCTATCGAAAAATGTACATATTTAGCCAGCTGTCTAACTCATTATACAAAACATGATGGCTCGCTATCGCTCGCCAGGTATAAGTCGACACGAGGATGGGGATAAACGTCTTAAAACAGTAGTCTGAATGGGGCCGAATGGATACAACCAAGAGAGAGTAAACAAGCAGGCGACCCCCTTAAGAGGCTGTACACTCGACGACCTAGTTAAGGGGGGAAGGGTATAGATTTTGGTCGATTATTTCACTTATTATTTTTTTCCTTCCTCGACCTTCATCAAACTTAAAAAAACGTCCCCGAGATCCCCCTTCTAAATAAATTTGTAAATTTTTCGGTACACCCAACGAGATACGTTAAGGGGAGGGTTTTAGTGTGTTCCCTAGACTTCCATCAAGCTTAAAATTACACCCCCCTAGACCCCCTTTCAAGATAAATGTGTACATTTTTCGGTAGAAAAATGTCTCGGCCGAAGGCCGGTTCCTGTTAAAATACAGGCTCGCTATCGCTCGCCAGGAAAAAGTCGATACCTAAATGGCACGAAAAGTTTTAAAATTGATAGAAATGGGGCGACAGTTCTTAAAATCGCCAAACTAATGGGGCAAGCGTCTTTAAATCTCACAAGCAATGGGGCTAAACATGAAGGAGAAAGAGGTTCAGAAAAAAATCCTCCCGGTGGAAAAGGGTTTTTGTTGGTCGATAATTTCACATATTTATTATTATTATATATATTTCCTTCCCTAAGATTCCCCCCCCCACCCCACCCCCCCCCACCCCCTCCATTTTAGATGTATTTGAAAACATTTCGGTAGAATAATGTCCTGTCTAAAGGCCGGTCACTCCTAAATTACAGGCTCGCTATCGCTCGCCAGGAAAAAAATCGACACCTAAATGGCACGAAGTCTTGACAAAGAAATGTGGCGAAACGATTTAAAATCACCAAACTAATGAGCCGAACGTCTTAAAATGTCATAACTAATGGGGCTAAACACGAGGGCGAGAGAGGGGTCCAGAAAAACGACCGATCTCCTCTTAATGAGTGTGTACATTTGGAGTGGCGAGGTAGGTCTCCGGGAACAAAGCCTCTCGTAGCGGAGGTTTGATATACCCCACTTCCGGTGTAGTAATATATGCGGATGTCCACCCCCCCCCCCCCCCACCCACCCACCCACCCACCCACCCACCCACCTTAAAGTAGGGAACAAACTAAATACCTCCCCTTAAAGTAGGGAACAAACTAAATACCTCCCCTTAAAGTAGGGAACAAACTAAATACCTCCCCTTAAAGTAGGGAACAAACTAAATACCTCCCCTTAAAGTAGGGAACAAACTAAATACCTCCCCTTAAAGTAGGGAACAAACTAAATACCTCCCCTTAAAGTAGGGAACAAACTAAATACCTCTCCTTAACCCTTTTAAGTACCCCATATCTTTCCTAAGCTGCATACAATTGTCTAGATATATGATGAAATAAAACCACAAACACCTCCCGGTAGTCAAGGGGTTAACTTAAGGGCAGATTTCCACTTGAGGGATTTTTTTTTCTGGACCCCTTTCTCTCTCATGTTTAGCCCCATTGCATTTTAGATTTTAAGACGCTCGCCCCCTTTAGTTTGGCGTTTTTAAGAACTTTCGCCCCATTTATGTCAATTTTAAGAACTTTCGTGCCATGTAGGTGTCGATTTTTTCCTGGCGAGCGACAGCGAGCCTGTAACTTAAGAGGAATCGGCCTTCGGCCGGGACATTTTTCTACCGAAAAATGTACAAATTTATCTTGAAAGGGGGTCTAGGGGGTGTAATTTTAAGCTTGATGGAGGTCTAGGGAAGAAACTAAATACCTTCCCTTAAGATCTTCAAGTCAACCTATTTTTGCCATTCCACGTTAGCAAATGTCACCTCATCCGCTATTGAGGGGGGAGGGTGGTTTTTTAGGGACCCCCTTCTCCCTCATGTTTAGCCCCATTTGTTTTCAGATTTTAAGTTCGTTAGGCCCATTTGTTTGGTGATTCTAAGACCTTTCGTCCCATTTCTTTGTCACTATTAAGACTGTTCGTGTAATTTTGATGTCGATTATTTCCTGGCGAGCGACAGCGAGCCTATAATTTAAGAGGGAGGAATTTTTCTATCAAAAAATGTACAAATTGATCTTGAAGGATGGTCTTGGGCGTGTGTAGATAAGGTTGATGGAGGTCTAGGGAGGAAACTAAACAAATAGTAAAAAATACGCCCATCTCCCCTTAAGGGGAGATTTCCACTTGAGGGACTTTTTTCTTGACCCCTTTCTCCCTCATGTCTAGCCCCATTGCTTTTGAGATTTTAAGACGTTTGCCCCATTAGTTTGGTAATTTTTAAGAATTTCCGCCCCATTCTGTCAATTTTAAGACCTTTCGTGCCATTTAGGTGTCGATTTTATCCTGGCTAGCGATAGCGAGCCTGTAATTTAAGAGTAATCGGCCTTCGGCCGGGAAATTTTTCTACCGAAAAATGTACAAATTTTATTTTGAAAGGGGGTCAAGGGGGTGAAATTTTAAGATTGCTGGAAGAGTAGGAAACAAACTAGAAACCTCCCCTTAACCTCCCCTTAACGGACTACTAACCTCTAGCCGGCACTTCCGTCTTCTTTGTCATTTACTTCCCAATTTACTCCCCAATTAGCCTCCTTTTTACTTTACAATTTACTTCACAATTTATTCTCCATTTTTACTTCCCATGTTACTTCCAAATGCACTTCTCAATTTTCTTCCCTTTTTGCTTCCCAATTTACTTGTCAATTTACATCCCAATTTACTTGCTAATTTACTACCCAATTGACATGTCAATTTACTCACTAATTTACCTGCCAATTTACTTCCCAATTATCATCTCAATTTTCTTCCCTATTTATGTACCAATTTCTTCCCAATTTAATCACCATTTTACTACCCAATTTGCTTTCCAATTATCTTCCCAATTTTCCTCCCAATTTACTTACCAATTTAAAAAAAAATCCGCTCCAATTTACTTCCTAATGTTCTTCCCAATTTCCTTCCTCCCCCTATTGTTAAGTTATAAAGGTATATTGTATAACTGGGCAATTACTGTGGTCGTCACTTAGGTGAGAATTCTCTCTAATGAAGACCCGAGCACGTAGCAGGGTTTGATGTGTGTGTGTGTGTGTGTTTTGTGTGAGTTTGGTGTGTGTTTCATGTTTGTGTGTGTTTTGTGTGTGTGTGTGTTTTGTGTTTGTGTGTGTTTTGTGTTTGTGTGTGTTTTGTGTTTGTGTGTGTTTGTGTGTGTTTTGTGTTTGTGTGTGTTTTGTGTGAGTTTGGTGTGTGTTTCATGTTTGTGTGTGGTTTGTGGGTGGGTGGGTGTGTGTGTGTGGGTGGGTGTAGCTGTGTTAGTGTGTGTGGGTGGGTGTGGGTGTTTTGTGTGTGTGTGTGTGTGGGTGTTTTGTGTGTGGCTGTGTTAGTGTGTGTGTGTGTGTTTGGGTGTGTTGGGGGGGGGGGGGTGACGTGCGTTCTATGTACAGTATATGATGGTGTTATAGAACATGGGTTATGGTAATTATGTTATGGCGCCACAGTGTTATGGCGCCACAATGTTATGGCGCCACAGTGTTATGGTAAGTATGTTATGGCGCCACAGTGTTATGGCGCCACAATGTTATGGCGCCACAGTGTTATGGTAATTATGTTATGGCGCCACAGTGTTATGGCGCCACAATGTTATGGCGCCACAGTGTTATGGTAATTATGTTATGGCGCCACAGTGTTATGGTAATAATGTTATGATACTCGTGTTCGGGGTGACTGATATAGACAAGAACAATTGACCACTTGCGAGTTTCAGGCTATAAGGAAGTTGGAGCTGTGAACATCAATATTTAAGAACTAAGCAATAACAATGCGAGTTTCTGATGGATAACTAGTGTAATCAATTTGGTGTTATGTAGTTATATATGTATTATGACCGTATTTATGTAGTTATATATGTATTATGACCGTATTTTAGCTGATAAGTCTGATAAATATTGATGGCCACGGCTCCAACTTCCTTATAGACCAAAACTCGCAAGTGGTCAATTAAGGGGAGGTTTCTAGTTTGTTTCCTACTCCTCCAGCAATCTTAAAATGTCACCCCCTTGCCACCATTTCAAGATAAATTTGTACATTTTTCGGTAGAAAAATGTCCCGGCCAAAGGCCGGTTACTCTTAAATTACAGGCTCGCTATCGCTCGCCAGGATAAAATCGACACCTAAATGGCACGAAAGGTCTTAAAATTGACATAATGGGACGGAAATTCTTAAAATCACCAAACTAATGTGGCAAACGTCTTAAAATCTCAAAAGCAATGGGGCTAGACATGAGGGAGAAAGGGGTGAAGAGAAAAGTCCCACAAGGCTGTGTTAGGATTCCACGGACTGTATAGATCTATCTATCTATCTATTGCCTGACGCCGTGATCCCCGAAGGGGTGGCCACGAACGAACCGCCCCCATGCACCTCTGTCCCCAGTCAGTCGACGCTCCTCCCCCCAACCAGCACCGCCCTCGTTCATGTACTTCCTCACTCCATCCTTCCACCTCATATTCGGTCTACCTCTCCCCCTCTGTCCCTCCACCTCGCTCTCATACACCCTCTTAGTCATTCTCTCGCTTTCCATACGTTCCATATGGCCGAACCATCTCAAGTTGTTCCTTTTCACACTTTCCAGCACATCTACCTCCACACCACACCTCCTTCTTACTTCCTCATTAGTCTGTCTATCCCTCCATGTAACTCCGCACGCACTCCTTAAGTAATTCATTTCCACTGCTCTCACTCTTGGTCTGAGTCTCTCAACCAACGTCCATGCTTCCCTTCCGTAAGTCAGTGTCGGGATTACCACACTGTCATGCAAGGACTTCTTCTCTGTATAGATAGATAGGCTATATGCAACGGTGGGTTATACTGTATATGTCTTGTTGCAGCGTTGGGTTCGTTTTTACGGACCCCCTTCTACCTCATGCTTAGCCCCATTAGTTTTCAGATATTTAGACGTTTGTCGATTTTGAGACCTTTCGCCCCATTTCTGTGTCAATATTTAGACCTTTCATTCCATTTACGTGTCCATTGTTTTCAAGCGAGCGAGAGCGAGCCTGTAATTATAGAAGGAACCTGCCTTCGGCCGGGAAATTTGTCTACCGAAAAATGTACACATTCTTCTTGAAAGGGGGTCTAGGGGGGGGGGGTGTAATTTGTTAAGCTTGATGGAGGTCTAGCCAGGAAACTCAAAAATATATTCACCAATAAATATATATATAGACCGCAAAGCCACCATCCCCCTTGGGGGGGGGGGGGGGGGGGGGGGGGTAGGGGCTGGTGGGACTGTGTATACAACGGTTGCTTTATATAATATACTCTGGGTGTTGCTACGTTTGGTCTATGTTGATCGCTGACGGGGAAACGTTTATTGGGGGATGGATGCATGTATGTATCTTTCTATTATTGTTATAGTTCCCCCCCCTAGACCACCATCAAGCTTAAAAAAAACACTCCCCCAAGACCCTCCTTCAAGATCAATTTGTACATTTTTCGATAGAAAAATGTCCCGGCCGAAGGCCGGCTACTATTAAATTATAGGCTCGCTATCGCTCGCCAGGAAAATATCGACAAGTAAGTGACACGAAGAGTCTTAATATTGACAAAGACATGGGGCGAAAGGTCTTAAAATTGGCAAGCTAATGAGCCGAATGTCTTAAAATCTCCTAACTAAGATGCTCAACACGAGGGAGAAGGGGGCCACCAGAAAAACGGCCTAGTCTCCCCTTAAATTGATCGCTGACGGAGACAATGTTAAACTCGATTGACAAAAACGGCAGATTGCGTCTTGAGGAGGGATGAAACTGCCTTATACCCTGTTTCTTGAGGAGGGATGAAACTGCCTTATACCCTGTTTCTTGAGGAGGGATGAAACTGCCTTATACCCTGTTTCTTGAGGAGGGATGAAACTGCCTTATACCCTGTTTCTTGAGGAGGGATGAAACTGCCTTATACCCTGTTTCTTGAGGAGGGATGAAACTGCCTTATACCCTGTTTCTTGAGGAGGGATTGAAACTGCCTTATACCCTGTTTCTTGAGGAGGGATGAAACTGCCTTATACCCTGTTTCTTGAGGAGGGATGAAACTGCCTTATACCCTGTTTCTTGAGGAGGGATGAAACTGCCTTATACCCTGTTTCTTGAGGAGGGATGAAACTGCCTTATACCCTGTTTCTTGAGGAGGGATGAAACTGCCTTATACCCTGTTTCTTGAGGAGGGATGAAACTGCCTTATACCCTGTTTCTTGAGGAGGGATGAAACTGCCTTATACCCTGTTTCTTGAGGAGGGATGAAACTGCCTTATACCCTGTTTCTTGAGGAGGGATGAAACTGCCTTATACCCTGTTTCTTGAGGAGGGATGAAACTGCCTTATACCCTGTTTCTTGAGGAGGGATGAACTGCCTTATACCCTGTTTCTTGAGGAGGGATGAAACTGCCTTATACCCTGTTTCTTGAGGAGGGATGAAACTGCCTTATACCCTGTTTCTTGAGAAGGGATGAAACTGCCTTATACCCTGTTTCTTGAGGAGGGATGAAACTGCCTTATACCCTGTTTCTTGAGGAGGGATGAACTGCCTTATACCCTGTTTCTTGAGGAGGGATGAAACTGCCTTATACCCTGTTTCTTTTCACCTGACGGTAAATTGTAAAAGTTCCCATCAAGATTTCTCGGTTATTTTCATGATTTTGTTAGTGAAGTATGGTGCTAATTGTATAAACTAGGTCTTCATATGACGCAGGGACAGTGGTTTGGTATTATTCCGTTAGTTATCGGAAAATCCGTTGTTAAGACCTGCTGGCTGTTATTTCTGTCCTTTTCTCTCTTTCTCTGGCTTGTATCCATTCGGCCTCATTCAGCCAACTATTTTAAGACGTTTATCCCCATCTAGGTGTCGATTTCTTCCTGGCGAGCGATAGCGAGCCAGCATTATATGAAGAAAACCGGCTTCGCCGGAGACATTTTTCTATCGAAAAATGTGCAAATTTAGCCTGCTGTCAAACAAAAATAAAAAATGTGCTGGCTCGATACCGCTCACCCAAAAATTGACACCTGGATGGGGATAAACGTCTTAAAACAGTAGGCTGAATGGGGCCAAATGGATACAAGCCAGAGAAAGATAGAAAAGGACAGAACAAAAACAGGTCACCCCCCTTAAAGGGATTTCATTTACCGTCAGATGAAATGGAAGCGAGTTGTGTAGTTACTTAAGATAATTGATAATAAGATAATAAGGTAGGAATTTCCAGTTAACCAACTCAAGTAAAGCCGGTACCACACGAGCGCTTTTTCCCTCAACATTTATCCTCAACACTGGTCTGGCAGCTTATGAGGTCAACATGGAACATATTTCGATTACCTAAATTCATCTATCGTTAGTCTAGTTTCCGATACCAGTACAAAATATTCCAGAAATGTTGCCAGAAAAATGTTGGTCACTGAATGTTGACTATAAAAGCTCTCGTGTGATACCGGCTTAAAACTTAGGTCATATTGCATTAATGTATGTATCAGTTTGGTGGTGTTAAGACCATTCACCCCATGTCATTGTCAATATTAAGAACTTTCGTGCTATTTTGGTGTCTGACATTTTCCCTGCGACCGATAGCGAACCTCTGTGTGTGTGTGTGTTATTTTTTTGTTTAGTAACCGGCCTTAAGAATAGCTTGGAACCGGTATATGGTGATGGCGTGGTAAGGTGGATTAAGATAGCACCTAACACAAAGAGTGATAACAGGTGGATGACGTCATTGATGAAGATAACACACGGTATACGACCTAGGATAATATGACACGTCTTAGAACAGATAGGGGCACTTGAAGGGGAGATTTCCACTTGAGGGACTTTTTTCTTGACCCCTTTCTCCCTCACGTCTAGCCCCATTGCTTTTGAGATTTTAGGAAGTTTGCCCCTTTAGTTTGGTGATTTTAAGAATTTCCGCTCCATTCTGTCAATTTTAAGACCTTTCGTGCCATTTAGGTGTCGATTTTATCCTGGCGAGCGATAGCGAGCCTGTAATTTAAGAGTAACCGGCCTTCGGCCGGGACATTTTTCTACCGAAAAATGTACACATTTATTTTTGAAAGGGGGTCAAGGGGGTGCCATTTTAAGATTGCTGGAGGAGTAGGAAACAAACTAGAAACCTCCCCTTAACCCCTTCCGTACCGGTGACGTTCTTTTCATCGCATTCTGGCAATAATAGACGATTGTATTCAGTTGAGGAAGGATCTCTAGTAATGTTTAAGGCTTCGAACTATGTCCATCAACCCCTTTAACTACCACAGATCCTTCCTAAGCTGCACAGAATCGTCACCATATAGCCAGAATAAAACTAAGTACGTCGCCGGTACAGAAGGGGTTAACACGTTCGTGGCCCTCTATGGGTATGAGTTGTGTTGATTATTTTGATTGTACGTGTTGTTGTTGTTGTTGTTGTTGTTGGGTACTTAAAATCCTCAGTGGACCTCTCTTGTACAATGTTGTGCTAATTATTATTATTATTATTATTATTATAGTTTTATTATTATTGTTATTATTTGTATTATTATTATTATTATTATTGTTGTTATTGTTATTATTATTATTGTTATTATTATTATTATTATTTGTATTATTATTATTAGTTGTATTATTATTATTGTTATTGTTTTTGTTATTAGTCTTGATTGTGAGTTATTCAGTTATTGTGTGTACAGGAAGTGTGTTACTGAAGGTGGGGGAGGGGGGGGGGGGAGAGGGGAGAGGCGTGGGAACAAACCGGGGGAGCGTGGGAAGGGGTGTGGGGGGGTAGATGGAGATAGATGTGGGAGAGGTGGAGGAGATGACTGGGGGGCTGGTGGGAGAGGTGGTGGTGGTGGTGGATCGGAATGTGGAAGTTGAGAGTGGATAACGTCATTGTCGGGATATTAATAGACACGTTTTCAAGCAATTGTATTATGAATTGGCTCTCCAGAAGCAATTACGGTTCACGTTTCAGACTATCTTCTGCTATAAATGGCTTTACTTGATTGGTTGTGAATTATTTAAACCATGAATCGAATGTGTAAGAGAGAGAGAGAGAGAGAGAGAGAGAGAGAGAGAGAGAGAGTGGAAAAAGAGGAATAGATAGTATGAGAGAGAGAGAGAGAGAGAGAGAGAGAGCGTGGAAAAAGAGGAATAGATAGTAAGAGAGAGAGAGCGAGAGAGAGAGAGAGAGTGGAAAAAGAGGAATAGATAGTATGAGAGAGAGAGAGAGAGAGCGTGGAAAAAGAGGAATAGATAGTAAGAGAGAGAGAGAGAGAGAGTGGAAAAAGAGGAATAGATAGTATGAGAGAGAGAGAGAGAGAGAGAGAGAGCGTGGAAAAAGAGGAATAGATAGTAAGAGAGAGAGAGAGAGAGAGAGAGAGTGGACAAAGAGGAATAGATAGTATGAGAGAGAGAGAGAGAGAGAGTGGAAAAAGAGGAATAGATAGTATGAGAGAGAGAGAGAGAGAGTGGAAAAAGAGGAATAGATAGTATGAGAGAGAGAGAGAGAGAGAGAGAGCGTGGAAAAAGAGGAATAGATAGTAAGAGAGAGAGAGAGAGAGAGAGAGCGTGGAAAAAGAGGAATAGATAGTAAGAGAGAGAGAGAGAGAGAGAGAGAGCGTGGAAAAAGAGGAAGAGAGAGAGAGAGAGAGAGAGTGAGTGGAGGAAGAGGAACAGATAGTATGAGATAGGTCATAGGTCAAAGGTCGTGAGAGTTGTATACAGTACCGTGAACTATTATATTCGCACCCCCTCTCTCCCTCTCTCTCTCTCTCTCTCTCTCTCTCTCTCTCTCTCTCTCTCTCTCTCTCTCTCTCTCTCTCTCTCTCTCTCTCTCTAATGTAACTATGATACTTGTGTAACATTTGTACTTTTCTCAATAAAACAATCAAATCAAATCAAATCTCTTTCTCTCTCTCTGATATATATATATATATATATATATATATATATATATATATATATATATATATATATATATATATATATACACACACACCTACTTAACTGTCTAATTTATTTTCAAGTAACAACCAAGCAATCTTTTCTCTCCTTCTATTGCTCTTCCTTCTGCTCCTCCTTCTTTTCTTCTCCTTCCTCCTCCTCCTCCTCCTCCTTCCTCCTCCTCCTCCTCCTCCTCCTCCTCCTCCTCCTCCTCCTCCTCTTACCATGCCTCTCAGCCTGGCCTGTTGATGAGGGAAGTCATTACCTGTGTGAGAGTTGCCAGGTGCTTATCATTACCTGTGTGAGAGTTGCCAGGTGCTTATCATTACCTGTGTGAGAGTTGCCAGGTGCTTATCATTACCTGTGTGAGAGTTGCCAGGTGCTTATCATTACCTGTGTGAGAGTTGCCAGGTGCTTATCATTACCTGTGTGAGAGTTGCCAGGTGCTTATCATTACCTGTGTGAGAGTTGCCAGGTGCTTATCATTACCTGTGTGAGAGTTGCCAGGTGCTTATCATTACCTGTGTGAGAGTTGCCAGGTGCTTATCATTACTTAACCTTGGAACCAGAACCACTAGACGGTCTTGGGATTGATATGGCACCCAAGTCACTAGGTACATTCGACCCCAAAACAATCTTTACACTGGTGAGCTGTAAATAATATAGTGTGAACGGAATGAATCGGGTGAAACATACGTCTGTGAGGTGTTATCGTTAGATTTCGACCCACTTCCAGAATGTTTAGAGTTTAAAGATTGTGTTTTGGTCGAGTGTACAATGGCGCTAATAAGTCATGTCTCAGCTGTCATTACTTTTGGCTCACTCTGGGGCTGTATTAATGTCTGTCAGATGTTGAATAGGGTGGATAAGTCTAGGATCATGTTTGTATATCTCACTCGAAACAAATCAATTCCAAGTTTTTGATATTACTGATACCAATTATTGATCAAACCATACTTGGTGCCGAGACATCACTTATTAGGCCGACTGTACCATCACTATACTCTGTTTATTTTCAGCTGATGGTAAATTGAATCCCTTAGCAAGTAGCAACTGATTTGTCTATACTTAACCCTTTCAGTACCAGCGACGTGAGTTAGATTTTATTCTAGCTATATTTAGACGATACTATGCAGTTTAGACGATACTATGCAGTTTAGACGATACTATGCAGTTTAGACGATACAATGCAGTTTAGACGATACTATGCAGTTTAGGAAGGTTCTGCGGTAGTTAACCCCTTCAGACTCATATGACGGAGAGGTTGCCAGATTAGCAATAAGAAATAGAGTTCTCTCACTCTTATAATTACCTCTCCAAAATTAGTTTTCTGCCCACAGCTAACTCAAAGACAACTGCAGAGGTTGAAGCAACTAAACTAAAGGTTTCTAAATACCCCTGATGGTAACAAAGGCTTTAAAGTATCCCCAATAGGCTCAACACAGCTAACTCAAAGTCAACTGCAGAGGTTGAAGTAACTAAACTAAAGGTTTCTAAATACCCCTGATGGTAACAAAGGCTTTAAAGTATCCCCAATAGGCTCAACACAGCTAACTCAAAGACAACTGCAGAGGTTGAAGTAGCTAAACTAAAGGTTTGTAAATACCCCTGATGGTAACAAAGGCTTTAAAGTAGCCCCAATAGGCTCAACACAGCTAACTCAAAGACAACTGCAGAGGTTGAAGTAACTAAACTAAAGGTTTCTAAATACCCCTGATGGTAACAAAGGCTTTAAAGTATCCCCAATAGACTCAACACAGCTAACTCAAAGACAACTGCAGAGGTTGAAGTAACTAAACTAAAGGTTTATAAATACCCCTGATGGTAACAAAGGCTTTAAAGTATCCCTAATAGGCTCAACACAGCTAACTCAAAGACAACTGCAGAGGTTGAAGTAACTAAACTAAAGGTTTCTAAATACCCCTGATGGTAACAAAGGCTTCAAAGTATCCCTAATGGCTCAAAATCGCGTCATATATCGAAGAGGGTTAAAAGGGTTGGTTGAGAGAGTTTGAAGCCTGATTATTACTAGAGGCCCTTCCTAAGCTGAATAAAATCGACTAATCATTGCCAGAATGTATAATTTAACATACGTCACCGCTACTGCACGAGTCAATGGCAAAATATGAATCTGCTGTCTCTGCGTCGTATTAAGGGGAGATGTCCACTTGAGGGATTTTTTTTCTTGACCCCTTTCTCCCTCATGTTTAGCCCCATTGTTTTTCTAATTTTAAGACGTTCGCCCCATTATTTTGACGATTTTAAGAACTTTCGACCCATTTCTGTCAATTTTAAGACTTTTCGTGCCATTTAGGTGTCGATTTTATCCTGGCGAGCGATAGCGAGTCTGTTATTTAAGAGGAACCGGCTTTCAGCCGGGACATTTTTCTACCGAAATTTTTTCAAATTTATCTTGAAAGGGACTCAAGGGGGTGTAATTTTAAGCTTGATGGAGGTCTAGGGAACAAACTAAATACCTCCCCTTAATGCCAAGTGTTCATAGGCCTAATTAACAACATATTTCGCCATACAATCTACATAATAGCTGAGTAACCAAGATCGTAACATGACAATTTACCGTCATCTTCAAATAAATTGACCATATCCATAATCTCTGCACTTCCATTTGAATCTTTAAGGGGGCCCACCTCGCTTTTTTGCTCTTTCTCTCCCTCTCTCTTTGGCTTGTATCCATTCGGCCCCATGCAGCCTAATATTTTGTGACGTTTTCCCCCATCCAGGTGTCAATATTTTCCTGGTGAGCGGTAGCGAGCCAGCATTTATATATTTTTGTTTTGACAGAAAGCTAAATTTGTAAATTTTTCTATAGAAAAATTTCTCCGGCGAAGCCTGATTTCTCCAAACAATGCTGGCTCGCTATCGCTCGCCAGGTAGAAATCGACACCTGGATGGGGATAAACGTCTTAAAACAGTTGGCTGAATGGGGCCGAATGGATACAAGCCAGGGAAAGAGAAAGTTAAGTAGTGAAGCCTCTGGGGTACAACAGAACACT